>JAIPRL010000065.1:0-235064 GCA_025469235.1 Pemphigus obesinymphae | reverse complement strand
AGAGAATAGATTAAGATGGCTCGGGCATGTATTAAGGAGGGAAGAGACTGAGGCAGTAAGATTAGTAAGGGAAATGCATGTTGTTGGTAAAAGGGGGAGGGGAAGACCGAAAAAGAGATGGGGGATGAATGGCGAATGATATGAGGAAGGTGGGAGTAAGTGAAGAAGATGCGGGAGATAGAGTTAAGTGGAAGTGTAGGACCAGGGTGGCCGACCCCAAATAGTTGGGTGAGAAGGCGAAGGAGAAGAAGAAGATTGATTTAAAATTCATTAAATTCACAACCTAACTACTACCTCTATTGATACCTTACAATAGTGACTACACTTCCATCCCCTATTTACCATGCTTAATTTTTAAACTTAACTAATTTAAATATTCATTTTATTAACTTATCTTTTAATGGTTAATTTCAGTGAAGTTATCATACTCGTATATTGGTAATGGGAACGAATGATTATAATATGAGTTCATTATATTTTAATTCACATAATATGCATATTTATTTTATTAAACATTTTTATAGAATTATTATACTTATTACATTTAAAATAAATGTTGGCAAATTGATTATTCTATTTTGTGTAGAATGTTCAAAATTTAATATGATTTATTTCAATATTTATAATCAGAAGTAATAATAAAATAAAATTATTAACTGGGTTAAACTATAATAATGTTAAACTAAACGAGTTTAAATTTTTTTTAACAATTATACTGAATGTTCTTGGATAGATTAACTAATGTTAGTTATTTTTTTTTAATTATCATACCTATCTTTGATACTATGCATATTGTCTATAATTTACTATTTAAATATAGCAATGGCTCAATCAAGAAGATTTTGTTTTTATTTTATATCAAGATTCTGAAAACTATTTGATTGGAGGTTAGACTTGATACTAGAATATAAATGTATTTTTCATATATTGTTGTAAAACATTATAGGAAATTAATGCTTCTCCTCGAGAAATTGCGAGTTTTGCCACTTAAGAACGATAAGAGTATAACTATATGTCCGAAGGTATATAGTTTCTTGATAATGTTATACCTAGTGTATATATTAATCGATTGTTACGATCACGTAGAACTTATTTGTCTTGTTTTTCATTAGTATATATGTATATATACGTGGACAATAAACAAGTTTTTAATGTTCACAAATAAGGATAATTTATAACCATTTCGTATACATTAACGTTATATTATATATACTCTTCGTGATAATTTTTTTAAGCTTAATTTATATCCCACAAAACAATTAATCGTTTATATCTTTTTATTTATAATCGAATAAATTATTATCAATGTGAAAACATTTTGTATTCCTATTTTGTTTCATAGGTAGGTATATATAAACTTATTTTTTTTTATTCTTTCATCGTTATACTTACACGAATTCTATACGTATGCATTGTTTTATAATATTATATAATTTACGATCGAACAGATTAAACAAATTGTCAAGATTTTTATTTTGAGTTAATTAAATGTAGCTGTAGCCTAAACACTGTATATATTATACTACATTATAGAACTGCTTTTATTGAAACTGGTGAACGGGGGAGGGGGGGAATTCGTCTTATGGTTGTAATATTGTAAATGCACGAGTAAATGTGTATATCATTGAAATAATATTTCTCGATAAATTTTAAATACTGTTGAGATTCTATAAGTTCAAATCATTAAATGTTGAGAGAGTATTAATTGTACGTTAGTAATCACAATAGTGATTATATTTTAGAAATATTGTTAGTTTTTCTTAGATATTATTACGAGGGATTATTTATTCTCTGAAAATTACGAGATGAGTCTATTTTTTCTGGTATTATTACGAGTCTGTTTTTCCTAAAAATTACGTAAACTTAGTATGTCCTCTGGTACCAATTTTCCCTATTAACTATTACGAATCTTCATTACCTGGAAATTACGAGTATATAATAACAGTATTTTTTTCATTTTAACTTGATACTATTATAAAGAGTCAAAATATTCTTCTGTTAATTGAATTAATTTTTAACCTAATATTTTACGGTTAATTGAATGAGGGCGAATTTAAAGTTAGTTTAAATAATTTATTGAATTTTCTCATCTTAAGATTTATTGTTATTTATATTGTTTAAAAAAATAAATGCAATATTGTAAATAGTTTAACATTATTTAGAACGCACATATGTATATACCTATGTACTTGCAATGAGTACATTATTCAATAACAAAAATTTATATTAAATTATGTTTTTTATAATGTATGTTCCTTTATATCCAGTATAATATTAATCATATAGTTAAAAATAATTATATTTTAAATTTTAAATTTTAAGGAAAAAACTTAATTACAGTTAATATAAATTACTTGTAGATTTTAACTAAACAACTTAATATGATTATATTTATACAAATATTTGACCTAATTAGGTTAAAAGTTACCAATAACCTAGGTAACTTTAACTTTTTAATCGGTTATTACGCAAATACAAGTATAAAATTTTATATTTTTTCAATTTAAATATCCTGGACTTTTGGTCCTTACATATTTTTTTAAATTTATAATTCTATAATAATATAATATAATAGTTCTACGGAGTAGTATCTTAAATGTTGCAAAATATAAAAGTGTATGTAGGTACCTATACTGCATATATATGTACGAAAAAAGTGTTGTTTTTTTATTAGAAATTTAAATAAATAGACACTCCTCACTTTTATAAGAACAAAATTAATTAAACGCCATTTCATCTGCACTTGACATTTCAAGTTAATCTCCCATTTTTTCGATATTAATTTACTCGATGGGTTGATCCGACGACGTCACCCCCGGGTGTATACGCCAACTGCTTGTTTATTATAAAATTTAATTTAAAGCGGCGGCCAAAGAATTAAATCAAATGTTTAGAAAAATACGTTGATTGAAATTGGCTACAAAATTGTAATAACTCAAATGTACGTACTGAAGCAGTGTTACCGAAATCGGTTGACATGTAATATTGAGAATTTATAAAACAGGTTTCTAAATTAATTAACTATATTATTAATATATATTATATTATCGGATAAGATTTACCTATTATTTAATATTGTGTTTATATAAACGTATTTCCTAAAAACATATTTTGCCTACAATAATTAACCACATTTTTCTCTTCGTTTTTATTTGCTTTATTTCATAAGTAGGTACTCATATTTTGTTGTTACCATATTTTGAAATTCTTTATAATTTGTAGGTAGAAGATATACATGTTTAATGTTTACCAATATAGTACATAAACACAGTATTTATACCTAAGTTATTGTGTATTTTCGGTTAAGTATTTTATTATTGTATTTATGATTTTAGCGCATGTCCTTACTGAAAGCTAATTTTGATATCAAAATATTTTTTCGTAGCGCCTCTTAGAAAATGATCGAAATCGATTATTTTTTTATTCATTCGATAGAAAGAATTATTTCCAATGGGAGCCATTCTATACTTTATTGGTATAAGGGACCGTATCCGACATTTATGTTAATATATGTACCTATTGCAATCACGTGAATATAATCATAAGCGTGGCTAGACCTACATGGCAAGGAAATCCAAATACCCCCCCACATCTACAAAAAAAAAAAAAAATCAAAATTAATTATCTATATAAAATAAACTCACCAGTGACACAAATGTAAGTGAATTTTTAAGGAATATAAAGGTATATAATATATACATATATGTCTAATATTATTATAATTTAATTTATTGTAATATATATTACAACTTCTTCACCAAAATCGACATTTTTTATATTTGGTCCTATTCATTTTTACGTTTAAAATAATAGTCTTTTCAACATTTAGGGGCTGTAATAATTTTTCATGTTATGACAATTTAAAGTTTTATAGTTTTAGATTCTGAACGGAGCGAGAAAGCTAGTTGTTTTACAATATTTATTTTTTTTAATAATATATTTTATTCGTGAACAACATTTCGATCCGTAGACATGATCCAATTAGTACCTATACATGTGTACCTAGTTTTAGGTAGAAACTTTAATTAAAATTACATTTTGAAAAGATAATTTTTCGATTTTCCCAATAGTTTAATTGAATTACTATATCTATGTTTATTATTTTTATGCGTTTAATATGTGAGCTTAATTTTAATAATGTTTTAAATTGGAGAAAATTGAAATACCTAGCCAATTAGGAATACATATTAGAATTATTCTAGTTGTAGTCACTAATGTTCAAAAGTAGTATATTCATCATATATTTGTAAATATAACAGTTTTGGCCATACGCTTTTAATTTTATATTACTTTATATTTTACATATTAAATAAGTTAAATATGGCCAAGGATAAGAAGCAACAGTATTAAAGGAAGATATATTTCAATACTATTCATATTGGGAGATAATTAATAGTTGGTTTTAGAAATTTTTTTTATCGTTAATTATTTATATCTGATAGAAATTGCGTTAAAGTTAAAATGTGTACCTAATTATCCAAAAAGTGTTAACATGTAAAAATGATTATTTGGTTAGGTTTATTTTTAAAGTTAAAAATTTTAAAATTAAAAAGGTTTTTTTTTAATTTTAACTGATTTTTGTATAATTTTTTAAATACTTATATTTATAATTATATTATTATATAATGTTATATATATGTTATTCAAATTGTATTATGCTAATAAAATAAATCATAATTATATGGTAATCTAATATATTTGCGTTTTATATTACAACATTGAAAATATTCATAGAAATAATTCGTAAATCAATAAAATAATTTAGGTATTTAGTATATACATACATATATACTTATATATATATATATATATATATACTTGTTTAAGTTCAAGATAATTATGTATAAAGGAACATTAGAATGAAGTAGGATAATTTAGTATTCGATTTTCAAATAGCAGGTACATTTTATTTAGGTTACCACGAAAATAATACTTATTACTTTTAGCACATAAAGTCCGAAATAACAAATAAATATCTTATTAATACATCTTATTATAGCTTCATAAATATATATTATCGCCTTACATTTTTAGTTTATTAAATATTAATTAATTTATATTTATATATTATTAATCAATTTTAGTTTATTTTACCTGTTGCCATTCTTTATTTAGATGATAATATGTATGTATGTTAATTATTAAAACAAGTTTTTGTCATTGTATGCATATATTATTATGTCTTTGCTAGTTTCTATAAAAGATTTATATGGACTTCGTGATTATACCACCCGCATAGTATAATTGCGAATGCTCGTAGTTTTCTGTGAAATATATTAGTAATTTTTAAATTTATTATTTATTTTTTGCTAAAGAAAATCGTGACAAGATTACAATGATTTATTTGATTTTTCAATTATAACATTTTCTTCCATACACATTCATCAAATATATTTTATTATAAAGGTACATACAAAATCAAATCCAATAAATAGAATATTTTACTAATTTTCAAAAAAAAAAAAATAAAAAAAATACCATTATACTATACTACTTGAAATTAAAATTTGTACATAACCAGTTCAAATACGTACATATAACATACATTAAAAATGCAGTTTTTAATAAATCTTATTCTATGACAATAAAAAAGTGGGTGCAAAAATAGGCTTGCCAGATAAAAATACATATACCTAATATAATGTATAGAAGTTTTACCGCCACAGGTATCATTTCATATAGTATATTATACACGTGTACCGTGGAAAATCATATCAGAAAATGATAGATGGGAAATTTCTCTATAGATAACGATTTATCATGAAAAAAAAAAAAATAATAATCAATAAAAAAATATTTACTAATTGAAAAATATGTATTGTGCTGTTCTGAGGTTTTTAAAACTTATAAAAAACCGTTTTTAAAATAAACGCACTATATAGGTTAAATGTTTTCACATTTTATACAGGATAGTTGAATAGTTAAAAATACATGTAAGTTAGTACCATATAACTTACGAATTAATAATTAATTTTTCGAATGTTGATTTCGATACAAATACAATTTCAAAAACATAACCCGAATAAGAAATAAAATTAAAAACGTAGCTCTAATTATAAAAAAAAAGCAATTTTATATTGCCTTAGAATATTATTTAACGAAGATACAAAATTTTACTGTTGAAAAATATACATTTGAAGAATACAAACCATTAGATAATATACATTACATTAAAAAAAAAATGTTTAAATAAAGGATACACGTGATTTTAGTACCACAATATAAATTATAATGAATCTATTTTTCTTGTCGATAAACATAATATGTGTAATATAATTTTATTATCGTTGTTATTTCTTGTCATTTTAAAATGGACAATATAAGGACTATCAAATATAATTACATAATATGCTTTCCATTAAATTCCATATTTATTTTAATTTATTTCTGAAGAAAGGAATAATATCTGATTTTTACGAAATTATGCTATTAACATGAATTTAATTTCCAACGTACCTATATAATATAATATACATTATACAGGAATTTAAATTTGAAAGTTTATTCCGTTTCACTATCGGTTTTATAAAAATTATAATTTATTTATAACTTTGGTTCTGGTCCCGATTGTTAAAAATAAAATAAAATAAATAAACGTTTTTAATAATGATCTAAATATATAAAGATTAAAAATTAACTAGAAGTTAAACTATAGTTTTAAATAATAATAGTATTATATGATTAATAATATTTCGGTGTTCCTATAGATGTTCTCTAGAGAACTAAAACTTTAGGTTATGGTGCTTCATTTTCAATATAATATCCAGTTCCAAATTTATATTATTATTCCCATCGTATAAAGGTATGAAATTTGTATGACAGTGGTGCAATCAGAATTTTCTTGAGGGGTCGGGAGGAAGAATGCCATTAAAAATATGTCTGTAAACCACTTTTATCCCTCTTATTTATAGCTAATTTATGAAAAACATTTTAGAATGTAAATTTTAAAATCCAATCTCAAATCAAATCTTAATCAATAAAATATAAGAGTTGTTTACTTTTATATGTGCTCTGTGATAGAAGAAGAGGAGGGGTTATTGTGCCACTGATATTTGTTTATTTAATTATTTAAGTTATTTAAATTGTATTGATGTTAACGAATGAGTCGCACATGCAGTATAGATGCATTTTTATAGTAATAAAAATAACAAACATAAATCAATACTGAATAGCTTTAGCTATATACCTATATATAATTTATAATACCTATACCTTTTATTGAAATGTAATAAAATCGTTTCATTTGTTAAGGATCATACTAGTCTGGATTTTAATTTAAAACTTGAGTCTTAAATAAGATAACAGTATGATAAAAATGTAGTATGTTTTAAAATTAGTTATAGAAAAAAACAGACGTTTTACATGCAAAATGTATTATATAATATGTATTTATTTAATGTTTTTATTTTATATGCATCTATTTATTAGCTGTAAGCTTATATAACTTATATAATTATAGTTAATACATGTTTTCCTTTTTTCAGGTAAGTGAAAAACTTCACACTATTCAATACAATATACTTAGTCAAATATTATAAGATGTTGGTTTCGCATATCAAAATTTACGAATTCAAGAGTATAAAATACAGGTAACAAATTAAACCATGCAATTTTACTGATGAGGTTAGATAATCATCCGACCTATAATGTATGGCCATTACTAATTAATTAGTATTATCGATCGCTGAAAGTAAACTGATTTACTAAGTAAATATTTATAGTACTTATACTTGATGATTGAACTATAATTATATATTTGCATACGCAGAAGTACCTATAAAATATTTCGAGTAATTTATATTCATATAATTAGCCATATATTATTGATGATTTATAATTTAAATTTCAAAAGGTATTAAATATTACATTTACTTCATATAGTACCTATATTAAATTATATATTAGCTACCATATTCGGATATACCGCATATTTGTTTATATTAGATAGGTTATTATTATTAGGTGTAAAGAGACTTTGAAAAGAAAATTTTCACGATATAATCATGTACGAGTAATACGACTTAAATTATGCTCGTATATAATTTAAAATAATATTGTTTAGATGGATACGAATAAAAATTAAACTTCATCTGACCAAATAACATTAACGTTTTCACACTACGTCTTCGTTTTTTGAGTAATCATTTGAAGTTTCTTTTGTAACTTTTTAAAATTATTTTACTGAAAACCCGGTCGTTTCTTCACGTATAATATTGTATGCAGGTAGATTAGAGACCTAAATAAAGGTTTTTTTGCAACAGAAATCAATATTATGGACATTTGAGGTCAATATTATATATGTTGGAATAAAACAAGCGACAATGATTAGAAGCCATCTGTAGTATACAATGACGTATCGTACTGCAAATTCAACGGAGAGATAACCAGCTGTTATTAGCTCCTTTTTTGCTTTGTGGTAGTAGTAGGTATTTGCAAAGTTCATTATCATTTGTACTGATTCATTATTATTTCTAACTTTTTGGAGTATCTTCAGGCTATATTAATTAGTATCTCTAAAAGTTCTTGGGGCATATTGTAGTTTTAAACGGTCTTTTGATTTCTTTGTCGGTAAATAATTTCTATACTATAGGAGCCAGTGATAATGTATAGAAACTTAAACAAAACTTGTTTAAATTTATATATTGTAATAAAAAGATTTTGCTCTTTCATAAAATGTAATTTTCTCGCTGTCACTTTAAGCAATTTTGCGGCTTTCTAATTTTCAAGCACTTACGCCAGCTATATAACCAAATACGTTAGCATAAGCATCAGCTATCGACTATGCTACATTGTTTGGTAGGTACCTATATAGATGATGCACCCATCGATTGTTGCGTCTAAGTAAAGCTGTACAAGTACAGCAATTTAGTATTTAATTGAGACTTAAAAGGGTTTACACGTGAAACTGTAACATTATATTTTTTTATTATTTTACTTGGCTAATAATTTTTTTTAGATACATGTTATTTTTATGTAATATATATTTAAGTAGAACTTTTCTGATTTTTCTTGATATTTTCAATGATTTTCGCAAAGTAAAATGATATATTATTTTAAACTGATCTCTTGAAAAATATTGAACATTGAGTTAATTTTTTTTATCTCGAGGTTATGAGTTTACGGTCAAGTACACCTACATACATGAATCTTAAGTCACGTGCGCTCTTTTTGCTGCATTCAATGACTTGCAAATTCAAAGGCTGAGTCCGGCACCTGTCATTATAGTTCGTTTCGCGCGCGTGCAGCCGATGGCTAAAAAGGAAAAGAAAAATTACCACGATGACAACAATGTGCAACAGAGGCGAGAACAGGCCATCTATGTTCTTAAAACCACCTTAACCCACGACAATAATGTAACGATAAATCAAATGTCAAAAAACCCCTTATGGTCTTCCCGCCTCCGATCAAGAACGGTATTTTTATTTGCTTATTCTTTATTTTTTCCTCATTTCTTTCGTATAATATATCCTGTTTTATATATACAATATAATACATGAATGACTCAATCTATCGATTGTTTCGCGTCGGACATATTTAATTTGCACCGGAACAATGGCTTTGACCAAAATTATTTCTCGTGGGTTTGCCAAATTCGGTTGTCGTCTCAGTCGTCTGGTGAGATTCCATATCAAATTGTCATTAAAAATAATTTTGAGAAGTATTTCAAACGTGTATTTTTTATTTCAATGAATATTATGTATTTAAATACAAGTCTTTACAATAGAGTATCCAGTTATTTGTATAAGGAAGAGAAGGAAATAGATTTACTTTTTTTAATAGCATGAATATTTATTTCTACAATCGCTCACTGAAAATACCTAAAAAATAATTTTTTTGGTTGGATTTTTTTTACTTTTGGGCAGAATTGATTTTGAATATAAAAAGTTCGAATCCAATGCAATAATAAAAAGATTTTTGATAAAGTATAACACTTCTTAAATACTATTCTTATATCCACACTGTTTTCAGTTTCATAAAATTGAATTTAGATCTTTACGTTTATAATATAACGTGAACAAAAACACAATAAAATATAAGATAGTATATACAGCGAAATTAGTAGTATTCTCATATGTGAATTGTTTATTTATATTTATACTGTTAAATATATATACATTACAAAACGTAACTAAATATACTTAAATAAATAAACTTAACACATAGAGATAGTATAATCAATCGTATCGCTTCTATTTATGTTTAATTTCTTATACCGATGTATATTCACTATGCGAACCTACTATAATAATAAAAATCAACATTATAAATTATTGTTTATTTAAATTGGAAAATATAGATACTTGTATAATGAACCAACGGATTTTAAGATCAATGATCACGGTATTATATTCTCTTGTTATTGAATTCAATTATAATATAAGTTTTGATCTTTATTAAAATAAGACTTCTTAAACAACAGCTATTCACAAAGGAACGAGCAAAAGAGTAATGGTATATATAAAAATATATATAATAATATAGATTCGAATATATTATAAAATATAGTCTAGAGATTTAAAAATATGTTGATAATATTTTTAAAAATTATAATCAAAACTGAAAATCATAATTTTAATCTTATATATCATATATATATAGAAATAAATTATTTTACTTTAAACAACTATGTAATACATATTTCTTAAAACATGCATTCGAATATCATTTAATATTTATAGGTATGTTAAAAACTCTTAAAAGTTTGCATTGGGGGCGGGGCAGTGTGTTTAGTGTCTTATTGGTTGCTCACTTATTAGCTGACTGAATTTTTTTTTTTTTTTGAGGTTCCCAAGTTAACCTCTTAAATATTAAAGTACTAAATTAATTTTTAACTTTTTAACTTAACTTACTATGTTGAATTTTATATTAACTTATTTTATTTTAATTTACAAAAATGTGAAATAAAATATTAATAGTCGAAGTGCTAAGAAATATAATATATTTTTCATTTATTTATTGCCAGATAGATATTATATAGGTAGAATAATATTATCATATTTTTCAAATTATTTATACATTATTATTATGATATGATTAATCATATCTAATTATTCTCATTTTTATTATAAAAAATAAATTGAAAATTTTATTTTTTTACTTTCTGCTGATATAGCTGTTTTGTGATTAACGATTTTCTTTTAGTTAAAAATATTAATTTAGTTAATTTTGGCAAATTTAAAGATAAAAGAACTTACTCAGTCTGGATTATATTTTCGATAATAAGTATCATAAATTTATTGCACTTACATATTACATATACGTACATATTATAGTCCTGTATAATATCTGTCCACTCAATTTTAAGTATATATTTTTTTTTATTATTTATTTTATCGATTTTTGTCATGATCACTTTTATTATCCTAATTTTAAAGCTTTCTCATAATATATTTAAATATATATGATTTTCGTTTAAACTATTTACCTATTATATATTATTATATTACTCGGATTCATCGATGATGCGCACGTGGTTTGAAATAATATGACGTGTTTATTGCGGTCGAATTATAAGTGCGCAATTGAACTGTATATAAAACTTTTTTTTACCTTCCCTTCATCAGTGTCATTAATATTGTTATGCATTATAAATGTAGACTGACGGTAATTTTAATTTATACGTAGGTATATATAGTAGGATTTTGGAACGAAACAAAACGATTTCGTAAAAGTGTAATGCGTTATTTTCGGTACAACGATTTTATATGCATTTACTAACGTAATATTATTTATACTATACCACGTGTATATTTTCACGTTGTTTTAAACGATGAATTATTATCGTTATTGTATATATATCGAGCATGGAAAAGTATATACATATAATGGGTATAACAGCTAGATGATTTAAATGGTTTGTATTATATGCCGGCAAATCGATATGACTGAAAAAGTCGCATGATATTATATATAGCCTGCTTATATTCCCTGGCCGATGTATAATTCATACATTATGTACGACATACCGCTGTAAACAACCGGATTGTATGCGAAGATTAAAAAAAAAAAAAAAATGTAATAATATACTGTACGAGGAGGAGCGTAGGAGAGTATATTATAATATACACGATTAACACCTAATAAAAACAATTTTACATCGGCGGAATTATTATTTACGACTAGACTCCTTACTCACATATAATAATATATAAATCGTTTATTTTTATTATTTTAATACTACCGCATAAATTAACGAATATTATATCGAGATTGAAATTTATTGTTCAATTAGCTTAGCCCCGGTCATCTAATAATAGTACGACAAAAGGTACAAACGCTAGGCAGGTACTGTAGAATCGCTGTGTGCAGCTATAGAACGTATTGACCAGATGAAGTTGGTCTTTTGAAAAAGTATTCAAATAGGTAATAATATACTCGTATTAACATAAACATTTTTTTGAAATACTTTGTAAATATTTGTAAATTTTTTTTTTTTAACGAATCAACCTAAAATTAACCTATTTCGAATTAAAGTTTTTTTTAGGTATAAATTTAAGTACAATTAGGTAAGTACATACGTATTTCATGTAATTATATATTACATTGTACGTATATTAGTTTCCACATTGTGCCCAATCCTATATAGCTATATTATATTTTAAAATTCTCATTTCACTTTCAATAATTACATTTTTAATAGCTCAATAAGTTTAACACAGCGTATTGAGTACCATTAATTCAAAAAAATATTACAACACCAAAATCAATTACAACTGAATCCATATATATTACAAGGAAATGAAAAGGTTAATAAATTATTGTATGATTGAGCAAATTTGTGTAAATGAGAGAAGATTGGATAATTTTCAAAATAAAATTGAACAATCCTGCAAGGCGAATGATGAGCAGTCAAAAATTAAATGATGAGTGTCATATATATTGAGTAATTTCTATTTGAGTGAATCGATTGTATAGGCGTGACTACGGTGGCAACTGCAGAGGCGCGTGTACGGATACTACTATTTTCTAAAAGCGCCGATGATTTACCAAAAAAATATATTACCTACTAAATAATTAAGTGTAAATTTATTCAAAATATTTAAAAACGCATTTTCCATTTCGAAAATGATTTACCAATCAGTTTAATTATATTTGTTTTTTAACATAAATATATTATTGTCATATTAAAATATTAATAAAAATTCACAGAATTTAGAGTTGTAGTGTATTAAGATTAACCTTCACATTGGTTTAGGTTGGAAAAATTTTTTTTCAGGTTATAATCTAATTAAAAAACTAAATTTGTATACAATTTAGTAGATAGAATAGTATTTATAATCTATCTTAGTCCTTTTTTTTTTTTTTTTTTTTTATTGATATCACAAATATAACTGATTTTATGCTATTTGTAAACATTCCTTAAATAATGGTTTTCAAAAAATTAATAACATTTTCAGGATAATTTAGTTTAAAAAATTATTTTCTTAACTACGACTACATAATATTTTTTTCTCAAAACAGTTTTTTACGGTAAAGTAATGTTTACGGTAAATACCGTACTTATAAGAGGACGAAACATCGATGCTTAATAGTATATTTAGGATTACTACATTTTATTGGTATTAGGCTTTCATTGATAATTTAAAGTAAAATATATACCCCATTTTGGGTAGAAAAGCAGTTAATAAGTACAATATTTCTTTAAAAAATTATTAGTTACCGAACTAAAATAACATCACATATCAATGAGGCCACTTTGGATAAAGTTTAATAACGCCTATGGCTAATTATGTGAATGAAAAATATTTGAAATCACGACAGATGAATTAAATCAAATTAAATCAAAACAGTAATCTAAATTTAATTTGAAAATACTATTTACTCTCCTAAAAGAGTACTATCCGACTTAAACATTTAAGAAGTTTGTAGACCGTCATCTAATCTTTTCGAATGTTTCATTACAAAAACCATATCTAGGTCTCAATTGACGGTTACACAGGAGAGTATTTTTACAGATAGTGTTATTTGTTAAAAAATAAACGTATAATGTTAAAATATTATAAAAAAAAACAATTTACATGTAAATAAATTATATGCATATATTCACTATTTCTAAACTTTTGTAATTTATTTAATATAATATATTTGTTTTTTATTTAATAAACTTGACTTCTCGTTAATATAATTTAATGGGATAATTAATAGACAATTTCTCCAGTCTTGATAACATATAATATATGTATAGTAGATCTTTGATGTCAATATTCCTCTATAAAAAAATAATCCTATAAGCTCAATATGGACTACGCTTCAAGGAAAAGGAAAAACCCCTCAGGGCTCAGACTATAACTGAGTACAACTGATAAAAAAAGGTTTTAAAAAGGAGAATATTTTCTAGAAAATGACATATCCTTTTTGTAAAATAAATAGAAATTATCAAAGAAGTTACAGCGTTATAAAAGGGAAAACTTAAAATGCTGTAACTTCTTTAATAAGCAAAATCTTACAAAAACGATATGTCATCTTCTAGAAAATATTCTCATTTTATAAATTTGTATTAGGTGTTTTAAATCTAATTTTAACGTAAACGCCAGATTTATTGTTTTGCGTAGTATAATCTTGTTATGTTGCCCATTAGATAGACAGAAACAACAAATGCGGGTGTGACGTCTTCTTAAGTCTGAATATTCCAATAT
This sequence comes from Pemphigus obesinymphae, assembly GCA_025469235.1. NCBI lineage: Eukaryota > Metazoa > Arthropoda > Insecta > Hemiptera > Aphididae > Pemphigus > Pemphigus obesinymphae. Next base: position 220,428 of record JAIPRL010000065.1, on the reverse strand, counting down.
TCAGGAAATGAAGAAGACCCAGTTATATGATTATATATTTTATGTATAATATCATATACATTTTTTTTTTTATAGTTATTATATTTATGAATGAAATATCTAAATAGCTTAAATATAGGACAGGTATACATTGAAGCTTATATCGTTTAAACGAAGTATTGAATTATGATTAAAACATTAAAAGTAGGTACCTACTAATTGAAAAATATAGATTCTAAGCGGACTGAGGGATTCATGGTTTTTTTCTTTCATATTGCAATATACATATATCAAAAATTATTATTTTATATTTTTGAAAGTTGTTGTTTTATATATATATTTTGATTATTTTTGTATATTTAGGTAGGTAATTTAATTTATTATCTGCCTATAGTTAAAAGATTTGTTTATTGTGTTTACATTTTATGTTTTAAATGTAATTTAGACTGTTCAAACAAAAATCTTTACTAAATGTACATATGTATCAATCAAAATAACATATTATATTTATAATTATAAAATTACTTGAAAAATAAAAATAAATTTAAAATATTCTAGAAAATAAAAACTGAAGTTAAAGAAATAGATAATTATTACAAATAATTATTGTGAATCAATTCACGTTTGTTTTTATGTAATATATTTTTAATCTCGACATTTAGTCTGGTGAAACTGTTAATCACTTTTTATAATAGTATTGTTAATATTTGGGTCAGTGAGTAAACTACTATACTCTGGACGTTGAACTCACGTATATTAACATAATAAAAATACGATACTAATATATTAATTGGCATTTTTTAATCGATGTGTAATAAAATATGACTGCATTTAATGATAACATTTTATACATTCATGTTATAAATAATTAATATTATAGAACATAATATTATAAAATATTGGGCTATTAATCAACAAATGACGAATTAATAGTAATTACAGAACGAAAGTAGATATTCATAAAAATTTAAATATATAATATTGTAAAATATTTTCAAACGCGGTACCTTTATATTTATAATAATAATATATAATAGATGTAGATTATAATAATAACAAAGTGTATATTTTTAAATAATAGCTGTTCAAGTTCACCGTATTACCCTTGGGTGTTAAAATTGTTTTTTTGGCACCTATTTCATTCGTTATTATGAGTAGGTAATATACAATTAAATTATTTTTTTTTTACTGTTATTGTAAAAATATTTAAATATTTTTCATTTAAAAGGCAGATAATTGAGGATAATGTATGTAGTATACATTATACATTAAAGATTTCAATTTCACCTGTAGATTTTAGTGTTATTAAATACTTAGCGGCAAAAAAAGCTATTAATTTTACAATTTAATATTTTGAAGATATACCCTTTATAAGCGATACATTTTTTCATCTAGATATTGATTGCAGATAGTATGTACCTACTTCACATTATACTTCATCTAATTGCAAAAACCACTACGCCTTAAAATAATATTTTTTAAGTATTTTAAACGTGATGATAATCGCTTTTAAATTAAAAACACACCCGCCCAAGTGGCCCACCCATTACAGTGACCGCCCACCCAACATGCGAAATATAGTATATACATGAATATATATATATATATATATATATATATATATATCGTGAAAACAGTGTTTTCACAGTTTGTTGTTAAGTTTTGAAATTGTGTGTATATACTTAATATATTATAGAAACTGGGTACTTGGGTAGGAATATTTTTAAAGAAATAACGTTAATAATATATTAAGTTAATAGATATGTATTCAATCTTTAAAAAGGTACAAAAACTTGAAAACATTGAAAAAAACTATTTGTTTAATGTTAATTTTATATACTGCAGTATAATAGGTATGTCAATTAATTTAAGTCAGTACCTAGCCCTAATTCTTGATATAGTACGAATATATTAGTGAATTTTTTTTAAGTAAAATTTTTGACAATGTTCACTGTTTTTCCGAGATTAAAAAAAATATCTATTTCAAAAATCATCAAAAATTTTTTTTGAAAAATTTGAAAATAACTAATTTATAAAATAAAATTTCGATAATATTGAGAAAAAAAGTTTATTGAATTTGATTGAATTTTGAGTGAATAAGAACAATTCATAATTTCAAAAATACAGCAAAATATTGCAAATTTGTATGTTTTTCACACTTTTTAATACTGGTAGACAACTACAATGATTTCAATATTTTGCTGTATATTTGAAATAATAAATTGCTTTTATTAATTTAAAACTCAGCATAATTTTTTATTAATAATATCCATAAGTAACTATAAAATGGCTATTATCAAAATTTTTTAAAATATTTTTTTGCTATTATCCAAAAAAACATTTAAACATTTATTAAACCTCGTATTTAAGATTGAATACGTAATGTAATGTTTAACAATAAATAAATATTAAATTTGGTTTAATCGAATGTTTCTACACTTTTAAGTCAACCTTATTTGAAAAATGTTTGAAGGTTCATACAACATTGTATCGCAAGGTTTAATGAAACATTAAACCATTTTAATGAACATAGTATGTTATACACCGGAGTGCATAACACATTTTGATATCAGACCGAGTACGACTACAAATAAATTCGCAATATCGATTCAAAATTTTCCCTTCTTTCGCCGTGTCTATATTATCGTAATTATCGTATACTATTACACGTGTGATTAACCCCAAATTCCAAATTACCTTTATTGCAAGTAGCTGAGAAGTTTACTTATCTTTTCGTGGTTTTAGATACCACTCCCTTTTTTTTAATTCAATATCCATAGATATCTAAGAGCTATGAGAGATTAGGGGAGGGATATATCGTCCTGGAGAATAACATTTTAATGGATTATTGCTAAAACTGGTAATTTATAACATGAATATATTATAATTTTATTTAACTCTGCCCCTTGTGAAACTTATCTTGTAGGCGCTAAATATTGAAATATAAACAATATTATAATGTTGAATTAAACATCGTTTTCTAATACTTATGTTAATTACAAATTCTGAGGGAAGCAAGGAATGTATTTGTTTTACAATGATATGTTTTTTCTATTTTCATGAATGTACAGAATATCTTCCAGAAGTCTTATTCTTTACAAGCTCACGCGGTTTCTGGTAGCAAATTTCATCTAATTGGTATTTTAGAGAGGTCAATTTTGGATTTTTTATCATTTTTTCGATGAACGCTTAAGAAAAATCTATTAAAACATTAGCATAAAAATCGGAAAACACGATTGTGATAAAATTCTTTATAATTACGAAAATATTAATACTAGAAGCATGAAATTTTCACCACAAACGTATATACATAAAATAATTATACAAAAAATTTTCAAAAATTTTTATTTATTTTTAAGCTATTTATAGTAATATGAAAATTTTAGAAATTTAATTCATAATAGGCTTAATTTTAATTTTTAAGATTTGAACATTTAATACAGTGTTAAACATATGCCATTCTAACTACATACAAAAAATTAAAAAAATCACTGGGTACAATATTTTTTATGGCAATTAAAATTTTTTGTTCAATACCTATTTAATTTTTTCAACATTTTGGTATGAAATGCGTTCGAGTTTTTGGGAATTAATGGATTTATTAACTTAAAATGTATATTAGGACATTATGAAAGCAAACATTATTTGGAAATTTATTCTCTAATTTTGGGCTATTTATAGCAATTTTCAATTTTGAGTCATTTAATTCATAATAGTATTTGTTTTAGATTTTAAGACCTGAAAATTTGATACAGTATTAAAATTATATTTCTCTAGCTACACACAAAAAAAATTTAAAAATCGGTAATTTTTTAATATCCATTTAATTTTTTTTTTTTAATAGGTATTATTTTGTTATGAAATGTGTTTGAACTTCGAGGAAATAATGGATCTTTAAATTTAAAATGTTCACCAAAAACTTACGTTAGTACATTATGAAGGCAAAATAATTTTGATCCATTTTTGGGCTACTTATAGCAATTTTTAATTTTGAGTCATCTAATTCAGAACTTTTCTAATTTATAGGAAAATTAGATTTTTGGGGTTTTTGTTTTATTTATATTTTTCAATCAAACAAATAATGGTGAAGTCAGAATTTAATGGTCAGACTTGGTTTTAATGTTATATCAAATTGAAATTTAACGATTGTTTCATATTCGTTTAAAAGGTATATATTTTAAGTTGGTTTAAAAATGGTCTACGTAGCCTAATGGGAGCTTTTTTTTAACTTTTTGTTTATAATATTATATAATATTATCATATATAAATATATAAATATATATATTATTAGTATAATCTGTAGTGATTGTCAAATATATACACCGAAGATTCGCTCAGAATCTTTTTTTTTTAGAAAAAAAAAGATTTATCATTGCTTTTAAATTTTAATTTATCCACCATCCTACACAATGATCGAAGTGCTTCCACCTCCTACTAACCGGATTTTTAAACATTTAATATTTAAATATTCAGTGAAAAATTATTTTACAATTATTTAATATTTATTCTTAAACATTCAACTATTAACGTTACATCAAATATTTAATATTAAACCTTTAACTAGTTATTAACGTGACATCAAATGTTAAAGATTGCAAAATGTTTATTGAAAAATTATATATTTTAATAAAAAAAATTCAGTAAAATATTTGCACTATATCAAGAATTACGGCTACTGACTTTCCAATTAATTCACATATTGTTTATTTATATATTAATTGGTTGAAATTGTATTTTAAAACAACTAGCTGTGTGAAATTTTATTAAATTTCCGGATTGCGAATATTGAATTTTTACATTAAAATATGAATTAGTCTTGCGATTATGGTAAAGTTTGGAATTGAATTATTTTATATAAAAATTAAGTATAATATATGTGTATTATAATTTATAGTGGTTAAAATTTCATTTAAATTGTCAGCAATTAAATTTTTTTCCATTTTGTTTTTAATTTCAAGTGGATTGGAATATTAAAATTCAGATTTCAGATTCCGGTCAAAGTTGTATAAAAATTATGTCTTGAAGTTGCAGTTCAGCTTCTAATTTTTTAATAAAATATAATAAGGGTTTTGTTCAGATTTCAGTTAAATAAGATCTTAATTTTAATATTAACTTTTACTGAATATAAACTATAAAATTTAAATAACATAACATTAAATTATAATATTAATTGGAAATTAAAAGGACTCACGTTCTTCTAGAATTTATAGGTTCTATAAAAAATTTTAATTTTAATTTCCTGTTCCAAAACCAGTTCTTTTTAATTTGGTTCCAATCCCTGATTTAAAGACTCAGTTTTAATTTTAGATTACAATTTGAATTTGTATTTATGTATTTAATCTATTGATCTATACAGATTTTAATTTCTTCCAGTTTCTTTTACGACTTCAATATTAATATCTAGGTTTAACCGGTATTAAAAATGAAATTGAAGCCGGTTTTGATGCTCAATAGTTTTAAAAATGGTTTCAATACCTAGTCGAATGGCCATTATATAGCAGACGATTTTCTTTTAAAATATATATAATTTATTTTTTTCACGTTTGAGGAACTGCACGTAAGTTTATTTTTTTTTCAAACTTGTTATCGTCGTTCATTCAGCTCTAGAGTTTCGTATGACATATGCGATTGTGAACCACATGTGTGCAGTATATATATACCTACTCATAGAATAGTTCTTATATTATATATAAGTACACTTGGTTTTTGTCGTCGTATCGTTTATAACCGTTTAGAGTTTATTTTTCAAAATGTCGTCGACCATTGTCGTCAGACCGGCCTGAGGACGCCGCCGGCCGTGTATCCTTCGCTCGGTGTTCCTTTGACGAAGTTGAGATTTACGAGCTCGATGTAATGAGACACACGCGTTCGACATAATACAATATGCTCGAAGGGAAAATGAAGTCTCGTGCCGTTGTGTTTTTATTTTTATTATGATAAGATAAGTCTATAACGGAGTGGTCATCATTTTGATAACAAGGATGGATGATGGTGACTGCTAGTGCCACGATTTGTGCCGGAAAAATACACACCTTTACCCTGGTTTAAAAGCAAAATGTTTTCAGAAATTTACTAGAAATATATTATACACATACAAGGTGGATTAAATTTAAATTTACTTGAAATTTTTAAATTGTAAAACACTGATAATATGAAAAAATATGAGATTATTTTATAAGAGTACAAATTCATAAAGATATACTTATATATATATATATATGGTAGCCAAAAACATTTAAATTAAATATAACTATTCAATTGTATAGTGATTTTTATAATAACTGTTGTTTTATTATTATGCATAATGTAATGAATTATTTTTTACACAAACTATAAGTATATGTTTATAAATTATTAAAATTAACTTTCGATTAACTAAATCAAGTTATAGTAAAACAAAATTTTAACTATAACTATTTAACTTCTTGCTAATATTTAAAGTTAGGTATGTATTATATATTTTATTATTAGATTTATCAATGGATTATATAGTCAGCAGTATTGTATAATTCTAAAAACTTAAATTTGCTACAAATATATTCAACAGATACTTTTCAATAGGTAATTAAAATGTATTATTTACACGATGTTTGTTAAACAATTTCAGGTTTACTCGTATATTTTTCATAACCTTATGTCTTAAACCATTCCTAATATAAAAGCATTTAATATTTAAAATTATCTAAATGATTTTAGTTTATCCTATAAATATTTCAACACTCTTGCATGTAGTAAGTTTTCCTCTACATGAAGTATATTTTTTACAAGAAAATATGAATTGAATTAATGTCAGCCTGTACCTATAAAAATATGTAAAGGAAAAAGGAAATACGCACATTATAGCTGATACACGTCGCGGATAAGGACCGGATAAATATCCAAACGGCTCTATGAATATATATATATATATATATAAATAATCAGTCTTGTCCACATATTATAATATATATTCTATCTCCCGGACAGAGTATTATAAATAATGCATTTTCCATCGGGTTCTACTTTTATAATAGTAGAAAACGTTCATCAATATTTAATATGACCGTTGTCGTATATCGTATTGCTATTAAAGGTATACATAGACCGCCTGTATTGGCAGTTTACCACCTCATTTCCATCCCAAGAGACATAGTACACGTAGTTTATTATAATATTATAGCCGCAGAATATAAAATATTTTACAATTTATTGATGACCTGGGCCCCCCCGTAATTTAAGTTGAATAGGTTATCGACGTTATCGAAAATATGACAAATCACCACAAGTTTATACCATATAAGAGACACGCTTGATTCACGTTTAAAAAAATTGCTGAAATAACCAGAGAATGGAGTATCCTGTTGAAATCCCGGAAAGATACTGGATAGATGGTGTGTTTTAAAATTGAACGTTCTTAGAACATAATCGAAAAATTGAGATTTTAATTTTAATCTAGGGCGAATTTACAATAATAATGGAATAGGTATCCCATTTAATTTCAGTATTTGGATATAACTACTTCAAATTATTATGAATAATTTTTTTTTACAAACATTGACTGAAATATATTAATTTCTTAAACTGGGAAACTACAGAATTATGGAGAAATTAAAATTTTTGATGAACATAAATGCAAAAGCCCACACAATTTCAGAAAAACAATTTAAAATATATATTTTTATATTTAAATAACAACAATTTTTTATTACTTATAAGTGATGTAAATTTAAATGTAATAATAATTATAAACTAATATTTTAATTTCACTTACAGAATATAATATGTATTAGTCCATGAATAATAATAGGTAGGTTTAAAATACACATTACAATGATCTAAAAATAAAACCCTACTGCTTCTCGTCGATAACCAATTTATTTTTTATAAATAATTGTAATTAATACTTACAATAAATAAATACAAGTATCAGAAAATTCAAAAAAATTAACAAATCGGTACACTAATGAGTAGATAGAAAAATATAATATATAGGTATTTAAATAAACTAGGAATTTAACCAGATCATCTATTAAATTATAAATTATAACAAACCAGTATATATTTTGAGAATTTTGAACATAAATTGATATAATTAATACTATTTTAACTATAATAACTTATATGTTACGTAAGTACAAAGTGGTTGAGTTGGCTTCAGGGCCTTGTATAGGGGGAAAGGCCTTGAATACTAAAAATAAATCTTTTTCCAGTTCATATGCCTTAATTCAACACATATTTCTAGGTCTGTTGGAGCATAGCCTCTATGTCTTTCCCTTGAAGCTGCATCATATTCTAGAAGTATATTTAATTTAAACTTGTTTATAACATTTCTATGTCAAAAAGTAAATTGATCCTTTGTACAATGTTATTAAATCTATATAACTATATTATGAAAAGCTTCATAACATATACCTCTTAGCCGATGAATTCAAAAGTAAAATCAATATATTAAGGTAAACTAACAATAATTCCGTTATAACTACAATAACGGTATTGGCATATCCCTTGCCATCTTATGTATATCACGTATGTTTTTGTGTCCAACATAAATGTACGAGTGTGATTTCTTTAACACGTCTGTGTTGCAGCTTCACCGGGTAAAATATGCGATTAAATCATGTTTTATTTTTTTACTCCCCGACCTGTCATTCAATTCCATCGCAGTTTCAATCTGATGTTGCAGTCAAACCATATATATCGACACGATAATAGTGTGACAAAATCTAAGTTCGACCAAAGACCTGCGAGAATTCTTGAGTATAATGTTATACGCATAACACGAGTATACTGTCGCGTTGTCATCCAGCACACGACCTTCGCCGAACGATTCAATATTAATGAGTTTGAATTTATTAAAATACATAGTGTTATCATTACTTTGAATTAAAAGAATATAAAAAAATATATTTAAACACTCAAAAATGTACTGGAGAAAATTAATAATATACATTGCATGCGTATGTACTACAAAATTGCAACGAATTAAAAAATTAATATTAAATCGTTTTTTAAATTAATAGTTAATTTTTAAATTCTTAAGCCCTGTTTTTTATTACACCTATTGAGATCAAGTTCAACATAATTTTTCTTAATTATTTTGTTAACAATTAGCATTTCAGTGTTTATATACATATAAGTACCTAGCTATATAGTTATGGTCAAGTTTAAGCATAATAAAGAGACCGTTGTATTTTATACGAAAATCAAATACGTGCACTTTATAATTTATTGGATTTAATATTAATTTAATTTGTATGAATCGCATTATAAAACCCCATATAATAATCGGTTATAATACTTTATGAAATATTACTTAAGTTCCTATACACAAAATATATATAGGTATATATAATTACAATGTTATAGGTATATTTAATTTTTTTGCGAATTCAAAATAGCTTTGATGGATATTTTTATTTTTATAGAACTTAGCTCTAATAAAAACTAATTTTTTTAATATTACAATTCAAAGTAAAATGCTAAATTAATTTTTATAATCGTTCATTAATCAATCAATTATTTATTTTTAAACAAACTTTTAACTATTAACTTAGTCATTATTTATGTTTAAAATAATGAAAAAAAAAGTAATTTTCTAAACCTGGGATAATACAGTATATAATATTTTATAAAGTAATTAGGTACTGTTAAATAATAATAAAGACTTTAATAACATTTTTTTGGTGAAAAATCATTTATAATAAATTATATTTAATCTATATTAATTGTAGTTAATCAATATTTTTTTCCAATTTAACTCGTAACTTTCTTTTCTCATTTTGTAAAGAATCTTGAATTGACTTAACAAATTCTAATTCCAATGTTTTCACGATGATATGTGCAAATATATTATAATTATATTAGACATAGGGTGTACTGCAACTGATACATTTCACGATAATACACAAACGATAACGATTCAGACTACATTATCTCCTTATCATTGTATCACATACATGTGACGTACCACGTATTCGAATCGTATATTTATGAAAACGGATAAAACAAAAGTGTATTATCAAGTCCATCCAACTGTATTAGTTTATGTTGGCGTAATACCGCCGTGGCGACTTTTTGTATAATAATATACAATATAATATACGAGCGTCTAAGTTCTGTAACCGCCGTGAATTATACGCGATATGTACACTGTACACAATACACAGCAGCTCATATATACCCGACTTATGTTTTATATATTATACAGTCGGATTACCATACGAAATATATCACGCGCATATATCAATAATTGTGTGTATTTCACATAATAATAGCAATAATAATTGACGTGGACACGATCTCAGCATGCCCTTAATTAGAATTGAAAGATGCGTCGGTACAATGCCAGCGACGTACACGTGTGATTTATGGCAATACAATACATTATATACGATATTATATAGATAATATAAGACAACTAACATACAGAGAAATAGGATTTGCACTACATTCGCCGGTCAAACCCGTGTATACGTCGTATATGTATAAGTAAGCCGGTATTTACTTAGTACTCGATACTTGGTCAGACAGATAAAAAAAAAGTATAGAACTCAACAGATACGACAGGAATATTACCGAAGAACCTAAATCAAAAGGCTAACTATATAACGACCCGATCAGTATATAATATTTTCCATAGAACATAATTTTTTCACTTTTTCCATATTGAATTTTTTGATGTTATTATCATCCTCGCCCTGATAAAAAGACAAAACCTTGTTATCACAAAACGTGATAACAGATTACAGGAAAAATTAGCTATAGATATCAGGGAACAAAAAAATCATTAATTTGTATTTTCTTCCACAATATCCCTTATTCTAAATTTTGATTAATAAGATATTATATAAAAGCAATTATCTATAATATTGAGCAAGAAATTAATCACTCCAGTTTATTTACATTAAAATATATGATATAATAACAATGCTAAATAATTTAACATTAAAAAATACATGAAGATTTATCAAATTATGTCAAATATTTTATTGGAGCATTTTACAATTATATTGTTATTATAAAGTACAAAATATGAAGTCATCTTCATATATGATAAAAAAAATCTAATTGGACTTATGGGTTATCCCCAGATTTAGATAGTATTCCTAATACCATTTAAATTTTTTTGTGTTTTAAGTATTTAGTACTTTATTTTTATTTATTTTTAAAAATATTTTTAAGGTTCCCATCATATTTTTGGAAGAATATTCTTTAATGTTATATTCTAAAATAATTAAAACACCACAAATACACATTAATAACATATATTCGATTTAATAATTCACATTCCATTACATAATATTATAATTGTATATACTTTATATTTACTACATGTATATAAAAAAGTATTCTATAATATTTGGTATACTTATACCATAAAGTACTCGAATACACATTGTGAACACTTCTTTTTTTAAAGTATTCAAATTATATATTGGAAATACTTTTAAATAGTATTTTGTCAAATCTAATTATTTCTATACTATCTGTAAATGGTATATGATGACTTATTGACTTATTAGTTATTTCAATTACTATCATAATTATCGATTACATCGAAAAAATATTTTCGTGTATTCTTATAATACAACATAAAAAATGGACACATATAGGTAAATGTTTATTTACATTTATAGCTTATATAATTACTTTGCTTATTATGTAAAACAAAAACATATAATACATTTTTTGGAGGAGACATAGGCATATTTAAGAAAGCTTGGGCCTTTTAATTAAATTTTTACCCCATAAAAATTTTAAAATAAAGAGGTCATTCTAATAGAAATTGTACAGAATATAATAAATTGCACAAGAAAAATCACAATGAGCAAAATAATTTAAAAAAGAAATACAGTCAGTAGGGGGTGGAAGCATTTTTCTCGTTGGGCATCAGTAGGGGTGGATGTACTTCGCTTACTGGATAGGATACTCTTGATAGATGTATTGCATTTGAAATCGGGATATCATTGAATTTAATAAAACGAAACAGAGCGTAGCTTCGGTGTAGTATACATAGGTAACTCATACCGAAAGGTTAGAGTTAAAGAGTTAGAAAAGTAAACATCATTGTAAAACAACTAGCTCCCTCGCATTTTTCCGTCGATTTTTTAAAGTTAGTTAATATAATGAACTATTAATGTTAAAATACATTTTTTCAGGTTTTAAAATCTGATTTTATCGACTATTTGGAATTAAATACCTCAAAATTGATAATTTTGTTGAACAAACTTGATTAACTATAAAAAAATTGTGACTACGGATTTTCGAGAATTTAATTAGAATAATGTATATTTAACATTGAGTAAAATTTTCAGGTTTTAAAGCCCAAAATTGTAAAAATTTGAAATATATTGTTAAATTAAATATTCAATGTATATTTTAAGATTTATAGTCATTATTAAGAAATCATTTAATCAATAATAAAAATAATTAAATAAAATAAATATCAATAAAATTACTAGTTCCCTCGCTTCGCTCAGAATCTAAAAGGTCATATAAGCTACAGGGGACGGGTGTGTCGAATATATATTATTTGTTCGTAGGATAAAAGAAACATATCAGTACAATATTATTATAATGTCATTATAATAAATAACAAAAAATAGGTAGGTATAATATATAATATAGTTATCCATCATGACGTAATATTACGTTTTATTGAATATTTATATAAGTATTAATATTATGTAAAAGGCAAGAAATAACAAAGTTTTTGTTGTATAATATTAAAAAAATTTAAATTATAAAAGAAAATAACCCTGGTGTAGGTATTTGAAACATTAAAATGTTTGTATACGAGTAAAATAAAATATTCATCAGTATCATATTTTGAAAATAATATTATTTTCCCGAAAATATTTATAAAATATTTAAATGCTGTATAGTTTAATTAAAATATGGTTTATTAATATTGTGCAAAATATTGGTACTCAGAATTAAATTTACTAATAATTATTATTGATTGTAAATGTTCAATTTATTTTTGGTTGGACATTTTAGTAAGTCGAGGAATTTATACTCCTGATAAGTAATATAAAAAAGAAAATTAAAGATAATATTTACAAGGTATAATAAAACAAAAACTTTGTCTAGAAGAATATGTTAAGATACGATTAATTTAATTTAATTCAAAATATTTTAACCAAAGTGCAAAAATGTGGATAGTATAAATATAACTTAAATATATCGAATAGAACAAAAATTATTGAATTTGCGAAATATTTCTGTTACTATTCCTGTATATACATATATATTATAGGTAATAGAAATTACCCCGAAAGAAAATCAGTTATCATGAATGGTAATTTTGTAAAGTAGTTTTAGAAGGTAGTAGAGATTATCCATTAGTACCTATATATTATCATTTATCACCAAATAAAAAAAAATTCAATATTTTATAATTTAGTATCAGAAATAAAGAAGTTGTTAAAAAATATATTTGATACGTATGTAACTATAAACTATTTACGAGTAAAAACATTAAAAAAAAATTTTTTTTCTAATTGATTACAATTATATTACTTAAAATATAAATAATACACTCTTTAATGTGATGTAAAATCAAGCCGACATATTGTCATTATGATACCTAACGATTGTTCTCCCATGCAGTCAATGGACACCAGAATTATTTTTTAACCCAGTATTTACTGCAAATAATACACGGAATATAAAATATGTTTATAATGAAGAATGTTTAAACATTTAACGGTTTAGGTACCATGAACACGGGATGATCATTTATCATATTTTATTAACGCTGCACCGATGGTACCTAATTAAATACACGAATCACAACGATAAATTTCCACTCTGTATGCACTAGGCATGTCACACTGACGCTTTGGGTAAAATTAAAAATTTTTTTTTTTCAAATTCAAATCGACGATAAAACGTATCCATTGCAAAAAATTTAAGTCACTCTGCTGGCTTGGTGTAATATTATGATTCAATAAAAACAGTTGTAATTTATCAACTATACGTACCTAACTATATAGTAGGACCTAGGTTGGTGGTCGGCAAGGATGAATCAAAACGATCGATACAAAATGTTATTTTTCATTATAATGTATACCCACCCAATATTATGTGGTGGATTTGACCGGAGGAGATTCATACTTTGATGTAGCGTTTTTGTCGGATTCGTATCGCGTACCTATCAATAATATATATTCGACTGAACTGAACTCATAAGTAGAATATTAAGATTTTTTTTTTTTTTATTATTCATCATACTTGTAAAACCATTTGGATGGTGCATGGATTTATATGCGAATAGATTTGAATCGTTTATTTTTTATTATGCCTTAAATTATCTTTTTTCTGTTCCTATAGAGTATCGTAGTTTGTAGGCACGATTATTTTTAAATCTATAATTATTTCATTGTATACGTTAAAAACTTGACACGATACTTGCTTTCCGATCATACTTTTCCATTGGTGTCTTAATGTTATTTTTATCTCTATTCTTCAGAATATCATTTGAAACTGAGCATAGCACATTTTATTTGAATATCTAGCGTTGATTGAAAATTAACTGAGTGCTGAACGGGGTTAAAATTGAGCATCGCTGAGTGAGAAACATTATGAAATTTAGTATCTGGTAATAAATTAGTGTGTACCCTGTATTCTTCCTTTCTTTTAAATTAGCATTATAAACTTAAAAACGCTTTCCGCTTATTGTGTCAAAATTACAGAGCTTATTTTTGAATATTTTTTACTTTTAATATTTCTATTTTCTAGTCGTTGAACTGCAAAGTTGCCAAAATTTTACAAAAAATATATCATTAGACATAGTTGAGATACCACTAATTGGACAATATATACCTATCTAAATTTTTGAACACATTTAAGACCAATTTTTTTGATAATTCAAATGAAAAATTAATTTTTAATTAATAAAATTATCATCAACAAATGTAATTAGCTATATTGCTGTGAGTGATTATTCAAAATTGAAGATTAGTAAACGCGTAAAATTCATCTCTTGGACACGAATCACTCGTTTTGGACCACAGTGAGTTCGGTTCGTATTCATCAAGACATTCAATAAAATATGAATTCACGAAGAACACATTAGGGTCCATTACGAATATTATATAATTACAAATCGTCAATAAAACAAACTCCTGTCTATATATACACGGGTGTATTTCACATCATATCTAAGAACAACTAACGTGTAACTATTGTACCTCTATATATATTATATATATGTATATTATCAAAAACCAATCTTGTCGGTTAAAAATCAATTATGTTCACGTGAATAACGCCCATCGTTTCGGAGAGGAAACGTCACGTTTCTTGTACGCATTAAGAGTGTATAGATGAAATTAATTTTACGTTTTGTGGGCAATTTACTATTTGGAAATTCATTTGACAGTCCATATACTCTACCTATGTATAAAGTATATATATATAAAAAAAAAAACACACAAGACAACCGGATTAACTTTATTAAATCTTTATGTGCACGGATAATTTATGAAAATTGTTGGTCGTATTTTCGTAGCTTAAAATGACCCTAAAAAACCGTCTCTCTGCCTCTCCTCCACCACGAAGATTCATTGTGAGTGTTTGTTTTTCGCGTGAGTACGCCATATTATAATACGTACAAGACAAACGATATAATGACGGGGCTATTATTACCTGATAGGCGGTGTCCGCGCGGTTGACGGCTAAATTGTCGGGGTGACCGATCGTCGAGAATTTCGTTAGGATTTATTGGCAAAAAATGTAGTATGTAACAACACGCTCTTTGGGTGCCCTCAAAATTCTTGAGTTACAATATTCGTTCTTTGGACTCGGATCTTTAAATAAAAATACACAACAGCATAATAACGTATAATAATCTCCAAGAAGTTTTATAAAATATATTTTTTAAATAATTTAAAATGCTTTAAAAAAATATAAATAAAATGTATTTAAATAATCATAAAAAGCATTAAAAGTGTTGCCAGTTAGAGTTCTTTATAATCTATTTGCAATTGTAAATGTTTTTAAACAACCTATATAAATAAATGTGAAGTAAAAGAGAATTCAGGGAATATGATGTTAGTGCTAAGTACACAAATAAACAATTTAGCCAGAGGTTTGTTGATTACCAAGGTCCAGTTATGTACTCATTGCCTTTGAATATTAAAAAAATATTTTTGATCATTCCACTTTAAAGTCTAATAATATTGAGTATATTAAAAGAACTGTTAAACTTGGTTATTAAATGAATTTGTGTAAATAAAAATGTTATGGTGTAACTTTAACAGATAGTTATAAATTATAAAACTTAGTCTTAGTGATATATGTCAACATTTAAAAGGTAATTGTTTTCTCTTAATGTGTATTATAACTCAATTAGACCACCACAAGTTTTGCTTTCTGGGTTAAAATTTTTCATATATGTTATAATATGTAATGTATAATTCGATCTAATAATTAATATAAAACTCAAGGGATCTCCACAGCGCCAAAGCTCCTTCAAGGATCGTCTCGGTGGTAGTTGACAACCGTAATAGGAAATACCCGTTCGATTTCCATTTCGGTTCTATGTGATCTGGAACGTCTCTGACCATCCTGTGGACTACATTCCAGGACTCAAACCGGGTACTTAACGGGCGAAACCCGGAGTGGTCTGACCAATCCACATATTATATTAATATATATTGCAGGAATTTATTATTATAATTTTTATTTAAACTTATATAATACACCAACCAGCTTAAAATGACATACCCGGGCAATATAAAACATCAGTATTATTATTGGAAATATTTTTATTTGATGACCAAACAGATTTCTTTATATATGCATTACAGACTCCTTGATATTATTTCAAAACATTGATAATTTATATATATCTTATCATAGAATTGATAAACAAAAATATGTTTTTCGTGATAACGATTTTTTTTTAGCATTTTATTAAATTAATTGTATTCAACTTTCCTGCCATTCTATGTTGTAGAACAAAATGTTCTCTATGATCTAACTATATATTAAACCTGCAGACTAGTATTCATTATATGAGAAAATAGTATTGAAAAACTTTTACAATATCGAGCAAAATGACATAGTGGTATATGGTTTTATCCGAGTTATAATTTATATACTATTTACCTATTTACCAATGTTTATTTAAATTTAAATTTCCATTGTTTTTAGAAACAATGGTATCAAATTATAACCGTAAAACCAAACTACAATCGTGGTCAGAAATTTAGTTTAAATATGGTCCAAATTTATTGTTAAATATGATTACAGATTATTTAATTTGTTTAAATAGGTAATATAAAAATCAATTAAGTTAAACTAATAAATAATATTTGTATATATTTGAAAAAAATTTAATTTATGAAAGTAGGTATGTCATTTTGCCCGGCCCCTGAAAGTAAACTTACATAATTCATAGTTTTTTAAAAATTAAGTTTTTTGAAAAAAAAAAAAAATTTTACATATATTTGTATAGAAATAAATATGTAGTCTAAGTTTCGGGTTTCAGCTAATAATATTAACTTTCAAAAATTAAGTTTAAAAAATAGTATGTCATATTAAGCCTGTCTCCTCTATTTGTTTAAACTCATTTCGTTATAATTCTTTATTGATTTGATTGTTATTTTATACTTTTAAGTGTGTCCATTTAAATATTATTCATATTTGAAAAAATGACGTTTTACCAAAAAGAGTAAAATCGATTAAATTATATGATCTACGTAAGATTTTTTCATCTACCTAATGAAAGATTAAGATTAACATGTTAATATTCGCGTTGTTTAAAAGAATTTTTAAATAATCGCGTTTATTTGGTCGTTGATTTTAATTATATAACATGACTTATTATATATTAAGTACAAGGTTTATATTACATGCAGGTACCTACTTGCATATCTTCATCAAAAAACTGATTAACCACAACAACCACCTGAAGATTAGTATATATTGCCCACCGGACCAAAATACCTAAATATGAATAACTATGCTCGTAACAAAGATCTTCTTAAACTGAATAGAGTATACACATTAATACTATAATAATTGTATAAACGTACTTATTTTTTTATACTCATATACACACTCGTAGTATATACAATATATATATATATATTATATGTATATCAATATTTGCATGTGTGTGTAATATATATCTACATATATGATGTAGTTGCGTTTAAATAACCATGTAATAATGATTTATTGCGCGTCCGGCACGATCGACGATCGATACAATCTATAGCATTATAGTGTGTCCCGTATGTACGTGTACAGTGTTTGTGTTACGATCAATCGATCGATTGAGAGTGAGAGAGAGGGAGCATTTTCAATACATGTATAAAAACCAAACGTGCATTTGTATAATAATATAATATTTTGCAAACTGCAGTGTCCTAAACTCACTGGGTATATTATGTACAACACTGGAAAAAAGACATCGATAAAATCCATAAAAATACCAATTAAACCAACAAAATGACTATTAATATATAGAAAACAAACAATTTGTTAATTTAATATTTGTCTACATGTCATCTGCATTATCTTTTGTCATACAAAGTAAAGAATTTAACAACATAAACATATCAAATAAACTGTTGAAAGGATGAAATAATACCTAATATTGTTTTAACAAAATGTATATCAATGTGATATACTCGTACACCTAGGTATCTATTTTTTTCTTTTTTTTTTATGTGGATATAATAGTTGTATTATATCCACATAAAAATAATTATATTTATCTATCACAATGATATATATATGTTAAAGATTTATTATTAAATTGATAAATATAATTTTGTAGTAATTTGATAATAAATTATAAACTGAATAATTACTAGATATTACATCCGTATAAAAAAAAGTATATTACTTTGATTTATATTTTCTTAAAAAAATAATTATTTTATTCTCCCAACAGTTACTTCTATATAAATTAAATACTTGTTTTGTTAACCCCCTAAAATTTTATAATTCATACATATTATAAATTATAGATTTATGACACTAGGTGTTTAAAATTATGATAATGCCATCAAATGAGATTTTATACTCAAATATTATTTGGGAAAAAACTCTTTATTTGAAAAATATGTTAAACTGAGCTTTATCTTACGGATTATCTACATTTGGAATATGTCACTATACAGTGTAATCTTGAAACAATTATTTTTAGATGTATGTGAAATTATTGTACCTAATACTATTTTTCAAAAATTGTGTAATTTGATTGTTTGTAAACAACTCGGTAACACTATATTACTTTATGTTGTCATGGAAATGCTAGGGAACCTATGTTATTATAAACATAATTCTGAAAATCGTCGCAAAACTACATTATTTTCAGGGCCTGATTTAGGGGTTGTGTGTCTCACCCCATATCCACCATTCCTAGAAATCAGTCGGCAAAATCAGAAAAAAGTTTATGACCTCCCTTTATTTTTGCATTCCAGAGGTGTATTTCCGTTGGTATTTTGGAGACACCCCCCCCCCCCCAATAAATATTTCGTCGATTATGTTACATTTCAAAATATCAGAGCTACTATTTTGAACAAGGCTAATTTTTTATCAGTGTAACTGAACTCATTCAATATGATTATATTATTTAGGTATATTATGATTTATGAATATCGTAAGATTCATTCTCTGACAAACTGTATACGCCGTATTTAAATTACAACGGCAACACATTTGTAATATTTATTAATTTTATGCATTAATTAATCGGAAATCAATATTTATTATAATTTATAATACGGCAGTGTATAATACAATATGTTAAACAGTCGTGTGTGCGCGTGCCTCTTTGTCCGCTACGGCGACGGTGGCTGTACACGCCTATACGTTAAAGAACATTATTTTTTAAAAGTAGTAAAATCGATAAAAATCTCTATAATAATATATAACTAGATCGATATGTGGTTTTTTTTTTTATATTTATTAATCGTATAAAGTGGAGTTACGATATTATATTATTTTATTACCACTATAATATAATATAATATTGTAATATAAGGTGTATATACTGTACACTCTGTAGTATATATAATGGCTTCTCGAATGACCATTTAGTATACCCGGTATTAACCTGGTAGGTAAGATTATTTACTACACCGGCGTAACGTGATGTATATTTGTTACATATAAATTTATAACATCGTTAACGTGCATATAATATACTATTATATAGTATATATTCACTTCATACGTATTGTGTATTATGATATACACGCGCGTGGATTTATGTCTTAATATAAATGACAAATTGTATCCTGGTAAATTTTAAATAATAATTTAATGCACTTTACGAGTAAAATCGTCTTGCACTTAAATTTGGGCACAACCCGTTTCCACCAAAACCATACCTATCCCTTATCCGCCAGGTATACAAATCGATAGTAACAATAGATATCACTATTTTATAAACGTTTCTATATTACCTATATGTATTATACGTATTATATGTATTAGACTACTTTTTTAGTAGTTAGTTTTTAAGAGTTTGTTACACCTATACGATGCACCGAATATACCTATGCACATAATGTGCACGGGGAATTATATACTATAATGTACATAACGAGTGTATACTATACAGTATTATAGCATTATAATTCGTAATATTTTTTACTATAAATATATAGTAGATATTTTACCTACGAACCACTACGTATTTAGGTAATTAATACATTCTATAGATTTGTGGAAAAGTGAATTATTGGAAAAGGGAAAGGTACGATTTTGGCGGAAAGGGGAATTTCATCTCCCTGATAATCAAATCAATAATCGTAACTATATGTATATAATAACTATGGACGGGCAGACGGACAGATGGATGGATATAACGGGTATATAAGGTGCCTAAACTTATGTTTAGTAATCTAAAACTATGTTTTTAAAGGAAATATATTTTTATAATTAATGTAGAAGAAATAACAAAATAAAAAATGAAATTTTATAGTTATTATTATTTGATTTTTTTTTTCATAATATTATACTTTTGAATGCGATGATTAATATTTTCTTTTAAATTAAAAATAATAATAATACACTATCCTGTTCGATGACCGAAAGAACCAACTTCCACAATCTGTATATGGTTATATTTTTATTACTTGAGTTTGACTTTAAATATAAAATCCGAAATTAACTTCAAGATTTCAGTTTCATTTTTAAAGATCGAATTGTTCGCGACCCATGACTAATTATTATAACTAGTACTAAATATTCTACTATGGTGTATAAATGTTTAATAGTTTTCGAACAGTTGGTCTACGAGTAATGAGAATAGATATGTGCCCTCATTTTATATTTTGAAAATATGATCAATTTAGACTATTAATATTTTTTTACATAATATATTACTACTTAGATCTCTAGCTATTTATATATATACAAACAAAAAATAATATGAATTCGTGTTTTAATAACCATTATTAGACGTTGATTAAATGTATCTAAATTATTTTTTTATTTAATTTTGGTGTTGTTTTTTCTTAGGTATAATATTTTACACTTTAGACTGCCAATTTAATCGACATTATATTAATTAATGAACCGTTATAAACGAATAATTTCTTCGATTACAAAATAATTAATAAGCAGGAAATTAATTTATCTACCAATAAGTAATAAAATATTTTATTTGTGTGGAGTTTCAATGTACAGACGCATAGTATAATCCCTATAATATTCGATTTTTGTGAAGAATTTCTCGTTCAAATTTCTCATTTAATCTGCCGCCCAGTAAATTAATTATTACATTATTTATGAATTAGCATCGAACAAAAAAGTAATAATGACAAAATATTATACTTCAAAAGATTAAAAAATGTTGTACTAAAAAGTGAAATATATTATATTATATTATATTTACTCGTATTATAAACTATATTATATACTCGTACATATTCGTATGGCACGTATACCTATAATTTATGTTGGTGTGCAAGTGGTATATGTGCATTGTGCGTAGGTTTTGAATATTGCTCACAAGACATACAATTTGTATCTTTTACATAGTATTTTATTTAATTGACTAATGGTTCAATATGAATCCACGTGTTTTCTACAATAATATATTATACACGGATATTAGGTATATGTTTTGTGGAATGTTTTAATCAATAAAAAAAATATATATATCAAAATAGAATATGTGTATACCTATCAACCTTTACAACCATAAATATAAAAAACTTTATTGGATTTAAATATTATATTTTGAATCTATAGATCATAAAGTATGTGAAATACGGTCATAAGTCATTTTATTTTTCGTTCTCCCCAATTTACATGTACATGCATTATACGCTATACGGCGTAATACATTGTATATTTATTGATAAAATCGTTGAATTCTTTCCGTACGAGCCTACGCAAATTTCTTCGACCGTGCGTACATAACTTACGTTTAAACTGCACGTCTATCTACCTATATCTATGCAATGCAAAAAAATATTAATTATATCACTACACCCACCGGGTCTATTAAACAACATTTTGCGAGATAATCGGTGGAAATTTTAAACAGAGTGGAATTAACATATTAAATGTACCGCGGTATGTCTCTATAATGGTCATAAACTATATTATAGCCATTTAATTGGCGTTCGCTTATGTATACAGCTCGCGTTAATTAATATACGCAAATTACAAGATTTCAGAAATAACCGAAGTTTGATTCATGTACCTACGTACTATGTAATCATACGGTGTATCATACATATTATACGATATTATCCGCCAAAAAATTATTAATAAATTACAAAATACACGAACGTATAATTTAATATTATGTTTAAATTATACGAGTCTGCAACGATTGAGTTATGACCCATTCGGAACGTAATCAATCGGCGTATTAGCTGAGTATATAAAGGTACCTATATAATAATAGATATATAAAAAACGTCTATATTTTTATACCCGACGTCATGAATATAATATTGATTTCATTAGAACATTTTTTTAAATATATTATATTATATATATATATATATTACATATATTATAATAATATATATGTACTATATGTACGTCCGTATAATATTTGGAGGATTTCATTTTTATTGAAAAAACTCGTTTTCGACCTAATATATCGTCCGATATTATTATTATAATTTGTTTGTTACGAAATTAGGATATTATATTTTATGATCGAAATGTGCGCGTTTCCTTTAAACATCGTTTTTCTCGTTTTATTACCGAAGATTATACACCTATACATACCGCGAGTGTATCCGTGCAGTGTAAACTCGAGATAAACACTAGTTATTATTCTCATATATAAGACGTAATATTCTATTATTATTACTATAAAGTTGGAGATTTTGAATTGCATACGTACATGTCTGATGTTGTGAACACGGGTATTAGCGATCGTTTGGTTTTTAAACGATTCGTGTTTTCCGAAATAGTATCCTACACATAGTATACATAGTTGCGTGCGTCCTACGTATCCGAACGGCTATAATTTTTCATCGGCATATTTTTCCATTTAAAGTATAATATGGATACTCGAGCTGACGATGTATTGTAGGAATATAGACGTCTGTTAAATGTTTGTATAAGAAAAATCGTGCAAACAATTTTTTATTTGGCAAAATCACACCATCGTAAAATTGAAAATTATTGAAATTGTGTGGGTGGACATCGACTAAGTGAGAATTTCAAGTTAATTTAAAACTGCAAATATAAATAGTTGATTATTTTTGCTACTAACCAACTTCTGTAACTAGTTTACATTTTCATTATACAAACATTACTTTTTACCGTTCATTTTTACTACATCGAAATCGAACAATTTTCATGAGCTAATCATACAAACTTATAAATGATTTTAATAAATAATAAATATGTATGTTTAATATCACTATTACACTACCTATTTTGAATAATTTTAAGATAAAGTCATATTGCTTATATAGAGTTAATTCATATAAAAAAAAAATTGCCCTGTCATTTTACTTTATTTCGGATTGTTACTTTAAGTATTCTAATCAAAACTGTTGGTATGATTTTATGAATTTTTATATTCTGAGTAGGTACAGTAAGAAATGTTTTTGTTTTATCATTTATAAAAATGAAAATATATAAGTCTGTATCAAAATATTTTAATAAAAAGAGTACTTATCAGTAATCTACATGCTAACCTATTTTCTGGTAGAAAATTTTATCTAGTTATTACATTAAAGAAGCATTTTTTCCAATAGTTTTTTTTTTCTATATACAACAAGAAAAACGAACAAAAAATTATGTAAAATGGTTAAAACATGATTTTATCTAAATCGACTATGGTTATTTCTTCATAATTCTGTAAATAATGATCCTAAAGACTTTAAACTTACAAATAATATGTATTTTAGTCCATATATATATATAGGTATATATATATATGGACTTTATAGACTTACTACATCTTTTAGTAACAAAATGTTGAAAAACTGAGTCCTATGTGAACTGCAGAATATTGGTTTACAGTGAATAAAAAAAAAATTATTCATTTATGTTCATTTTATGAGATATAATTTCCCCACGAAATGTTTTTTTGATCAAATAATTATATTACACTGAAGCCCTTGAATATACTATTGTATTAGTTATTATGTATGTAACAACATAATAATTAAATTGTTGCTATTATTTTTATTAAATTTTGGGATATAATTTACGTCTTAAAAAAATAGCAATTCCATTGTCTTATTCATTTTTTTATATCAATACTACAGTTATGATTATATGTATATATATATATATAATAATTAATAATATGCTACAATAAGAAGTCGTGTATGTGTTCACTGTTCACCACCAAAAATACTTTATAGCTTCCGTAGGAAATAACGAATCTTGTCGGCATACATTACATTCATTTAATTAATATTCACATACACGTAAGTACTTAGGTGTATATAAATCAAACAAATATCTAATCCCTTAATAATTTTATATTTTTTAAATTTCATTTTCAGAAGATTTAATCTTTGGATTTTAAAAATAAATTTTAAATTACTTGAATTACAAAAAAAATCTTCAAGGATTTTTCATAAAACTAAGTATATTTTATGATTTTGACAAACGATCAATCATACACTTTTTTTGATATTTTATAATATTTTACAAGTTATAATATAATATTATATCCTTATTTTATTTTGCAAAATCTGTACTAAATAATCCGTCATGTATATATTATATTTTGTTGGGGAGTGCCGTGGTAAGCA
Source organism: Pemphigus obesinymphae (assembly GCA_025469235.1). Taxonomy (NCBI): domain Eukaryota; kingdom Metazoa; phylum Arthropoda; class Insecta; order Hemiptera; family Aphididae; genus Pemphigus; species Pemphigus obesinymphae. Next base: position 195,256 of record JAIPRL010000065.1, on the reverse strand, counting down.
CTTTTGAGAGTTAATTTTTGGAAAGAAATTTGGAAAGATTTGTTTGGGAAAAACGTTGTTCATGCGTTCATGTTCATATTTTTAAGAAGCTTGAACAATTATCAGGAAATTCAAATTAAATTAAAATATATTTCTATTTCGTTATGAATCTTATTAGATTTAAATATAATTATAAACATATAATACTCAAAATGTCTAATTCCGTGGGACCACTATTAAATGAAATCAATAGTTTCTGCGAATCGAAAATTTTTGATAAATGTATAAGAAAAATGTATATTTTTTTAACAATCAATTAGTTAAAATGATTGACCAGATGAACGCGTTCTTTGTTTTAGAAAACGTGAATGTGAACGTGTTTTTTTAATATATTTGAAAGTTAACGTTCCGAACACTACGCATATGAAAAAAATGATTGAAATGGCGAAAAAACTGTTTAAAATGTTTATTTCCTCATAATTCAAAAATAATTGGATAAAGAAATTAGATATTTTTACAAAGTATAAATTTTACTCGATGTTAAAAATTAACATTTTTAAAAGAAAATATTTAAAATATAAAATTATTGACATTTTTATTGTTTTAAACGTTTGTTGTATAGTGTTTTTTTTTCAACGCTTTAAGAATTTATTTATTTTTAATAAACATTTTTTAAAAACGAAGTATAAATTTATAGTGAGTATCTAATAGATGTATTTATTATTTATAATTACCGTATAAAATATGTGCAATACTAGTAATATAATTGATGCAAAATATCTTCAAACATATTCTAATAACATAAAAAACAAAGGCGTTTAAATCAAAAATATAGAAAAAATTTCAACTCAAATTATGTAGTCTAAATGAGTGTTATTTAACAAAATAAGAGAAGTGCACGGACCCAACCCCCTTCATCAGTTAACTAGGTGATTTTACCCCTATTCACAATAAATTATAGGGGTGGTTTATAAATTATTTGTTTTCAATATTGTTTGTACATACCCCCACCCTGAAATAAATTTAAAATACGCCACTAATATGCAATGATTTTATAATTGTTAAAAGATAAAAAAAAAATTAAAATATCAAAAATCTCTCCTTGGATGGCCAGTTAGATTATTTTGTTGACAAATTCGGTAATCTAACATTTCACTCCACATGTACTTCCGATATTTCAACTATAACCAATCTATTTATATTTGATCTAGATAAACACTATTTTTTTTCATTTAAATTTTACACAATTATCTAAATATACTGCGGTGACAATAGTTCGCTGAACTTTTGCGAACTCGTATATATACTTTGTATGCCTATAAAACAAACGTCTCAGTCGACTGATTTTATATCGAGAATATTAATATATACATTTATTTATTTATTTTTTTGAATAAAATTTCCATCGTTTAACGCTCGCAAGATAAGGCAATGCGTACATACACACACACAATGTCACCGGTTCGTGTTATCATCGACGTCGCACCACCAATGGTCAGTCACGTTCCCATTTGCAATATTTTCTCTCTCTTTCACACACCGTTCTTGGTAGACGCGAGAATTCCAATTTTTATTTTCTGCGCGTGGTTTTTTCTTTTATCCGAACAATTATTTGCATTTATATATAATGTCACGACAACGCCTACCATTCGAATTATCCTACAGAACATCAGATATAAATCCTTATGAATATAAGAGCTTTTTAGAGCAACAAATTTGTATATTACCCTTTTTTCTAGTCCGTTAGAAATATTGATTTCTCGTTCAGATATTTTCCCTGAATGTTTGACCTAAATATCCATAAACAGTTAAAATATGTACTCAAACAATGTGAAAAAATCTAAAAATAAGAAAAATAAAATTTATACGTATCAAAACAATCTTAAAATAACTTAAATAAACCCAAAATTATAATATATTATTTATGTTTTAACAACATTTATGTTTTTCAAAATAATTTGTATTTTCTTAATTTATATATAATTTCATCTAAAAAATAAATGAGTATAATATGGTTAAAATGTTCTTCAATTTCTAATATTGCAGCAATTATCGCTAATGACTCGCGACAATTTGACAACATAACGCACGCATGATATTTTAACAACACTGACGATTGTTCGTAATACTCGACCTTGGTACCCACTTTGAAATGACTTAATAAAAAAAAAATCAGAGAGACATCAATTGTACCTGTGAAAATGTATCCATCATGCTCAAAAAGTTATGTATCTCAAGGGCATACATGAGGACATATTGTAATATTCCATATTTCCATCACCTAGTTATTTTTCAGTATTCGAATAGTAGAAAAAATTTTAGGTTATCGACATCCCTAAAAAAAAACTTTCAAAACATTTTGAAATTTTACTGTTGGAATATTTAAAATCGATGGTTAAGATGATTCGGAAAACAAAATAAATATAAAATTTAATTTATATTAAGTTGCATTAAACGTTTTGTATGAATTTAATATTTAATATACCTACTCTTAATTTTTTAATAAATATTCGAAATAATTATAGCTTTTAACTCTGATTATAACCGAACCGGTGATTACGATATTTGATCCTAATTTAACTGAAGATTTTCATTGAAACTCATAATTTTCGATATAATATTATATATTTCTAAAATGTTCATAAATTTTATTGTTGTAGTTACTTAAACTATATATATATATATATATATATATATATATTACGGTTATTATTATTATTTTTTTTTTATATTATTAAGTGATAGTATTGATACTTCTTAAAAGATAATAATTTAAGGTATTTTAATAGACGTTTACTTACCATATTTAATTAATTTAATCTAATGATCAATGAAGATAACATTTTAAAACTAATAATGAAATACACTCGAGAATATACATTATTATAATCATTATTTGTATTTGCACATAGGTTATATTAATACACCTTATACACAATACAAATTATATAGGGGGAAGAGAAAATATTATTATTTTATGGTTGCGATAATTGCGATGAGAATATTGTTTTTTTATTGAGTTTTCGTGACTTGGCCATACATTGTATACGATATTCGCATGATTCACATCATAATAACGTCAATAACAATAATTATAACGTGAATTCATTACGTTTACGGGATAATATTTTTAAATAATCCAATATTGATAGGTACCTATATAAATTATATAAAAAACACATGTACAAAAAAAAAATATTATAAGGATCAATTAATAGTGTATCATAAAATAAAAATGTGACCACAACAATGTATACTTACACCTTATTATTAACTGCCCTTTAAAATGTCGGAATTGATTCTTTATTTCAATATTATAAAACCCTTTTAATTTTATCACTTATCATCACATACGAGTACATATAATAGATAACATGTTCTTATTATATTACAGACAGTACAGTTATTGATTAGTGATTAAAGATATTTTGTTATTGGAAATTCATTGTATTGCGAGTGCAAATAAAAGAAATTGTTTTTCGATTTTTACAGTAGATTTTTTAAACGTCAAATAAGAATACCTTTTGTAATGGCTATTTTTTTATTAACGGACATTTAATTAGTCCGGAATCGTTTTTCGAATTTGCCTTTGCCGTAATATTTAAAATAATTATACACAACACCGCAGTCTGAATACCAGTAAAGACAATGGACCTATATGTACCACTTCCACCGTCTGTACCTGGTTGACGTCTACGGGATTAGATTCAATATTTTCCAAAGTCGAAAAGCGTTGCAACATTTGAAAACATTCAATATGGAATTATTATACTGAACAAGACTGAGAATGGGTTATATAACATTTATATATTATTATTTCCCACCGATCCCTATGTCGACCTTACGAACGGTACACGTGTAAATAATAAGTATATACGAGTGTGTATAACTTAATATGAGAGCCGGTCCACTGCCGATTACACGATGAGGCTGCTGGTCCACCGCAGACTCTGGCGCGAACAAACCGTTCATGATGAACGAATAGTAGGTTCGTAGGTATATATATTTTATCGGCGGCGGGGCCAATCGCATAAAATAAATCTCCGAACAACGAAAACCCCATCTCGGCACATATATTACGCCTATTAGCGGTGTACACGCTACTATATAGATGGGAAAAAAAAAAATCTACGCATTATTTGTTTTCAACACACGATTTTCTATTCGAGTATGTATATTATGTAGTAGGTATATAATATACATAGGTAATATATATTCTTCTGATCGCGTCGCAATAAACTATATACAATATAATAGGTATGTGTGTGTTTTTTTTTTTTTTTTTTTTTTTTAATTGGAGCGTCTACCGCTTGTTCACCAGATACAAGTACGAAGTTTTTACTTCTTCTCCTATACAGTAGGTATATAAACGAAAATATTAATAATTACAATGATTATCGCGAATTTAACGTGTCAAACGTATTTATACGCACGGTGGTGAAATTACTATACGACCGGAAATAGATCACTAGCTATAGCTCTACGCGATTTATATACAAACGCGGTATTAAACGCATATACTGTATACTGTCAGCGTTTTTTATCGATGCCCGACACGCAAACGGTCCATTTAAAATAGCAGTTTTTACATATATATATATATATATATAATTATATATATATAGGTACACTATATGGACGCTCTGCATGAATATATTTACAAACTCGGCCGGCCGACGGATCGTTGTCAATCCAAAACGAAAAACTAAATCCCATAAAGTAAACCATAAAGCCACTGCCGTTAAATCACTGTTAAATCACTGCCACCGATATACTGTGCGCTCCGGCCGATGGCCATTAAAACCATCATATATCAAGGCTAGGCAAGTTAACTATATTTTTCAACTCGTTAAGTGAAGTTAATTGGAAAATAATATAATCTAAGTTAAGTTAAAAGTTACTCGTAGATTTTAATTAACTTTTAAAGTTAAAAGTTAACTTTGAAAAAAAAAAGTAACTTAATTTAGTTAAAAGTTAAAATTATTAGGAAAAAAAAGTCGATATACCTATATTAATGGTGAAAAAGTAAAAAAGAATAGTTAGGTACGCTCTTTACGCTCAAAAAAACTACTGGGGACTTCTTCTGCCTTAAAAAGTGTATAGGTACATGTAAAAATAAAAATACAACACGTCATTTATATAAGAAATAAATAAGAAATCAGAAAATAACTCCTAACTTCCAAGATACCTACTTTTGTATAAAGTTAACTTGAAGTTAACATGTTAATTTTAATAAAAATGTAATTTATTAAGTTAAAAGTTAATCTGACAGAAAAAGTAACGGGTTAAGTAACTTAATTAAAATTAACTTAACGTTTTAACTTAATTTTAACTTCTAATTCTTTATAATGCCCAGCCTTGTCATATATATATATATATATTATATTACACAAGGCAATTCTCGAAAAATGTAACAAAAATGGGTATATGCTATGATTTAGTACTGTATCCCAATGTTTTCGAAAAAAAAATTTCCTATAATCATACCATATTTTAATAACATTTTCATGATGAATATTTTAAGCTATAAGAAGTATTTCGGGTCTTTTTATGAAAAAATATAAAGACAATTAAAACGTAGGTAAGAAATATATTTAAAATTGAATGTATAAAATGATCTTCTATAGTATTTCATTCTGATCTAGTAAAAAGTATATCTTCTTTATATTTTAATTCTTATTGTTATTGGGCTACCAAAACTTGGTAAAAATAATATTAATTCTATCAAATTTATAAAATATCAGGTGTCGTGTTGTAATCAGAGGATTGAAAAAAACTTAAATAAAAAATTAATTTATGTTAAATAACCTTATCATAAATTGTGGATAAACCATCTAAATTGTCAATACCCCTATATAATTGAGTACATAACTTATCTAATTTATCGTATTGATGAGCATATAGTTTCTAGACCTTATATTAATTTGAACAAAAAACGATATGTCCATTATTAGATCAAATTATTGATGAATATTGTGCCGAATTGACCATATAATTCCGGAGTTATAGTTTGCATAATCTAAAATGTATGCTTAAAAAATATTTTAGTGTTTATTAGAATTATATTATTGTAATTAATAACCTAATAATTGATGTATTATCTTATAGTCGTTTGACATAAAATATAAAGTATAAATTGTTATATGCAACACGTTGTATGTCATATTTAAAAACAGTGGCGTAGTTCTACTCTGTTCATAAAATCCTATTACCTATAATAATAATAATATTTGGCAAGACTAAAAATTAATTTTCGCTTCATCCGGTGTAGGTAATTATTTTTGAGTTTGACTGCTGCCGGCGGCGTTATATCGAAAACACCTGTGTTTTGCGTTTTTGCGGGAGACCAACACCCATTGTCCATATTAATGGATGTTGTTTGAAAAAAAAAAATTACAAAAAAATAATAATAAAGACAAACAGCATAAATGATCGGTAGGTTTTCGTTTGCCATTTGCATGACCTGAAAAAAAATATTTATGAACGAAGAGAACCATGGCAGCCATTTACAATTGACTATTAAATCTTATTTTACACATCAAAACCAAACCAAAATCGTAAAAAGTACTAATTTGAATTTTAGGACAATTGCATAGGATAATATATTATTATTTCGATATTGTTTTATTTGGAAAACTGCAAAGAAAAATTCCAATATTAATCAGTATATGAATCACGAATCTTCAAAACTTTTGATTACATATTTCGAAAACTGAAAAATTATGAAATAATTAGAAAATTATTACTTTTTTTATTCATTTGAATTTATTTTATTTATATTAATTTTAATATAACGTTATATACAATAGAATAATTAATAGATTTTAGTCTTAAATCTTGAAATTTTAATATAAAATTTACAATTCTAATTAACTCTTAGGTTGGGGAAGGTGGGGCAAAGTGTACAAGCGGGGCAAAGTGAAAATCGTGCGAAAAAACACAATAAATGTATATCAATAAATCAAAATATGTTTAATATGTTTGGTTTGATGTATAATATTTGGAAAAAAATGATTTATTTCGTTTTCATTGTTAACATCAGTGTTATTATCAAAAATCTAATTTTCCCTCCAATGATGTATAAATTGTAGTTATCAGAAATTTGATTTGTCAACACATAACATCAATATTGTCAAGCAAAAAAATTATAGGTCTCAAATAAGGTTATTAATTTTATAAAATTTTATACAGTTTTTACTTTTATTTATATGGCTTTATTTCATACAAATATAATGAAAAAATTCAGTTAGGGCAAAAAGAATTAAAAAAATATGTATGTTGTTATTTTACTACTCAAAAAGATCTTAATTAATTGTTTTTATATAAAGGAACAGACTGATTAATTTATAAGTTTTTATTGTTTTAAATGTAGTATATATCTTTATATATTAACAAAATAAAAATACAATATACCTATTATAAAAATTTAAGTACCTATTATTTGTTTTTATAACTAGTTATTTCTATAGGTATATTTAATAAAAGTTTATGAAAAGGAATAAATAAAAGTGGTTTTATAGTATATTTTCTCCATTCCCATACATATTTTAATTTTCCCCATACTGTTATTCATTTTGCCCAATAGTTGGAGCAAAAATATTTTGATATAATTATTCATTAATTTATGAATTTAAAAAACAAAATTAAATATTGATTTAAAACTAAAAAACATAATCTTAGTAAATAAAAGTGAATTAAATTTTTGATAAATTGGTATTACATTAATATGTTTAAAGTGATTACGTATGTTATGATTATTCAAAGATAAATTTGTCAACTTTGCTCTACATTCTCCTTCCTATATCTTTATTATATTATTACATTCTCTAAAAATGATTTTTTACATCTTAATTTTCAAATTGCTATTTATAGTAAACCGTACTGGACTGTTTTAAAAACGCCAATTTTTATCATTGTATTCATATTTAAACTTGCAAGTACATATGTCGTACACAGATAATTTAACTTTTAAAATTCCATTAGAAATACATCGTAACCGAATTTCACAAAAAGTATATAAATCCACCTTAAATTTCCTGAGTTTTTAAACTTCCGAAAATTGACAAAATTATAATCTATATAAAGAAAAACTAGATTTTTTATTATAATTAACTATTAAAAATAGTATTTGGCCCTATCGAATAATAAGTTCGTTAAATGTACATTTTTAATACTGAAAAAAAAATACCAAGAGGGTGACATCTTCCTTTACTTGATTCTCCCTATATAGAGGACGCTCATTAAGAAAATTACTGAAGAAAAATTTTCTTAAAAATGTACGCACCTATATACATATTATATATATATATATTATATTTCCTATATCCGTTAAGTATAATATCGTTTTTTTTTCTATAAATATAAAATATTATGTTAATTTATGTCGGTTTCCATTTTTCGATTACGAGTAAAATATTTCCAGTTAATATGCGTACAAACACGTTTAGTTTATACGGCAGATTAATATTGAATGAAACGATAAAATCGTATGACATGCGTTAATGAAAAGAAAAAATGTATATTTATTACACTTTTGAACTATTTAGAAGTGTCTATTAAGTTTATTTAAAGACATCTACGACCTACGTCACACGTCATTTTGAGTTTTAATAATGTTTTGACAGCATTCGTTATAGTATGCACGATTTCGATTTCTTATCTTCACGAATAAAAAAAATTTACTTCACTAGTAACCTTTGGCATATAGGTGCGTAAATGTACGGTGTCATTCTATAGGAGTAAAAATAAATTTACTTGTCAAAAACCATCATAATTGTAATTTCACAGTTTCATTAACTCATATATTATTATACAGTAATATACTTTACCACTAAAATAAATTTATATAAAAATACAATATTTTCGATTTATATCGAATACCTTGACCATAAAAACCAGTTGACTTGTCAAAAACTATTATAAAGTTGTAACTTCACAATTCTATTAATATTATAATACTTCATATGCAATTGTTACGTAGGTTCTTCTAAGATTTTATTTATAGAAACAAAATTGAATTTAATATTTTAATATTTTTTTGAAAACCAGATCGATCATAACTAAAATTACTTTTAATTTATACCAATATGCAAATACTTATAAAAAAAAATCATTTGCTAAATATGCACAGTCCAATATAATATATTAATCCCTAATCTAACCTTTTTCAAATGATTTAAGATATTGTTATCATATTCCAGTTTAGATACATTTATAGTTATATTATTGTATATAACTAGTTGAATTAACCAAGTTCACCTATGAATAGTTTTGCCCTATTTGAAATGGGTTAAGGTGTTGAATGTAATATTATTAAATATAAATAAATATTAGAATTCTAAAATCTTGTCAGAAATCTAAACGAATAGACCTGCATGACTTACGTAATATGTAGTGCGCATTGACCATTCTCGATGTATACCAAATATCCACAATACATTTTTATTCATTGTTATAGACGTACCGTATTTATGTGCTTATAAATCTATAGTAGGTATACTCAACTTCACACATGACATTTGGTCCTCTAAATCTGTATTTCTAATTAATATTTTGGGCTGGACGTTCAATAAAATTTGGAACCTACACCCTTTTTTCCCCCCTTAAAGATGGAATTACCCCCTCTTTCTTTCTTAGATGGATATCTACGTTAAAAGAATATTATCGGAAAATTTTAGCTTTCTACAATAAGTTTAATAAAAATTAAAACAATCTTTCCTTCCTCCCCCTTTATGGTAAAATTTAAGTGTTGGTCAAATTTAAGTGTTTTACGCCACCATATTTTTTTTTTTACATAATAATAGTGATATGTGTACTAAGTTTGGATGAAATTTTTTTCATGCGTCACATTTTTATACATCTGTAACTTAATTATGGCGCTACATAGCGAGTCTTAGCATAGTTATAAACCATCGTTTTGACAATACAAATATATTGTAGAAATATGACCTCAATTGGTCAAGTCGTTCAGAATTTACACGATCACTAACAGACGTATGTAGAAGAATTATATATTTATAAAGATTGATGAGTTTAAAATATGTTGATAAACATAAAAATATATACAATAATATACATAATTACTACTTAATAAATGTATCATATTATTATATAAAGAAGTACTACAATATACCTATAAGCAGATGAACATTATATTAATTATTAATTATGCATATTTACATTGATAATGATTGTTTATTTTATGCAAGAGGACAAAAGTATAACTTTTTTACATCTGGGGGTAATGTCCCCCTCTTCCCCCATTCACCAACGCCACTGAATACATATTAATAATTATTAAGTTATATAGTTAAACAAATTATAAAGACAGACATTGGAAAGAACACCCTCCTAGAGGGTGCTAAGTTTTCAGTTTTTATCTCTATAATAATTATATATAAACAATAAAATTATCAATGATTGTCAAATCAACAATGTCCGTCTTAATTATATAGATACTACTATAACTATGACAATGTATCGATAAGACGGACGGATGGATATAGTGTCTATAAACTATAAACTTTATATGAATATTTAAGTCCAAATTGGTATTAAAATTAGATTTAAAGACCTAAAATAATGCAATATACCGTTAGTTGTAAATTACTTTAACTATAATTAAATAATCACAGAAAAAAATTATTTTAGATTAAGGAAGCTAGTGGTTTTACAAAAATGTTGATTTTTTTATTATATCTCATATTAATTTTGGTCATATGAAACTAATGATTTTCTCATACATATTTTATTCAAAATAATAAGCCGGAAACATAATGATATTATATTACAACAATGCATTTTTAACTATATTCCTTTCTTATTCTGAAAAATACGTAAATTATTGTACTATATTATATAAATGTACAAATAATACATAGATGGCTGTATACCAATTGTAATTGTATGTAAATTTATGTATTACGTTAATTTAAAAGTAATTAGTAAAAGTATAAAAATTTGATAATTTTAAGAAAACGATACGGGAAAAAATTTACAATGTGATAGATAAAAACTATAGGTCTCTATTTCACGTGTATAGTTAATTTCATGTGATTACGTGATATTTTTTTTTCTATAAATTTCGTATAATCCTATATTATATTTATTTAAATAATGTATGATATTCGAAAACTGATAATAAAAATATGCTTTAAGTCCAACGTTTGGAGTAATGTCCAACCCAAATATTAGGTTTTTACATAATAATTTTATTTATTTTTATTGTAAATATACCTATTTATTAAAAATAAATAATTATACGAATTTACTAGTATTAATTTATTATTTAGACGTAGTTTCGTACACAAAAAGACAAACGAGAAAAAAATTCATGTGGCGCGGCAAATGACAAATGTATGTATCAAATTTATCGGTATTTTTTCCGTGTACCTACTTTATAAACCATACATACCATGCATAACATACATATACGATATATATTTGTATTATAATTAGTAACGCCACACTCAATCAGATGTATTGCTAGATTTATTCTTATGTAGGACTAACATAAGAAATATTTATGGAGGGGTGGTTAGGTTAGGTAGGTGATTAGGTTATGGTTAGATGGTGGTTAAGTCTCCAAAATACCGATGAAAATAAGCATAAATAGATTTTTGAAATGTAAATAAATAGGTCATCAACTTTTTTCTAATTTTGCCGACTAATTGCCGAAAAATGTATAGTTTATCAACTTTCTGTTTTTTTCCAACTGAACTTCTTTTCGTCGACTGTATTCCAGGGGTGGAATCATGCACCCTCCTAAATCCGACTTTGTTCTTATGCCTTATGGTGAATAGATACAGTGTTTAAATATATATCTGTCAGTAATAATCATACTTACACTGAAACTCCATTCAGAATCATTTTTTACAAACACAATGATTTATTATATCTTTTAAATAGCTACAATACATCCATCAAAAGTATCGTACGTGAGCCTCCATCCCTATACTAACACTCGACAAGCGAAGTACTTCAACAGTTCCACTCTCTACAGAACCGATTTTTATTATACGAATCTATTTTATAAAATGGTAACTCCGAATAAACGATTTTTCGTGGAAGAAAAAATTTTACGCTTTTTATTTAATTCCACTGACCGTTTTCCGTACGGCAGCCACGTGGGTATTTTCTTTTCCGTTTTTATCGCTATCGTGCTTTGGATTTACGATTATTCCGTTTACCGTTTGTCCGTATTTCGACTTTTTGAAAGATGCGAAGTTTAGGTACACACTGTATAAGCTCTGTGTTCACCCTATAGATCACATATGGAAGAAAACCGTTCCACCGACCACCGTCCATTTCTTATCGCTTCAGCGTTTTTCACGCCGTCGTCTTTTCACCCCTAAATCCCAAAATCGGAGTTTGCGACTTTTTCCCGACGTTTTTCAATGCGGTAGAGGTTGGATTCGGATTTCCGTTTTTACGTTTTAATAAATTTTAATAATCCGACTAAATATTTTTGTCTACGAATCGTACTTATACGACTGAGACGTTCGTTCCCAATATGTGTAGGCACCTATACTCGTATTATAAGTCGGAATACGTTACCGTCCGTTATCTCAATAGTTTAAATTCGAGAAATTTCGACCTTTCAAAATCTCGATTGGATAGCTTATTGCCATAGGGCATTGATTATCAAACCAACTTTCGATACGGGTCCACTGAACTGATTTTTTTTCTCGATTTCGGCGTTCACAGAGATAATGAGTGTTCAACAATTATCCGATGTTTGCGATATCTGAACGAAATCTTAATAAATTTTCTTATCGGTTTATTTTTTATTGTTAAGTATTTATTATTTTAATTTTTTTTTCTGTTAGGTTTAACTACGTAAAATTGTATCGAGTACCTCTTATTAATACTTTGTGGCCAGTTCGTAATTTTTTTTTTTTTTTTTCGGACATTGGTAGGTTTCCATCTGGGGATAATAGTTTTATAAAACACCGAGAATGGTAAATCCAACCAACTGATTCACATAGTAGAGATATCTTTACCATCATTTTTTATATCTCATAGTAATGAATTTCAAATCGTCGGAATTTCATAGTATTTTTACAATTTTAATTATATTTATATCAATACATTCGGGTGAACTTTTATCGGGAGGACTTTCAAACATTTCCACATATATACAATCTCAAAAACTATAGGCCCGACCGAATTCATATATGTAGAGTAGATACCTACACTGTATTATATTAGTATGGCATTTTTCAAAACTGTTATTAAATATAATTTATATATATTGTATGAAACCCGTTACACATGGGCGAGAACCAATCGAAGCAAAGTTCGTGTTCTTATAAATAGTAAGTAAATATTAAGTTCGATACATTTTTAAATTGCCTATTTACTTTGTCAACCTATAACAAACACTTTATGTGTAAAAGACTATCTTCTAGAAAACGAACTCCAAATTCCGCCAAAGGAGAAATATTTTCAAAATTAATTAATTAAAACTATTTCTCAAAAAACTTCGATCACTGACTATTCCGGACACCGATAAAATACATAATATGAGGTATACAAATTTCACTAAAAAGTGATTCCACTTATGTGGTGTTTTAATCAAAAAAAGTTACACCTACAAGGTATCAAATGGAGCTACAAATTCAAGGTTTTGCACTCAAAAAGTGTTGAACTTACAAGTAGTCTCACTTAGGAGTTACATTTACAAGAAGTTGCAATCAAGCTAGTATTTTAATAAATACTGTATATATTAATACCTATCGTTGAAATTATATATATTCTATACATTACTGATTCTTTAAATTATATTTATTGTTTTTAGTTTGAGAATTGTTTATAATATAATTTTATTATTATCAGGTCTAAATCTTTATTATAACTGTTAATTTCAATCAAATATAATTTTAAAGAAACAGTAAAAATAGTTTTAATATTTTGAGGCAAAATAATAAATACTCATAATTATAAATTATCCCTGCAACAGACGCCGCAAAAGAAAACCTGTTCATAAATTATTTCCAGAAAATTTAAAAATAATGTTTTATAAATAACGATTTGCTCTCTGAAAAATTAGTTGAAATATTTCTGATATAAGATTTTCAAAATATAATTATTAGGGTCCGGTTTATGATGACTTTTGCATTTTTTAGAATTTTTTTATTTTTTAGGGCATTTTCTGACATTTTAAGATAATTTTTTTGTTATTTGAGGTAATTTTTTAAACTATTTTTTAATAATCGTCAAAAAATTCACAAGTTTACTATTATTTACTGATTTTATTAATTTTATTATTATATGAATAATTAAGTACCTACCTATATAATTATATATTTTTATTTTTTACATAAAACGAAATTTCGAATTCAAACTGCAGTATATGTGTTTTAGTTATTTAATATGCATGTACCTATATTAATTGTAATTAATAAAATAATAACTAAAAAAATAAATAATTTAAGGAATTTAAACAATTTTAAAAGCTTTTTTTATGTTTGTAGTTTATTAATTAAATTTTTTAATGTTATTTTTGAGTTTTTTAGAGTATCAACATCCAGGCCATAATAATTATTATAGGTAATATTTGTTATATAGGTTTACATTTTCTAAAAATGTGTTTTAAACATTATATTTATTAGGACATAACTTTACTATTTCTGAAAATATTGTCTGTATCTATTTTAAAACATCTAATCTAATCAATCTAAAATATATATTATATTATACGATCGTTGGTCAGCTTCGTGTAGAATATAATATATTTAATATTATCATTTGGTGAATACGATGATTCATTATGTACCTATATAAATCTATACACATATTTAAGATAACCACACATTCGCTATATATTATAACTGCAGCCCTGCAAGTCACCATTTAAAACAATGGCATATGCCTATGGTATATCCTATATAATATATAATATACTATATCCAAGCGTCAATATAGCTATCAGCTTCCACGTGCAAAATATGTAGGTAATACCTATTTCTTGATTTTTATTATATATATTATATTTTTTTTATTAATATTTTTTTATATTATTTTTTACAAAATACATACGCGTACTTTACCTATAATAAATTATATGCTAAGTTCAATGTTCATCGGGTTGTATTATTGTTTTAATATTATTGTGTATACCTATTATGCACGCAACAGGTGACCAGGACACTAAAACCCGTTTAAAATATATATTATTACACGTTTTTTATTCTCTCCCCTTCGCCACCCGCTGCACCGTATTGCAACCGTACAGTGCACCACTTTTGAAAATAATTATTGTTATTAAAATTAAAAATTGGACGAACGTGTATGAATAGCAAAAGAAATTTATACTTCACGATAGGTGTTGAAAACTGGTAGAACGATCACGATTTTTTTCTTCTAACTGTCGGTTCATACGAAATATATTATAATATAATATATACAACGATAAATACCGTAATGAGCTCGATCCCTATCGGAACGTTTAATACGTTTGGACGGCACCAGCAGGAGTTTATCGTATAATACTTATCAAATATAATAAATATTATAAAAAAAATGGAATTTTGCCAAAGACAAAATATAATATTTTATATATCTACTATATAATATATAGAGTTTCCCGCCGTTAAAACCCGTTTATAAGCGATGATTTAAAGTACAATTAATAAATATTATTAATAACTAATTATTGCAATATTAAAATGTGTACCTACTATAACGACCGCACGTATCTATAACTATTATACTAATACTATATGATCAATAATATATATATATATATATATATATTCATTATTTACTACATTAAAATATACGTTTGAAAGTTTCTCACAATATTCTTATGAATTAAAATTCTCAAAAATTTTCCTAGATAGAGATGATGGAATTCAGTCCTCGAATTGGAAAGTGGAATACTATTGAATGAATATGAATGAATTTACATCATTGCGTTCGAAATATAATCCTCAGAAAATTCCGGAATATTATTATTTAAAAAAATTTATTGACCCGTAATTATTTACACCAATTATGATTATAAACGATTTTTTTTTCAATATAGCGAAACAATATTTACTTTGAACTTATAACTTTTATCAAAATTTAACATAAGTTATTTATTAATTAAACTTTGTTTTATAGATTTTTATAACTTTTAACTTATCTTAATTATAATTATTTGTTAGACTATTATTTAACTGGAATTAAGGTATCTTGTGTTACATTTATCTTTGTACAATAATAATAATAATAATAATATATTACTAACATATTTAAAGCTTTCAATAACAACTTAAATCATATAAATAACATTTAATATATTATAATATACCTAATATAAGAAACAAAGTGGCACGTGGATCGAGTTAATTATCGTTAATACTTTTCACGTGTCAGTTTATCATAATAAATTATATTAATTGCAGTTTACCTTTTGATTTGTATCTCTTTGTTGATTTCACTGAGTAATAATATAAAGATATCTCTCAGGTATTTAAAGAATTTCACGATTAAAATATAAAGTGTAGTGTTAATTATAGTGTACCTAATGTATTAAAGTATAGGTATAGGTATACTGCAATTTTGCAAACTAATGATCGCACGTGTAAATGTCGCAAGTGCATGAAATAGATATGACTGTATTATGAATAATTATTTTTTTTACCAAATTATATATTATATATACATTTATTGAGAGTTGAACATATCAGTTTAACTATAATAATTTAACTATTTATACTTTTTCGAATAATTAAACATATTGAATATAATATAATTTGTTACCCTTCCCAAAAACAATTCAACTATTTATTATATACTATAACAAATAAATTTTATTTTTCGCGCGTTAGGTATTTCAAAACTTCTAAGACCAACTCGTTTTTTCAAAAAATTTATTTTAATCGAGCACGTAAATTTGAATAACTGTAATTTTAATTTTGTATTTTATGTACTATTTTAGACGTTTATTAACGCTTTTTGATTTTGAACATTGTAAACATTTTTTATATATATAAATATATTTAATGCTTTTTTTGTGTGATTCTTAGACTTAAAAACAAAAAATTCAAAAAGCCATTAAAATACAATACATTTTCTTGGCTCTAATTATATATAAGTATCTACAATTTTAACATTATAAGACTTTTTTGTACATGTAATTTTATTTAAAAAAAAGCAATTAATAATATTTTTCTACAAGTTATCGTGAGTAATACATTTTTGTAGCATTATTATTTAATTGTACACATATTTTTGTGTACTTATATATATATATACATATTACACACATAGCTGGGCATATTTCACGCTATTAGTTAACGTATACGTCATATTATATACACTCACATTAATTTTTACAATCGAATAAACTGCTGCAGCACGATCATCGAATTCTAATAAAATTTTTATATATTATTTTTAAGGAAATATTGATTGTTTTCTTATTAATTTGTTTTATGTATATAATATTATTAGCCATTTTACAATTAAATTTAGAAACTAATCTTTAGTAGCACTATGTTTTGCAGTAGTTTTATTTTTATTACATTTTCTAGTTTCTATTTTATCGTTTTAGTAAATAATAATGCTGAAAATATAATAACGAACATTGAATTATAGATATTATTCATACGAACCTAATATTCTAATATACGCCTATATTCAGGAGTATATATATATTATCCTATATCTTCCTGGTAACAATGTACTTACTACTCGTATAAACTATAAGCAGACACAATGAGGATATGGTACATAAAACTGTGTTTAAAAATAATAAAATAGTAAATGTGAACTATTATGTTATATTGTTATATGTATAATATTTAGAATCCTAAAACTGGAAACCGTTAAAAGAAATATATCTATTCGTGATGTAATCATATATACATTTTGGGCTCTTGTTCAATTTTTATTTTTGAAAATTTAAAATCACAAATGGGTGTTTTGAAATGAAAATTTTCCAATATATTAAAATTTATTTTATACTACATTTTTGTATTACATTTTTCTCAATTTTTTTACGAGAAAATTTCTATATATATATATATATATATATAAATTAAACACTTTTTTTTATAAATTTCACACATTTCTTGTTCGTTTTTTATACCTATACTACATATATGATATTCTACGCATAATCTTCATTCTTCACTAAAATGCAATATCACACGCACACACATAAATTTATATAGGTATAATATGATCATATCGATGGTATAATATATATTATGCGATTTTAACACATTTTCAGATCGTATATAGTAGATATTCTGTTTTTATTTTCAACTATACATCACGCTATATAAATAAGTTTCTTCAATATTATAATAATTAATCTAAATATCCATCAGATTTCACTATAATATTTTATTGGTAAATTCAAATGATTATTCCATTTATAAATATAATTCTATTTATAATAATTTTATAAAAGTATATTTTATCGGGGGATTCTTTAAACGTAAATTGGATTCTATAAAACAACTTCATATTTAATCACTTTCATCAGGATGGAACAATTTGTATTACTAATACATTTTATTTTAAAGTTAATACATGCAATTTTTATATAATATGTATATTATATATCAGTCATATGACCACGAATAATGCTCATTTTTATTTTCATTTATAATACGGTATAGCTATATAGTTGAATAATTGAATGATCATTGTGATCGCATATTCCTATTAACACTATATGATATATTGTTGGGAAATCAGGTCATTGCTTGTTTAGCGCGTATATATAAGAACAGTTACGCTATATATTCCTTGTGATATTTATTTACGACTTGTACAAGTGAAAAAGTACGAAGTAATTTTTTTTTTATTCGATTTATTCGATTCGAGTTTTAATTATTTAAAAAAATTCTTACAAACTTTTTTTTTATACGGGAAACTTACATTTGAAAATTATTACATTCCAACGATTATCAAATATTTTTAAAAGAATTAACGATTTTTTAACTTACAAGACTAGCATTTAAATATTTTCATGTTTAATTATTCATAAATTTATAAATTGTGTAATTTATTTCACATAAAATTGGTTTTAATTATTTACAAAGCTTTTAAATAAAATTGTCGGAAAATCCTCGAATAACCGATTTCTAATAGTATCTATATAGTATATTATACAAATATACATAGTCTTGAAAAGGAAAAGGCTACCCAATAATAACTCACAACCGGTTCGTATCCTCGTTAAATTTTATTCAAATATTTAATTACCTTTATCCTGTCATTTGTATAGTAAATAAACGTATTGCATTTGTATGGATGGTACATTGCATTTTAATTGATCTTCATATTTCTATACGTCTATGCGATAGTTAGTCTGTCCATCTGTCGAGTATATGTACTCTCAAGTCTCAACGTTGATCTATTGCGTTTTAACTACGGAGCTCCTTCTTTTTCTCGTCGATTTACATAACATATTCGAATACCTACTAATGTAGTTTGAAAGGATGAACTTTCAACTGCAGGTATGGGTACCTACATATAGTGTTACTGAAATAACATCAATAAACATTTAAACAAACATTGAGTAGGCAGTCGAACTTGATTATACGAGTAAAGTGTGTATATAGTGTTGTTGCTATTATTTATCCTTTATATCTAAATAAATGTAAGTATTTTAGCACTAATTTACTCATTTTTCAAATGATAATTTTGAAAAATACGCCAATGTTTTTATGCTAAAAATAGAACTCGGTACTCTATTTGAATATATTTATTAAAATAACTTAAATTTTGAAACAATATGCGAAATATAATTTTAAATGGTTCAAAAATACGTTTAAAAATTCACTATTTAACAAAAATATTAAAAAAACAAGGCAAATTTTTTCATCAAAAAATGGAATTGCTGAGAGTATTATTAATTAAATTGCACAAAATATAAAGTTTTTATATAATGAATTTTCAGTAAATTACGGATTAATTTTATTTGTATTAGATAGAACCGAATACCGAATACACCAATAATAGTATGAATTAAAGTTCTGTGTAACGATAATGAATTATGAAATAATGGATATTTTTTACCCGTCTATATATCAAGACCTACATGGATCGGGCTAGCGCCGTCCGGCTCGTTCAGGCTTTTGAACAGACTGGGCCTAAAAAAAATTTACCAATCTGAGATATTTTTAGCGTTTTTGTTAGGACCGGAAAATATTCTCTACATATTTCAGCTTTCTACATACAGCTATATATAATATAGCAGATTTTTATATGTATAGATTACATGTTTAAAACATCTCAATGTTTATAACTTGTAAGAATAAAACCTAATCATTCAGTCACTAACGCGTATATGTGATACTTTGGGATAACAGATTTGATTCCAGATGACGAGATAGAAATGTCTTTCGAATATCCATCGCTCACCGCTGTAGAGAGAAAATAATATAGTCTTACAATACTCAAGATGCGAGAGACCGACAAACTGCGTCCGTTCAACCTTTTGGATTTTTGGTTTTGATTCCTTGAAGGTTGCTACAATTTTAAATTGACCATATTGTCTGAATGCTGTATTTCTCTGCCAAATTATTGTCAAAATGTTTCGAAAATATTACTAACATGGAAAATATATATTACAAAAACATATTATAACTATTTTAATATTTGCAATCGTACTGACCTTCTTATCAGATCCAAACGTACATAGACTCATAGGCCAAGGAATATCGTGAAATAGCCGGAGATCCGTGGAATTAAAAAAAAAATTCACGTTATTAATTATTTAAAAATGAATAATGGTTTAAGTAAATAAAATCAATACAGTTTGTTAAGTTAAGTTAATTTATTAAGATTAAACAAATAAAATAAGATATAATATGACCAAATGAAATACCTACATTATGTGGTTTATACAAATTAAAGTATATTGAACATCTAAATGATTTGTGTAAATTATATTTAAGTTACTTTAATAAAAGAATCGTTAATTGCCATACATGAAATACAAGTCCCATGGTAGCTTGCCGGGGTTAAATAAAAAAAACACTTAGCACATGCTGCTTTACGTTCACACAGACTGAATTAAATGAAAAAAACACAAGAATACAATATTAAAAGGTTCGAAAACAATGTTAAAATTTCTATATGAACACGGGGGAAAGGATCCTAATTCTCTCGTCAAAAGTTGTAATACGACCGCCGAGATCCAAGCTTCGGGTTGTCTTTTACAGTGTTAACGACCAGGTGATGAATGTGACAAACGTGATATTAGTTGTGATCAAATAGTCTCGATTCTCTCTGGAATTTTCGTTGACGCGTATGGTTGGGAGGTGAGACGTCGGGAAAAGAGATTTTTATTTGAAATTAAAATGAAAGTTTACGGTGTTAAATTCTGTGATGTTACACATTTTTATACAATATTGTAACAACATGTCTGAAATATATAATTAATATCTGGTTAAAAAAAAGTTAAGATTTATTGACTATTTTTCTTATTTTTAGAAAATATAAATAAAAATGTTTACGTTTACATATTTTTAACATCATATTTCAATTTTGATTTTAATTTAAATATATATGATATATATATATGAGTAGGTATAGAAAAACTAAAAACTATATATACCTACATATAAGTATACTTACTTTTTTCCAGTGAAGATTCAGATGAACAGTGTTATTTCATTATTAGGTACATTTAATTTATTTTCACCTTACCATGAATTATGTTTTCATCGTACCAAAGGTAAAAATAATTAGTGGGAATTTTCGTGTGTATGTCCATTACAAACCTGTTAATAACACCAATTACTTAGGGGGAGGGGGAGAGGATGACAAAGACGATGACGATCGTTCCTGTACAGATCCACAGGATGGTCGACGACCGTCGTCGTTAAATGTCCAAAAAATAAATTACATGTTTTAACTTAATAGCTATATCCTCTGACCTTCACGTTATGTCTTAATTTGTTCTTTCTAAGAGATGTATCGAAAAAGCATGATACAAGCATTATGCTACTTATATAATATGTGTAATATCGATTCTAAGAATGCAAATTATTATAATTATAATTAATATAATTTGGGAAATCCAAAAACCTATAATATTTACATGCAACAGTTACGTATTCGTGTATGATAAGTTTTTTTTAATTATCATAAAATCTACTCGTTTTACTTAAAAAAAAAATAATAATAATAATGATTTTTCATTAAACTTTGGGTATTTATGTACAAAGTTTAAAAATCAAAGATTTACATTAAACTGGTTGTAAAATCAGTTTAAAGTATAAGTAAATAGATTTTAGAGGAATGCATGCAGTAGAGTAGACAGGTGTCGCGTTAACGCATTATATCCCTCCGAATATTTTTAGATACGTGAATAAATGACCTTTTTTGTTTTGCTCATCAGTCGAAAAGCCCTTCCCAAAATGTATTTCTGACTACGTTTCTGGTTACATCTATATACAAGGTTACATTATAATAAGTCGATGGGGTCATATTGTTGCATATATTTCCTAAGGTTTTTAAATGTTTAAATTAGACACTGCCATTACTATATGTAGTTCAAACGTCCATTGCTTCTAATAAAGTTTTAAAATGTAGTACAATTTCCAATCGTCTCATCGCAGTCATTCGTCTGTTTTGTTTCTTGCTTCCATGATTGCCCTTCTTGGCCTCGCACGTCCATTATTATAATATAAGCACGTCGTGCAGTATATGATGTGCTTGTTTTATTATTTATTCGATCTTTGGCCCGCACAGTCAATCGATAATTAAGATTTATAACGTTTATTGTATCGAATTTTGGTCACCGAATTATAATTATTATTATTATAATTATAATTATTATTATTATTATTATTATTATTATTATTATTACATTATATTGTATACAACCCAGAGGCGACACCACAGGTCACGTGATTTATAGCCGAGAACGTGCCTAACGTAAATATTGTCCCAACAGGACATGCTACCGGTGGGTAACATATAACCTATGTATAATATTATGATCTTTTTCCTGCACTGTTTAAATAAACCATATCTACAGACATTTTAAGTAGGTATTCTTTATTTATACCAAACACCACATTTCATACCTATTTAAAATGTTATTTCTTAGACCGAAAACTATGTACGTGAAATATGTAAGGGAAATATAATCAATAGGAGAACAAAATATATTTCAGGTTTCTACTGGTCCAAAAATAAATATTGAGCAATAAAAAGTATGTAATTTAGTAGTTTCGTTTTAGATTAACAAAAAGTACAATACAAATAATATTCTAGGCCTTAAATTATCGATAAAAATATTATACTTCTTATATTATTGTATTATAAGATCACGACAATTTTTAATTCATATTTTCATGTATGGCGACCCTTAGGTCTTACACTATGCCATATGGTAAGGTCTTTGCTAGTGGTAGATGTTTATTTTGTGATTTGTAAATATGTAAATATTCAGGTAAAAATACAAGTCTGATTACTAAATGATTTTTGTTTAAATTATTATAGATACCACCTATGTATGTTTCTACATTCAAACAGTATAAATAAAATATAATGATAATAATATTCTGAACTTAATAAACTTTTTTTCAACCCCTGAATTGTATATTTTTGTGTTTAAATTTTAACATTTATGATTTTTAATATTTCATATTAAAAATTTGAGAAAATTTGAACACATCCACCAGGAAAACGCTGAGAAAGAGTCAGAAATACTTTTTTTCTGAGGGCCCTGAAATACGTTTCGAATTAGGAAATATTGTGGTTACAATAATATTTTTTGCAGGTCATCGTGTAAAAACTATAACCGAAACTATAAAGACAGATTTATTATAAACAGAAATGTTAAATTTCACGTTATATTTAATTCCAAAGTATACCTATATGATTATTACAGATGTATAAAAATAATATTATTTATTAATATTATATATTTATAAATATATTGAGATATTGTTGAATGAATGATCTTATAATATATTATACTACTTACAGAACTAATAAAATTAATATTTTTGATTCATGCAATCATCACGAGGAATGTTGAACTTTAGAATGTTTTGTAATTCACATTTTCTAAATACATATGTACACATGAAATGAATTAAAAACATGAAAAACATGCAGAGTTTATTTAATTTAATATATTTTTTTTGTTTTAAAGTCTAAATTAGTGATAATAGAAAACATATTAATTGTATAGGGTACTATCATTTTGATTGCGTATAGTTATGATGATTTATAATGAATTATTTTATTTGGTTCGTTTGTAATAATATAATATTACGAGTAAATATATATATATTTTAAAAGTATTTATATTTATGCATTATGATACTCAGTTTGAAAAAACTAAGAATAATAAATTTTTTAGCAAAAATATAATTTTGAGTTTTTTTTTTCTAATCAGTATTATTATTGTTATTATTATTGTTATTATTATTATTATTAATATTATTATCATTATAGGTAATAATCGGCTAATACTCTATAATGATAAATTTGCGTATATTTCCACATAAATAAGCTACTTCTAAATATATAGCGTGGTCAGTAAACATAGATTAGATATACCTAAACGAGTATTAGAGAAACAATTTTTCATTATCTGTCATTAAAATAGTTTCCAATAATTATTATGAGGCAGTAAAAAATAATTTGAAATTTCTGTCGTAACACAATATACGTATTATAGAAAAACAATAATTAAATGGTATTTCAATTCACGTGGCTAATAGACGTAAACATCGCGTGATCGGTAATATAATTCTAACCTATACTTTTTTAAATGAAGTATGTACTTACGTCCTACACGTCGAATTAAATTTGAACCCTAGCTATCTATCATACGTTTGTCATTTTTATATTTTTTTAATAATATTGTGTATTGAATGTGTACCCCTTATTTTATACACTAGCTGTAGTGTCAGTAAACCTCGATAATATATATTTTTAAAAATCCATACAATCAGATAAGACAAATAAAAAAAATATATTTCTATAATAATGATGAAATTATTTTGAAAATTTTTAAATTAGTATAACACTTTCTGAATCTTTGAACTTTAAAATTAACATTTTGTATAGTTAAGTATTAGCATTATATATATATTTAAAAAAATTCTAATATATAATATATGTATAGGATATATACATATACATAATATTTATATACCTATAGAATATTTATTTTTATTTTTTAAATACTCTTATAATGCTAATACTTAACTATATGAAATATCTATATATAAATCTAGGAGTATTTCGATGCTTAGTGAATTCTCTGCCTCTATAATATAATATATAATTTCATGTGGCCCATTGCCATAGCTAGACATTAATTATTTAGTTTTTTTGACGATTATTTTTTCTATGATATTCTACCCACAAAATTAGAAGTTTGAATTATAGCTTAATCATCTGCGATCCGCTGTAATATTTTATCATTTGCATGATTATAGTATTCCGGAGCTGGTAGTTATATAATATAATATGTTCAAACGTAAATAAATAATAACACATTTTTACGTCCGTGTATTAGGTATACCTATTTCTATAAGCGTATTTTATTTTCTTATTATAATAATGCGCAGGAAGATAATAGTGGTAATAGTTAATACTAGTAACATCGCTGCACGATTAACGATATTTAATACATTTTAAAAATGTTCTATACAAAAATGCCAAAATTGGTTTCATGTGCGAAAAAAAAAACTCTCTTTCGATTTTGGCATGGTTTAATAATATGATCTATTATTCCGGTCATTTAGATTTTGCATAGCAAAAAAATTGTGGGCTGATTTGAAAACCGTTTGGAAAAAAATCAGATATATCCGATAATTGCGTGTTAGTTGTCTTCATTGAATTTTCAACAGAAAAACATTATATTTTAGCATATTTTTCAGCTGTGGATGTCGACAGAGGTCAATGGAGACGACCATAATATAATATAACGTAATAATATGTCGAATATGTCGTGAGGATATTAAACTTTAGACTGATGATGGGGGCACCGTGTCCGGTTGGGAGGGAGGAGATAAGGACAGTCACGAGCGTGAATATATTTTTATATATATATAAATATCAAATACTAATTATATATATAGGTATATAGATATTTCTTTATATGAAATACTAGAAAAATACACGAAATTTCCTATAGTATTTTCAAAAAGTAAAATATTATATAATATTTTAGGAACACATTTATAGTCTTTTTAATAAACATTTAAATAATATTGTTAAGTGGACGTCGTACATGCATTTGCTGTCTCTGTCTATCTAATGGGCAATATAGAAAAATTAATCTACGCAAAACAATAATGGTCGTATATTAATTAATATTACAGTTAAAAACTAATTACCAATTTTAAAAAGGAGAATATTTTCTAGAAAATGACATATCCTTATAATTTTACAAAAAAAACTTAATTCCGGTGATTGGATTCGAACCACCGATCACCACTTACTTAAAAATGTTTGTACTCCACGCTTAATCGACAGAGCTACACTACAATGATACAAAAGTAGTGGGAATTATATGGGTACATATAAATGCTCCAGTAATGGTATCTGAATTATTGTTGGTATTTGAGTCGTTGTAGCGCATTCAATGACTGCTAGAATGAGCTCAGACCGGTGAAAAAATGTGTCATACACTAAGGTATATATATAACATACTAAAAGTCACTTTTTTAGGTAGTCGAAAATCGAATTTTGGATTGCTCATAATTCAAGGGGATGTACACCTAGCACCTCATGGTTTTGTCTACCCCCCATTTTGCTTAAAGCCCCTGTATATATATATGCCTATTAGGGGAACAGGGGAGAGACATAGCTCCCTCTGGAGAATACCAAAATAAAATAATAGGTACTTTTAGTATATTATATACCAGAGTGTATAAAACATTTTGACATCAGAACGAATACGATTTGACTACTATTAAATTCGCAGTGACGATTAAAAAATTTCCCCTTCTTCGATTTACCTATATTATAGTATACTATTCCACCGGCAATTAACTCTCAAGTCCAAAAGGCCTGTATTGCAGGTAGCCGAGATATGGACCTTACTTTTCGTGGTTTAAGATATCCTTCCCCCTTTTTTAAACTCAATATCCATAGTTGTCCATGGGTGACATATCCCCTTAGAGAATAACTTTATAATGGATTATTGCTAAAACTGGTAGTTTATAATAAGAAAATATTGTAATTTGTTCTGGTCTGCCCCTTCTGAAAGTTATCCTATAGGCGAACACATTTAAATATGAACTAATTGATAATGTTGGATTAAACATTGTTTTTAAAGTTTATGTTGAACATTAATTTTTAAACATTTAATATTTAAATATTCGATGAAATGTTATTCTACATTGAAATTTAAACATTAATTATTTTATATTCATTTAATATTTATAAAACATTTATTCTTGAACATTCAACTATTATCGTTACATCAAATGTTGTTAATAAACATTTAATTATTAACGTTACATCAAAATATGTTTTTGTTTACTAATTGTTTATTGTGTTACTTAAAATACATACAGGTGAACATTTCAAGTCTCCAGGCAATTATTTGTCAAAATTTATTACAATATTATTATATTCGCTAAATGTTTTTAATGCCTATGCGAGTACTATAATAGTATAGGTATTAAAAATATTTTTTAAACGTCAATTTTTCAGACCTGTGAACATTTGATTAAAATATATGCCGATATTTTTATGAATTTGGAATAGTATGCACCTATTGGAGTAAAATTACCTATAGGTAAATTTCGAAAAAGTGTTTTGTGATATAATATTATCTAATCACTTAGTGTAATTTAATATCAGTAAAAATACGTCAATCTGTGTGGAATGCAGCAATATCAATTTACATAATATGTCATATAATCATATAGAACCACGTACGTATTTTAAAGTTGAAAGTTAATTAAGTTAAACAATAATATTTAAATGTATTTAATTTATACTTATATATTTACTGTTTTAAAAATTAAAAGTATTTTGAATCGAAGATTGAAAATCTGAATCTTTATATATAATACGTATACATTATTTTAATCATGACTTAGCGTATCATTCATACAAATTGATAAATAGTCATAATCACACTTTGTTATACCTAATTAATTTTTATTTTATCAAAATAATTTTAATTTTCAAAACCCTAAAATGCAAAAAATACTTGTATTCAAATACATTGGCATCAGCTTTGATTCAAATTTTAAAGCATTTATAAATAAGGGTTGTGGACATTCGGTTAAGTTTCAGTTCTAATTTTTAAATAGGTTCCAATAATATAATACGTGTACCTATAAATTTTAAATTTTAGCTCCAAGTGTATGTAATGTGAATGTATCTATATATACCTATTATAATACACTAATTATTTAGATTGTATGAGTGCGTTAGTCTATGACGTATGTGCGAGTGAGTTGTGTATATAGACTATAGAGTGTATCAAGACTATTTGACAAATGTTATACATTATTTGTTCCATTCAATATTTTAAGTATTTTTATATGTTTAATCTTTATTATATTACATTATATCATGCTATAATGCAAATATTTATGATTCAGCTACAATTTTAATGATTTTAAAATGAAAAATGTAATTAGCAATTTTGTAAATCTAATTATTAGAAAAACCCGTAATATTTAGCCGTTTAAAAAAATGCGTAGAATAATATTTTAGCTTATCGACGTATCAAAATATTCCGTATAAATTTATAAATTTATTTCTTCCAGTGAGATACTAAAAGAACGTAGATACCGACAATTATTGTATTTCATTTTTAGATACAAATTTTTATCGTTAAAATCAAATATAAACGAAATTTTAATAGAATCTATTGATATTGGGTATACTATAAATAAACGAGAAAATAGTCTCGCACATAATATAATTCTCGAAAAACTTGAAAATATAAACGACTCAATAGTATAGTAAAAAGATAAATATAGTAATATAATAATAATAATAATAATAATAATAGGATATTTTATACCGTCTAATCTTTTCTAAAAATCGAGTCGAGTTTACAAAACGGAATTTTTTCATTTTTTCGAATTTATATAAACATATATATATTAATTAAGCTAATATTAATTTTAGATACCGAATTCGGGTTATTACCACGGTGTTTGTTTTTTTTTTTCTGTGGCCAATTTTTTTTTTCACTTTAAAATTAGTCGCACCCTGTATGTTCGTGAATGTGTATGGGTAATTTGCGACTGTGTGCGCATATGTGCGTCGCGCGCGTTCAACTCATTCAGTCGGTCGGGCCGCCGCCCCCTCCGCCGGCACTGCGACACGACTCGCCAAATGGTAACGCAGCCTCTGGTTTTATTTTATTTTTTTTTATTATTATTATTACTATTTTTTCAATCCTTTTTATTTTTTATTTTATTTTTTTTTTTTCGTGTTGTTGGGCGGGAGCCTCGCGTAGTACGACGTGACTAGACGCGCAACAGTCCGCAAATGTGCGTGTGTCGCGCGCGCGTGTGCCCGTGTGTGTATACAGCAGCCGCTCGGCTATAAGCGTGTGCGTTCGCGTGTAAATACGTTTTATTATTATTATTATTATTATTATTATTATTGTTCTAATGTGTGTGTATGTGTGAGTGTTAAGATAGTTTTTTTTTTTTTTAAAAAAAAGGGTTTTTTTTATACATTTTGAATTTATACTAATTTTGGTTTCTTCGTCCTCGCTGACGTCTCTTCTTGCGTATTTTCGGTTTTAAGCTTTCGGTCGTTTAAAATAGTGTTAACAAACGTTCAGTTAATCTAAGTGGAATAATTGTGAAAATAAAAAATGTAACTCGTATGTACTGCAGGTAAGAACTGTTTTCAAATTATATCGTTTTTTTTTTTTTTTTTTTTTTTACATTTTATTTATGGCTTCGAATTTTTGGTATTTTTTTTTCTATTTTTCAGAAATTTTATTAAATAATATGCCCCATTACTATTTATTTTCAATATATTTTAGTAAATTATATTTATTGAAATTACGATTTCTCATACAAGACATAATATAGATAATAGTTGATGAAAAAATAATTTTATTGGGTAATACATTTTTTTATAATTTAATTTAAATTATTGTTAGTGTTTGCTTATACAATATTTATTCATCTTACTAGGAGGTGTACCTATGTAACGATTTTTCCATAAATATATAGGTACCTCTGTTTTATGTTATTTGTATATAAGTAGATCATTAATTTTTATTATACATAAAATAGGTACATAAAAAATGATTTGCAATTTTTATTTGGCATTTTTTTTTTTCATTATCTGAATACATAAATACACGATTCGAATTAACTGCTGTTAGTATAGCTCATAAAATATATTTTAAACGGCTGCATGACGGCAAATATAACTCCAAATTTAGTACCTATGGCTTTAAATCGATTATATCGGACAAGAAAGTGGTTACATTATTATATTATATTATCATCATTAACGAACAAATTATAACTAAAAATTAAACGAATATATATAAACCGCACATAAAATTTATGATCAAAGCTATTGAATAGTTAATACTTTTATAGTGCTTTTTGTTATTCATGTTCCAATAGTAATTGACCGCAAATATATTTTAAAAATAGTGTTTATACGAAAGAATAAATAATCGCCAATTTTTTGGTGTACGTAATTTCTTATGAATAAATTTTAATGTAACTACATAAATTCGACTTATTGTTAAACTGTAAAATATATTCGAATAAAATATTTTAGTACATATATAACGTATGAATTAAAGACATTAACATATCTTGCTTATAAAAGGGTTTTGGATTTATTTTTTTCAAAATCGAATTTTAATACTAACAGCTGATTATATTTTAAAGGCGTGCATTTTAGACTAAAAATTACATCTATAAGTTCAATAATGAAAAATACAGAAAATAATACAAAATATTTCTGGTTTGATTTAAAATAATTCTCCTCATCGCTTTAAATTACCATAATAGAATGTTTTAATTTTAAGCCTTCTTTAGTAAATCACATACCTGTAGTACCTACCATAATTACGATAAAATATTTATGTAACCATTATGATACTATTTGTATATCACCTTTTCGGTAGTCTGTATATTATAACCTATATTTTTAACTTTTTATTTTTAAAGTCAGACACGTTATTCGATTAGAAAATATAAATATAAATATAGATCAATCTGAGAATCGTACTTTAATATGCTACCACAATTAAATGGCAAATTTGTATTTGTTAACCATTTTATTAATCTATACGTAAAATGAAAGAACTACACAAAAATAAAACGATCACCAACTGTTGCAAGGTCAAAAATAATAATAGCAATACGCAAGTGTAGTAAGTAAATGTAGAAAAAATGATTTAGATATGGATTTTAATTGGATATTTTTGACACTCAATTCCTTGGATTGGTATTGTTAATTAATACGTTTTCGAATGATATTAAAATAATTTGTAGTTTTATAATTTAATGAATTTTTTGAATATATTTTTAGAAATTCATATTATTATTTTTCTTTACATTTTTACTTGAAATTCAGTTTGGTTATGCGTATAGGTATGATAATACGTTTCATGATAAAAGAAATAAAAATTGTCTAAGAATACAATATTACCATAATTTATCATGAATATACAGGCATTGTTCATATTATAATAATTGTACTTACACGTTTTTGTATAAAGTTCAAAAGTGAAAATGTTACGTTTTTTCAAAACTACTTTACACTACAATAATATTATTATATGTCTTCACACGTGCGGTTATTTTCGAACGTTGACGGCATATTTTATACATACATCTTCAAAAAAAATGTTCATTTCATTGTTATGGCAAATTATTCGTTATAACTAAATTTTTTTTTTTTTTTTTGGTTTTTTGCACACACAATTGAATAACACTAGATTTACGCATAAAACCCTACGTGTGTATTTATATATGTACACAAACACTACGGCTAATTGCCAACTTAAACAAATTAGTACAACATTATCTACAATGAAAATGATGTATTGTAATTATGTATTATATTATGTTCTGAAATGATATAATATAGGCCTACAACATGATAAAAGCCTTCTATTTATTTCTTTAAAAATTGTCTTTTCGAAACTGTATAGGTAAATATAAAAGGTGAACATTTATAGAAAGTTCTTGGTAGGTAAAATATGTTATTATTTTAGTTTACTATAATCTCAATCTACTACTTTTCTAATTCTCTGGTGTTGCGTAAAACTATTATTTCCAATAGTTTAAAGCCGTATTTAATATAGTAATAATTATTAATAACGCATTAGCCGTGTATATTATTATATACGCTCGCTAATATATATATCTCCATTTTAATCCAATAAATTCATGGTATTGCTAATAATAATATACCTTCTAATCGAATTCAAAATCGATTGGTGGTCCAATGATCCAACGTAATTAGAAATTCGAATAATGCAATAATTATTCTTTACGATATATATTATAATTTATAACCGTCAAAACAACATAAACGATATTGATTATTATTAGCTATATTGAAACAGTGAATAATTCATAGGTAATAATGATCCTAGAAAAAAAGACCTCAATTACTAAATTAGGTCATTAAAAGAAAACAGTAAATGTCCTTAAAATATTTACAGAAAATAAAATAATATGTCATAATATCTAGAAAATTAACGTTTTAAAAAAAATACTATATGTTAATTACAAATATACAAATGACCCACACTATATTAATATATTATATTATAGTGCAAGTGTATACAATCATAATATAATAACTGAAAAGGTAATAGGTACTTACACAAAATAAAAATATAAAGTTTTTCAAATTTTTGTTTGATAAATTAGGATTTGGCTATCAAATTGCTCCCATAAAAATATGAATATTCTAAAAATTTTACATTATTCTTTTTTATAAATATTTTATTATGTCATGTAATAAAGTTATCTCAATTTTAAATTTTTTAAGAGAAAATGTTATAAATGGTCTTAATTTAAATCACTATAATATAATAACATTTTTGCCATTTTACATGAATATTTTAGTTACACATCATTAGAGAATATATTGGTTAAACATTAAAAACTCAAAAAGTATAATGATCTTTAAAAATTCAATTAAGTAAAATAACATTGTAGGTACTTTTTTGATTAGGAAAATTAATATTTGCAAAATATTTTTAATATAATGTTCAATACATTTTTCATGAATACTCTATTAGATATTGTTAAATAAATTAAATTGGTTTTTAAACATTATTTTAAAAATGTTTTAAGAGTACATTTTCCGAACCAAATATAGCTTCTAAATTAGTATCTGCAATAACCAAACCAAAAAAAAAATCATTATTTCAGGAGCTAAAAACTCTAAAAACAATGGAAATCGAAATCTACAACAGGAACTCATAATAAATGTTTTCAAAACATTTAAACCATTATTTTAAATTTTAAAATACCATATTTTTCGGTTCTAAAATATATTACATTATAATACTCGTAAATTTTCAGTATCATTATTTTTCAGAAAATGTTATACAAATTATACATTTTTCATAATATTATAAATATTACTTGTGCACTATTACTTTTTATTTAACTTAATAAAATAAATAATTACTTTAGTTTAATTGTATGAACTTTGTAAGCGTTTTTTATTATGATAGGAAAACCTTTTTAATTGATTTTTTTAGATTCCATTAATACCGTTATTATTTACTGCTAATAATTATTTTTCCAAAATTAATAGTGAGACAAATCTTTAGCAAAAATATTAAAAATTAAATCCGAGATTCCTGCCTAAAACATAATTGTATCATATTATTTTATTTTCATTGAAATATTTAATGAATATTTGGGTTTTTTTTGGGGGGGGGGGATTAAGTATATTAAATCATTGCATACCTGTATATATATTATAAATATAAAAAATTGGTGTAAGTATTTAGTATAAAAGAAAAATTTCGGAAAATATTAACGTTGAATGCAATCTAGCCAATAGGTATAATATTAGTATAATAAATTATAAATGGTATATCTACTTTTATAATACTCACTGCAATATATAGTTCCGATTTTATTTTAAAACAATTTATTATTTCCAAACAGAAATCAAGAGCGTATGTTAATAATTGTGATATTGTCAATATATATTTTTACAGCAAAGATATCTTCCGTCAAATAATAACTATTTGTCTCCTCTCTGACTACAAATTGTTAACAGGTGGTCCGATAAAATACAGATAGATGTTCGAAGATTCATGGGATGACATTTTTTCCGTTCTATAATACAAATAATAATAATTATGCATATTGTATTAGTTTTATTTAAAAAACATACACTTTTCTTTATATTTTTAAAAGAAAATAAACTAAAATCTAAAGAGCTGTGACACCAAAAAAAAAAAAAAGATTAAGAATCACTGATTCAAACTTACATACTTACCGAGTGATATTATTATATGCTAATAAACGCCGCAGACGGGGGCGGTCACGGGAGGAGGACAAAAGATCACTGCAAACTCTTAAACATAATACGCACAATATACACACACACACTTATATATAATATAAACACGTATATGTTGAACCGGAGGAACGATAAAATCTGTTTAGTGACCCAAGTATTCTCACGATTTGCTTTTATCCGGACGAAACGTTTTTATGCGCAAAAAATTCTGATGGAAGGGAAGATTTTCGTGTTGTTTGCATTGTGGGAGGCAGAGTAGATATTATAAATTACAAGATATAAATCCAACCCAAATGTTATCGATTGTTACGTTGTTACAATTATACAATTATAAGTCAAAAATATATTTCTTTATAAAAATATATTTTTACAAAAAATACTAGGTAGATGCCTATTATTTAAAATTTAAGTACAGGTCCGCTCGAAGAAAGATTTTTTTTTTTTGAGAGAGGGAAGGTGAAAATGTAAAAAAAAATTATATAACACTTCTCTAGAAAACATAAAATAAGGAAAAAAAAAGGTAATCATTTTTTTCCCCATTTTGCCGACTAAAATCCTAATAATTTACAGCTGCTGGTCGACTTAAAATTTCAAAATACTTAATTCAAAAGGTGAACAAGCAAAAACAAAAAAGGGCATCTACTGAACTTATATTTTCCAATTGATCTTAATTTTACCAACTGCTTTTCGAAGTAGGGGATGAGACATGCCCCCAGGCTCCCCCTCGGAACCTATTGTGTCTAATCACTTATTTTTCTTACATTTCAAAATAAAAATTATTGTATATTCACTAAAATTGAAACCAGACAGTTTATTTTTTAACAATCTTTATTTTTGTACTGTAATATAGTATAACAATTAAATATAAAGTATTACAATATAAATTAAAAAGTTTATATAGGGAAGTCAGATTTATGATGGAAGAATATGTAATTACAGTGAAAAATCAATAATCAAGTAAAAGTTCAATATCAGCAGAGGAATAACTAAGTTGAGAAAAGAAAGAAAAAGGATATATCTATTATTCGAGAGATAATCGAAGAAAATATAACATATGTCAAAATTAACTTGGTCATAGTGTTGAGTACATAAGAGGGTGGAATCGAGGTTTAAACGAAAAGATTGAAAACGGAGAAAATTATGTCTGAAACGAAGGCGGGATATAGAAATAATAATTTCTAATGTCTAGGTAGATTGAGATCCTAAAACTAATATGGTTCTCAATTATATAAGGAATGATTCTATGCTATTTTACAAAGGCAGGAAGAAAATAAGAACATAAGGAGAGCCAATAAACTATAGTTTACGATGGAAAAGAATCCAATAGAAGATTTTGAAATGGGAGATATAAGTATAAAAAGTTTTAGTGGAAGTAAGCAAGGCGGATGACCGTTCCATTGCTTAAAATGTAAATATTTTATTTTTAACCGGAAATATTCTTACGATTTTATAAATTTTTGAGATTTTTTTCGAGAATTATTTGAAATAATTTATTCAAAATATCAAAATCAAACACATATAATGAAACTTCGTGAAAAAGAACAAATATGATTATTATATGCACGTATGGCACATATTATAACTAGGTCATAATGCTGTGTATAACATGATGTGTATCTACAAAATAATATAGACGCGGCCGACGAGATTAACGGAAATGATGTTTTGATATTGCGCTTATCTACCGCGGCCTTCGAGTGACCCTCAAAAACGTTTTATTTTTTCATTAAGAAATCTCTACGCATACCCGCGAAACGCGTATAAAATAAGTAATAATGCTAATAATGATAAAATAGTGATAATAACACGAATATATATATATAGTACTATGGACGTTTAATAAAATAATAATTGACCCGTTTTCTTTTTTAAACGCGTTTAGTTTGACTCGCAAACTATATTGTGAAAAATAAATAATATTCAATTCGCATAGCCCCAAACTCCCTCGCAGTGTAGGTACGCGGTAGTTGTAATGGTAAAAACGACGTCGACGACGACGATGATAATAACACTGTGGAAAGTATATAATATTATATATTAATTGTACGTATATATGTATAGTGTTGTGAATACCTAACCTAACACTAGCTAGAATTATATGTGTTACAGTATATATGATATTGCGCAATGTAGATCACACGGTCATTTATGACGCGGTCCCATTTATTATAATAAATTACATTTTATTAAACGCAGTGCTCTATAGAGCTGTAGACGGATTAAAAAAAAATAATAATAATAATAAAATACGAAAGTCACGTCGTATTTATCAAAATGTCAATTACACACATTGCGGCCGACTGCAAAGAATATTATATTATATTATTATCTGTTTTCGCTCCACCCCCTCGTCGACGGTTCGACGATGGATCACTCGAGATTTTCTGCTGTCGATCACATTATACGACAGACGTCTATGAAATGCAACCAGGTATAGGTTAGATGAATATATCGATTTGTTGTGCCCGCGGTTTCACCTCCGCTTCGATCGTCGATATTGAGTCGGTAGCGTTGGACTTTTTTTTTTTTTTTTTTGCTTTCGGTTCGGTTTTCTCACGCCATACCGGCCCCGTCGCCCGCGAAAGTCAACCGCGATCTTTCCTTATTATAAATCATATATATAGGATAACATCGAATCAATACCAAACCAATAGTATATATGTTTCGAGTTATTATTGAATAGGTTCTAAAGTTCTTTCGAAATTTGCATTACTGGTGTAAGAAGATGGGGGAAACGAAAAAATTACTTTAAAAGGCAGAGGTTTTGGTAAAATAATAGAGAAATTTTGAGAAAATTTGCCTAAAAAAAATATGGACCAGAACAAATTTTAGTCTAGAAATTAGGATAGCCCCTCAATTTCAATAACCGTGCAATAAGATCGCTTGTTAAAATTAAAATCTATTCGGTTGTCAAATGTACATTAAAAAGGCAACTCAGATTATAAATAAACATTATCTACGAATGATAAAAATTCAGAAGTGTCTATTGAAATATGCTATTGGACAATTTATTTCAACCATTTTCCCTTCGCCACATGTAATTATTTTACTTTTAATATACGAGTCCAGTATACAATTTATAAATCATTTAAGGATTCAATAGAAGATGCGAAATAATTGAACTACTAGTATCGTAGGTACTAAATCGCATTTTTTTAAAATTGATTTTTTGCATAATTCTATTTTATTAGCATTTTTTTATGTATATTTTTATTTAAACGAAATAGAAAATTTCCACTCACGAGCATGCTGAATTCCCGACTTCTATACATATTTTAGATTCTGAGCAAAATGAAGTGATAAAAGTGAAGCATAGATAAGAACATAAGCATATGCATATAGCAAAGTGAAGTATAGGTTTGAACACTATGTATTTTTTAGCCTAGTTTTTAACATAGTATTACCTTATATACCCTTGAAGGCTTGAAATGCGCATTTAGAAGAAACTTAACCCATTAATTCTGCCAGTACCTCTCTGCAGGCTTACGTTGACGTCTTTTACTCGCATGATGGTTTTTTGCAGCCTAGTATTTGAAACTGTCATTCAAAAATCGATGAATGAAATCAAAGCACTGCATCGCACTTGATCAGCAAGCAAATCAATAGGTGTAAAATACTGGATAACCTATAATTATCGTATATTATACTACATTTTCGATCTACAGAATAGTTTATCTCTGTGTGTTTATGATGGCGAACTATTCGACAATTGGAGATAGTGCAAACTATGTACACATTGTATATTTTCGATTCGTCCAATTATTATAAAAAAAAAAAAAATGTGGTTTTTATTTTTGCGATTATTCCAATTAGACTACGTTATACGCAGGTACGTGATCGGAAACCGTTAAATTTTTATCTAGTGAATATTTAGAGTCATATTTTCCGGACGACTGCGGCCGATGGTTACATATATATATAATACATAACCTACCTACTTATATATATATATATATATATATTATGCCGCTCATGGAAGAAAGGAAAAATATACTATATTATAATATATTGATTCTCTTTTTGTAATATATATTTATTAAACGTCAACGTCCGCGTTATGTCTG
Organism: Pemphigus obesinymphae; assembly: GCA_025469235.1. Taxonomy (NCBI): domain Eukaryota; kingdom Metazoa; phylum Arthropoda; class Insecta; order Hemiptera; family Aphididae; genus Pemphigus; species Pemphigus obesinymphae. The sequence continues at coordinate 156,773 of JAIPRL010000065.1, read as the reverse complement.
TTGCGTGTGCTCGACTAATTTAAAAGCCGTATGTACAAATGATCACTGCGACTATCCTAAAATGAAAACAAAAATGAATACAATATATATTAATATAATAATGATAAATATACTATTTTTATGTGGTCCAGAAAATTGGCTGAACTCAATGAACTTGTTATAATATACATTTTTCGTTTCACTGTATCATTTTCTGTCCAAGTGTGTGTATTCAAAGCGGTTTACGCAGCTTCCCAATACGTACCAATACATGTAGCGTATATTTTGCCGCCTTATAATTATCACACGCACATAACATTATATGTTACTTTTTTTTCGCGCGTTTCGTTAAATTCGCAACAGCGATGTGCAAATTAATTTTTTTTAAATTCGCTACTAATAAGTACTTATTATTTCTCCGAGACGAGTTTACACACGCTATTGTGCAGTTTATTTTCGTATAAAACGATTTAAATAATGTAATATTTAAATCGTCAAAATATGACGTATTAAATACAATCCAATGGACAGACTAGACGTGCTGAAATAGGTGCGTATAATATATGGTAGTACCGAATTTAAAAGTTACAATTGTTATTTTTTAATAACGTTTACAAAAAGTAAATTTCAAAAATTTCAACTAGACAACGTTTTAGGTATTTAAAAAAATGATAAATACGTAAATATTAGTCTAATATTTCTAGTCTATATGTTAAAACCAAAAAAAATTATAATAATCATATTAAAATAACCAATAGACTCTTTGCAACATAAAATTTTAGTAAAAGCACATCGATTTCAAAAATTTGACATTGTATAGATGATAGGAACTTTATTACTTCTTAGTATATCTTTTACCTCGAATTTAGTAGAAAATATATTATATACCTACGATTTTTATTGAGTATTTATTTTTCTTATAATAATAATAATAATAATAATAATAATAAACCGATTATCGCTAAAAATCTCAATTTGACCTGTTAATGTGTATTTCTATAATATATAAAAATCATTAGCTTCTTGATATTATTTTAAAAATACAGGGGCATTACACAGTTTTTTGCTATTTTCGGTTATTTATCTTTACGCATTTATCGAAAAAGTCGAAAAATTATCTCATCAGAGTATTATCTTGATTAAATTTGCTACTGAAAAATAGGTAAATACCTAATGAAAGGATCAAGTTTCCTAGTATAAAAGTTTTTTTCAGAATAGACAATAATAATCATCACTGTAAAATCAATTCACTATAATATGGATGTTTTTGATCCGCTTAGAGTCAAACATTTCATCTAATGAAAATCCAATACCTACATTTTTTTGCGAACAATGCATGATTATTTATTTTATAATAAATTATCATTTTTTTACTCATTATAATTATATATTATATTATCATATAATATAATACACCTACGCACTACGCATATAAATAACGTTTTGGCATTTTTGTAGTTTCAGGTTCCCAGAGAGTAATGCATATAAACACATTATTAACTAAAATATTTCTAAAAGGTAAAATGATGTTCAAGATATTTTTTAGTTAAATTTTCACTTGAAACAAAACAATTATTAATATATATTTTTTTTTTTTTACTTTTTGCAGATAATATCTCAAGAAAATATTTGTTTCTTTTTCTCGGTTTCTGACACATGTACAATATTATATAATGAATAAAGTAGATACCTACACTTAAGGATATTTTAAAATGTTTTATTACTCTTGTATGTATTATACACTCATTGTACAAATTTCGAAAAATAATTAATCGCCTACATCATTATTATACGTATTTGTGCACGTTACTCCTTGTAAGGTTTAAGTACATACTTTAGGAACAGCCACTAACATATTTAAAATAATAAAAAATAAATTAATAATATATGTACAGGATGTTACACTCGTTGTAACTGTAAAATTTAACTCCGAATTAAACGCAAACGTGTTTTTATACGAATTTTTTTAAAGAGCCGTCATCGTAAATTATAATTATAATATAATATAAATCGGATAAACATTATTGTGGTTACTAAAGGTTACGTTATTTTCGTTTAACTCAGGATCTTTTACATTTCTACATCTAAACAAAAATATAATATTTTTATATAAACTTTAAATACAACGTTTTTATTAGGAATTTTTTTGTTTATTTTTTTAAACAGGTTTTTAATTTTTATTTAATTATACTATCATATTTTGCCATTTTCAGTTTTTGGGTATAAATGTAAATTATAATAAATTTGTTGGACGCATTTTGTGTTTTCTTGCCTATTCCATTAAATAAATCACTTACGAGTATAAACTCATCGACCAATATTTACTCATCATACATATATGAGCTTTTTTCACGACACTTAATAAACCATTACCAATTCTCTTATGACATATTTGTCTTGTTTTGTATGTGTTTCAATCTTTTTAATGTTAAATGTATATATCAGGTATATTTCAGATCATTTTAGGAGTTTTCTATTGTATTTTTGCATATGACTCGTAATTATAACTCAGTTTTTTTTTTTTTTTTATCATGACATTGATTTTTACCGTCACTTTTGACTTAAAACATGTTTATTTATTGTGCATAAAATGAACTATCTCGATTGTGTTAACACATTGTATACGAAGAGACAGGTATATGCGTATTTATAGGTCTCTTGTGGCCGACATCTCGAAGTGTGGACCTATACCTATATAAATGAACTTTGCATTACTATATCGACGGGTAGTTGCTGAAGTGTTGTCATATATGGTAACGTTTCGTATAGTGCTAACACATCGGTAATTGGCCTTATCTCCAGGATCGACCGCAAACAGTTGTTCGTCGGTTTTCTCCGGAATCACTTTGCTATATTGACATATCCTGCGTGTTCAGATGATCCTCAGCGCGTAGTATCATATTATACTCGTTCACGGTAGAATCAAATGACTCCAACATCTGCACAATCACAATAATGCAAAACAAATATAGTTTTTTCTTTATTAAATATATTATATATTATGTTTTTTTCAAATGTGAGACAGAAGGAAATAGATAAAGAACAAAAAATTACTTTTTACGGGATCAAGACAAAATAGAAATTCCCTTTTATAATCAATGCAATTGGCTTTTGAAACTAGGAACTTTTTGACAGTATTGTAGTATGAGAAATGGGAACGGATCGGATTCCCACAACACGCTGGTCGTGTACTTATATTATTTGACACGAGCTACTCTTGCAGACTACGAAATGTTTTTGTTCCACAGTTGTCATTGCCCAAGTGACTCGAACTCGCGATTCCTGACGCAACAAAATGCAAATGCGAATATCGTCCGCGCGCACGACCACGTTGGGCATTATACACATTTATATATGTCCCGCGTGCGTCTGATAATCATCCGTTTCCAATAAAAACCCAACGCGCTTTCTTACAACAAGACGATAAAGTTTCATTAGACAACAACAGCTGTGTTAAGACTTGTCGGATTATTTAGTTTTTTTTCCATTTCGTTATCGACAAAACTGTCAGGTTATACATATCACGGATACACGATATATATATAAAAACTATATATACACGTATATATTAAATACGTTTTGTGTTTATTGGAAGGTACAAATAAAATTCAGTATGAATATTTTGTCTGTTGGTCTTTTCGTATCGCATTATTTGTCTCTTAATTTAAATAATAGTTGTCTTTGTCCAAGTCATGGTTAAAAATTCCCTGAAAATTTAACTTAGTATAAATTCCTGGAGATAAATTCCTAGGAATTTATAGAAACAAGATGACATTTTTAGGGATAATCGTGAAATTCCAGATACTCATTACAGATCGTTGATTATTAAGGTAATTAGTAATGACGAATGATGTAATTGAATAATATATTCAAACTATTTCATCGTCTAAAATCTAAAAAGTTTCCCTATCGTTTCTTTATCTTTTGAGAATTCTCATGTAGGTACGTAGGGAATTTTTCCGTGTAATTATTTAGTGTTGAATTAAATTTATTATACAAGTAAATAAAATTATAAGCCATGGCGAGAAAAATGTTTCGAAAACAATTGATTTTATCGTAAACTGATCAAATTGTGTCTAAATCGCCTATACTCATCTGACATAATATTCGCGTAAGAGTGGCTAATTTTCAAAATATAAACTATGATTTTAAGAAATAATTCCTGTAAATTCACAATTGAATAACGTACAAATAACGTAATTTTGGTGGTGTTTCACGCTACTGTTTTGAATCACTTTCGAATCGAACGCCATAGTTTCCCTTTCTCATAATATTATGTAGACCATTAAGTTTTATTGGAATTCGTTAAAAATTGTGCGGCTGGTCACATACATATGTAACTAGTTCCTACAATATATTATACGTATTATAACCGTGATAATCTGATCCAATTATTACAAATCGTATTTCGTTTATATAGTGGGAAAGGATGTGCATCAATATAACCACTAATTTGGACGCGAGTCATAAAAGTTAACGATTAATTTCCAATAGGACGAAAAATCGTCGTGGTGGTAATGACCGAATTTAAAATAAAATCGTAGTACCAGTTCCCACGAGATCAAAATCCGGCTTGACGATCGGTTCAATAAATGCCTGCCAACGTGTGTAATTTTGTTATTTATGTCATTATTTTAATTTGATGCTTCTTACAAATATTTCTTGAAAACACATTTAATAATACTGCACATTAAATAGTATGTAAGAAGTTTATTATATATAAAAGTATATTTTAAATTGAATATTTTTAGTAAAAAAAAATCTAAAAATTAATTCTGTCTAGGATTTGGTAATTCTTGGGAACATTACTTTGGTGGGGAGTTCTCTGATTATAATTTCAGGGAATAAAAATGTGAATTCTGTGGAAAAACTTGAATTTTAAAAAATAGAACGACGGATTATTATTAAAATCTATACTTGAGCATTTGTGACTGTTATACTATAAATTACTTTAAATCCAAAATCTCGAAAATAATACACTTTTAGTTTTTGGTTCTTGGTTCGCTTTAAAGTTGACAACATGTAGTTATTGAAATAAGTATTGACAGTTAAATTGGTATTGTGTTTTTGTAATTTCAGGTTTACAAAAGTATATAGTACAGATTGTTTATTAATTAAAAATTAATTATTAACATTTCAATGAGATATTCAAATTATTTTAATATTTCAAACTTTTAAATGTTTGTTGCCTAACAAAATATGGAAAGGAACACGAAATAAACTGTTAAATTTTTTAATAATATAAAAATAATATTATAATTAATATAGGTAATATTAGCTATTAAAACATTAAACCAATAAATAAATTGAGTATATATTCTATAAGTTCAAATACAATAAATTTTTTACTTTCGTTTTGTACCCATCAAATTTTTTGATGTTATTAGGAATTATCGTTCTTATGATTTTCGGGAAAAACAATCACGCCAAGGAACGTTTCAGTGAATTTCTGGAAATTTAAACCTTAATTTTAACCAATATTCGATATACATATTTGAACATAATTAAAACAAATTTTTATTTTCATAATGAAACGGTAAATCGTACCTAGTGCATATTTGATTGAACCAGAAATAATAATAATGTATGGAATTATGACAAAGTATTAATTTATTATAATTCAGCAATGAAGTACTATCAATACAATCGATTAAATATATACTATACTACATATATACTACTATACTATATATATATTAAATTACTTAATATAATTTTGTAAATAACTTAATAATATAGCTATTGGCTGAAAGTATATTATAATATAGTGTACCTCTATACATTAATCTGATATTAGCCATAGGGACCATTATTGCAATTTGTAATATTTTTAGGTAGCAAACTATACTAATGCCGGTAAATATTAACAGAATATTAAAGTCTCGACAATGATGTATTGTGCCGAAGCGTCTTACACGATAGGTAGATACTATACAAGTCGATCGACTACTATAAGATACGTATAACCTCTAATTTTCCGTCTTGTCGGCAAAACGGCAGTGCCATCGGGTCCATTCGTGTTATACGTACATGTATTATGATATTACATTTCCCCCTTGTTATTATCATTAATTTTTATTTTTTTACAACGTTCGTTTTTGACACACAACTTGCCAAACGGAATTTCGGCTTATAATTAGTGGCTCCTTCGTCATTCTCGTCGAGCGTCGTGAATGATTTTCGAATTTTAATCCTTTCATATCGTTGTATTAGGTACAAAATCCAAATAAATTATAATATAACTATCTTACTCACACTGTTGTTTGGTGTATTTTGGCTTTTAAGTAAAAGTATAATATTTTAACTTACGTTTAAATACAAGTATAAAATATAAAGTGACATTTTAAATACTATTCGTGTATATTTAATCATTTTATATCTAATGTACTTTTTAGATTCTTAGCGGAACAAATAACAGCTATATAGTGATTTTATAATAATATTTATTATTTTCTTAAATGATCTGTTTGGAAACAACGTTTAGACCAGTTAGATCGTTACACAAGCCCTAACAGCATAGAGACCCTCTCAGATCTTCGGATGGTCCATTAGGAATAGGCAACTCACGTAAGAAGTTCCTGTTTAAATCCCTGACTGGTTTGGACTTAGGAGGTCAGTAGGCTTCCGGATATTCGAGTTGAGACCGTTTAAGCCCAGGTAACGAATCCCAATGTATAATATTAATAAAAATTGGCTTTTGATTTAAAATTAAATATTTAAAATATAATATTGAGTAACTACTTAATTAATATTCAAATACAAATATTTAATGTACAATCATTATTCAATGTTTATAATTATTAAGAAACAAATATTTAAATTAAAATCAATAATTAATAATTAATAAATATTTATTATTTAATATTATATAATATTGTTAAATTAAGTATGTTAGTATTTATACATTTAGTATTATATTATAGTACCTGTATATTATATTTGTAGTTATATACCTATATATAGGTACAAAATTAATTACTCAGCTTCGCAGTTCACCCATGAACAGTTTTACTATTTTATTAATGTTTTCTATGACGAGTAGTTTGAGCTAGACGTTGAATAATAATTGACCACCCCTCTCATTTTTTCCCTTAATGGTTAAATTACAAAAAAATTTCTTAGTCTTAGTCGACGTTATTAAATAAATGTTCAGGAATATTCCCCTAAGTCGTTAACCCTATATTGAATCATTTCCCAGTTTCGATCCATCAGATATTCTGCGGCCGCCCAATATATAATTTACTAAGTACTGTATTTATATATCTGGAGTTTTGACTAAAAATTAATTCTCGATAGGTAATGTATAGTTTGTTTGAGGAAGAATTTCCCGAGTTCAAGTTAGGCTTAATCAGAAATTGTAGCATAAAATTTGTCGGTTTCTAACATTTATTTTCTAATGTTAAATTTGGTTCGTTTAATGAAAATTCAATGAATATATAATTAAAATTAAATGAAAAATAAATATTTATTAAATATTTAATAAATATTTTTATGTTACTTGGAAGAGACTGTCCATCAGGAATTATTCAAAAACCAATTAAAATTATAAAATTTAAAAAAATTACCGAGGAGAACATTCTCAGTGCCCGATATAATTTTAAATAATAACTTTCATTATCACAATATATTTGATTGCATCATTATCATTATGTTAAATTACAATTTGTGATAACGTTGGTGAATCGTAAATTATTGTTATAACTATGTATTATGGACCAATAATAGAGAGAGAGGTTCGAGGATTATTATTATTAGAAAGAGATGAAGCATAGTTTATGAATCCCATGAAAAAAGCAAATTATGTCATATGGAGTATAAAAATAAAATATTGTATTCTAAGTTTAAAATATAGGCATTTAAGTATATAGTTATATTACGTTTATTGTTTAAAATGGTTTAAGTGTAATAAATTTAGTAAGTAGTTTAAAATGTCCATAATAGATATAATAAGTAAGATATATATTACCTTTAACACTTTTTATAGTTTGAATTTTGAAAATAATAGTTAATAATTATATGTGATATACACTTATAAATTATTCGATTACAATAGTGTTTAAATATTGTATATCATATTATTAACATTTATATTTGTACTTAGTTTTACTTATTAATACCTACACTTATTGGACTTGTACCTGATATGTCCATATACTTTGGTAGTTTATTATAATATTAATATATTCCATTATATTAATTTGTTTTTTCTATGGGATTCGTAAACTATACTCCACCTCTTTCTATAGACATATAAATATGTCTATGTCTCTTTCTAACATTGATGGTTCCACGGCTGCATAGACGAGGTATGTAGGGGACTCAGTCCATATATTTATATGTCTATGATTATAACCTAATTTTCTCCGAGTGTAGTCATGAAAGACGTTGGTTTATAGAAATAGTAAACAAATATGATAACATATTGTTTCTATACCATCTAGTTAACTCTATAATGCATATAACATTGATATTACGGTACCTCTTTATAATCTGTAATCACGAGAAATATTTTTGCTGTGATTATGCTAATTTAGTTTAGCCTAATATTTAATACTGATGTATATACACTATATTCAAGAAGGTGTAATTAATTATACTGAATATAAGATGACTCTGACAATTAAAATAAGGAATATCAAAATAAAAAAAATGCATTTATATGCCTGGCTTGAATTTGATTTTTATGCTTTAATCTCAAGACCGTCCAAGCGCAATTGCCGTGTTATTTATAAAATTGTGTCCGGTGCCGGTGGGACTTGAACTGACAGTATTCGCTTCAATGCGCCGCCGAACGAATGGAAAATGTGCTCTGCAGGTGGTAAAAAATCTCTGCGGTCGGCATTTTCAAAACACAATATTGCAATGATTGCGATTAGAAGTACTTGCGGTTCATGTCATTGTAAAATAATTATTGTTCTTTCTTCGCACGCGATTCTAATACGATTGTCAGCACAGAAACAATGACATATGTATACATAGTACTCTTACAATAAGAAATATACGATTGAAAAATACATGTGTTTTGTAAAAATTAAATTTCCCGCAAAAATATAGTATTTAAATATATGCACAGAATAATATACTCTATAAACTACACTACAACCGTATTATATTATGATAAATATATAATAATATATGAGAAATTTTCGAAAATAATCCAATATACTTTAGAAACTCTGGCTAGTCATTTCTATATGGTTCATATTTGAGTTTAATCATTTTGAAAAAATTATTTCAATAATCAACTGTTTTTTGAAATTTAGTCCTAGTATTTTCATCTCTACATACTTTCAAGCATTAAAGTTACTGATGATATTTAAAGAGATATTGGATGAAAACATAATGATCTAAATTCTAAGTTGGATTTTTTAGCTGTGTTTTGTGTTTTTAGGTACCAATGTACATCGATTTTATCGACTAGAACATATGTATATGAATATATGTATATTGAGAAACTCCATAAGAATTTAATTCAAACAACATAAAATTGAATAAAGTGGTTTGAATCTCAATTCAGTCGAATTATACGGTTATTTAATTTTTTTAATCAATAAAACATTATATTATTAGATTTGAATTTTTCGCAAAATAAAAATTCTTAAAATTATATTCAAAATAAAGTAAAATAATTATGAAATGAGTACTGTTTTTAGAATACTGACCAAGTATCATTACAATAATTGGTTACTATACCTATATTCAGGTATTGGTAGGCGTGGAAATATTAAATAACGTTACTATATACCATAAGTATAAAACTTGTGATTTTTACACGGCTATATACGATATTATTATTATGTAATATTATATTATAATAATGCTCAGACACCGAATTCGCCCGAAAACCTAATGTTATAAACATGACAGTGTGGTTTGTCTTATAATGTTCACTGACTTGTTAATTACATACGAATTAAATGCAAAGCCATAATTAACCTGTCAAATACCTACCTAATATTATCTTATTTAATATTATTTTTTTATTAGACTTGTTTATTGCAGGGCCAGACACGGTTTTATAAAAGCATTGTGTTTTAGCCAGGGATTAAAAGAAAAATCTAAAACGGAAACAAGCTAGTATAAAGAATATAACTAAATTTGGATTTTTTTTATTCATTTTATTCATGTCAAACGTGACGAATGAATATAATATAGTTAATCTTTTCAGAACACGGGATTTATAAGATTGATGATTCTAAGTTCGGGTCTGCCGACGTGTTAATTTGCACACAGCCTTGACATATTGTCGTATTTTCGTTGTATTAATAAATGAGATACGATATTCTTCAGATATTTGCTAAAATTTGAAAGAAAAATACCTGCATGACAATCATAAAGAAGACATTCGATTTTATATTTTAACTTAATATTATAAGCAAATCAGAAATTTAATCTATTTAAAATTGTGTAACGTTTAATTTACTATTTTTAGTAGTCTGGTGTAATAGATTTCAATGTCTGTTTAAAAATAATTTTTCCGTATAGGTTACTTCATGGATTGTAATTTCCGAAATGTGATCCTAGATTGCTAAATCAATAATATTAATTTAGTATCATTAATATAGTATGAAAAAGTACTAAATCATATTTAATTTCTAAAATTAGCTTTATATATATAAAAAATATAAATATATGGCCAAAAAAAAAAAGGTATATATATAAAAATAAAATTCTAAAGTACAATTTTAAAGAAGTTATACAAATGTAATCAAAAAATTAGTAATTGATAAAATTGTATTTACAAACAAGAATGTTGCTAGCATGAAAAAGTTAAATTTTATGAAATTGAGGATGCTACATCATCAATTTTATAAATACATTTACGTTGAAACGAATTCTTAAAATGATTTTAATAGGTATTAAAATTTGGTCTTTTAATTTACTGAATAAAAAAACAGTTATTAAAGTTTAAAAAATAAAAAAATAAATTTATTATTAAATTAATAAATTAAAACCTGAAATGAGGTTCACTCCAAAATGTTGTCCTTTATTGATTTTATATAAAATTTTTTACTCTAAAATCAGTTTATAAACCCGTTTTAATAGTTTTGTGTAAATAGATTTTTTTTTAATAAATATATATTGCCATTATATAACAACAAAAAACGGAACTAATACGGGACTAATTTTTAATTACTTTTAAAATGTATTTAAATATTCTAAAAATTTTATATTTTTATATTTTTTGAAAATTGCATTTTTTAAAAAACCATAAAAAATGAGTGTGTATCGTCTTCTAAATATCCAGAAAAATGAAAATGTTCTATCTACCTATGGACATTTTTCATTCTAACTAATAATATTTATTTATTAATATTATTTCAATAAGTGAAAAGACTAAATTGTGGCCGGTACAAATTTTGTTTCAATAAGATAAGTACAAAAATATACGAGCGTTCAAATCTTTAAAACACCAGATGGCACATTGCCATATATAGCCCTTGAATTTTGATACCAAGTTCAAGATAGGAGAACTTTTTATAATTGCGAGACTTTTTTTAGATACTCTTTGTAGATCTTGAATAGCAGATCATTAAAACAATGTAAACGTTACAATATTCAATGGTTTATAAACAACAATACCTATATTATGACATAAAAACAAAGATTACCCTGAAAAAATATAGAAAATGTTCAATTGCTGTTTTCTTTCTAGTGATGTATAAAATATATTATTAGTGTTCGTTGTACGATGTATAATAATTAATTAGAGTCAAGATAATTTACGGTCCATTCTTGAAGGAGTACACTGTATGACGTAAAATTAGCAACTTTAAAATGTAGGCAAAACAAACGATAATGTAAACACCAACTATTACACCTACTCGCTGTCAATTATAATGGTTTTATAAAACAGAGATATATCGTAGGTTTAATGTGAACATTAATTATTATTAGTAAATTTGTAGCATAATATACTAGTATCAATGTAACGTATACTTATATATTTACGATATAATTATATAGGTATAGAAGGCAGTGTTTCTGTCATTAACACCTCTATATAAACGTTTATTAAAATAATTTTTAAAGAAAAACACAATTATTACATGACTGGTCACCTAAATTCCGATGTGCAGTGTGAAATGTTATTTTTATTATAAGAAATTCTTGAACTCGACTTGTAATTCAACATGCCCTTATATAAATTATATACAGCCTATAAGTTAAAGCCTTTGCGTCTGCAGTGTGTATGACTTAGGTACTCGGAAATTAAAATAATGATAATAATATATCTAATAACTTTTCATTCGAATTTTCTGTCCAAAAAATTAACGCATAATAAATATTTTTATTATAATATTCTAAAAATAATTTTAAAACATTATTATAATATTCGGAAAATGTATTTAAAATTTTAAATTAATTTTTTTTACAATATTATAAGAGTATTATTTAAATTTTTGGAATTATTCTTAAAAACATTGTGATTGTTACTGTGTACATAATATATCGTACGCAGATCGAAGTTTCACCGGATAATATATGGTTTACCAAAGTTTTAACTCGTTGTATGTCTATAATAATATTCTGTTACACTTACATATAAATATGTATACGATTATAGTAATAAATTATATTTATATATACGTTTATAAAATGTAATTCATAATTTAAATATGCAAAACGTATACAGTATAACATTATATTATTATATTCTAATGGATCATAATATGAGTACATTAACATAATATTATTTATTCAATAAAAATATATTTGAAAAAAATATATTGCTGATTTTATCAGACAGTACATATAAAAAGTACATGATAGTAAATCGTGATTTCTAAATTTTTATTGAAAATATATTTTTTCTAAACTGAGTTTAAGAGGGAGGTTAGTCGAAGCTCTGAATCCCGGTCTACAATATACCTATTATGTTATTAATAATAATACATTAATCTTGTATCCTTATATACTGTCATACAATTTTGTTCGAATTGTGTATTTAATTTAAAACTTTTTTTGGCATTTATTGACATTTTTAGCTTTTAAGATCACCTTTTTGAATTATTAATTTATATTTTATACAAATTTCTTTCTTTATTGTTTATATGAGGTTTTCGTCAATCTATGCATTTCCAAACTATTTAACATGTATCCGCTATAAAATGTGAGTTTTAGGATAATAGATTCAATGCCATAAGTCGAAATACAATATCAAATAAACCACAATAAATCTAATGAGTTTGGTTGAACTAGGTGATTTATGTCCAAAATTTAAGTCCATTTTCATTAGATATCTAATCAGTGCCGGCGGAAGGGCACTGTAACCGAAACAGTTGCTTAAGGACCTGCGCCATATGAACGTTTAAAACATAATATATTTTATTGATTATATATATATATATATATATTATAATATTACAATATTTTCAAAGCAATAATAATTTTTCATACAAAAACCATTCAAATGAAATTGCAGAAAAAAAAAACCATAATTTAGATGAAAAATAGTTATATTATTTAGTTTAGTATTCCAAGTTTATAGGAAAATGAATTTTTTACACACAAATTATAATTAATCGAGACTTCTAAAAATATAAATTTCCGGAAAATCCAATCTAATATTTTTATCGAAAATATCCCATGTAAAATTGTTTATTATTTTACGGTGTTTACATGTGTACAGAGGTCATCAAACAATATATCTATTGACTTTTCTAGATACGTGCATCTCCCGAAACCAGACCAGATTTAGGAGCGTGAATGGGGTTTTATTTGCTCTTTTACACGTTTTGAAGGAGTATTTCGGAATTTAGTCGACAGAATTAAAAAAAAAAACCAATAATCTTTTTAATGTTTTGTGCTTACTTACAAATTTCAAATGTGTATTTTCGTCACTTTTGATGACACGCGTAACAATAAAAAATATTTTACTAGTATACGTACCTACCTAACATAGGACTACTTTTTTAATTATTTTCGAAATGTATTTAAACGTTTTTCAATCGTAAATAAGACAATTGTTTCATTGAAATTGCTTCTACATAGAATCCCCCGGAACCCAGTTGTACGACGTCAACTGTAAATATAATATTTGATTAGTATATTTTATTAACTATACAATTTTTGGCAGTTTTATGTTCAATAAACAACTGAAACGATTAAACGAGAAGTGACTGTCAAACATATTAGTTCGGATTAGGTACCTATATTGCTTCTTTTTTGTTTTACATATTGTAGCATTTTACTAGGTGCAAATGCAAATACGATGTGCACGAGTCTGGGGTCGCATACTGATATTCTGTACATCAGTGGGTATATGCGGAGAGAACATATAATATATAATACATATTATATATAATGTATATTGTATACAACTATGCGGCGGAGACGACATGTGGTATAATGGTCGTTTGTGATAAATACTTGCACACAAGCATACATGTATATATATTTTATATTGTTTATGATATCGTTGGAAAAGTTCTAAAACAGGCAATAAAAGAGGACGTGTATACGACGCGAGCAGTGACGATAAAACACAAACTTGTGCTTGTATGTGTATTTATTATATCTGCGTGTGTGTATTTGTATATATATATATTCGTGTGTATGTACTATACGTGTTGTGTATGTAAGCGTGCAAAAAATCATACAGCATTGGCAACGGAATGCCAGTCTTAAAATGTGCCTTGTTGTGGCCGTGCACACTGCACGGCCCCGTTCACGCGGGCAGAACACGATTGCGTACGATTCGCCTTTTTGGGAACACGATTGCGTACACTGAGCATCTGTATGGCTTATGATAAAATGAAAATGAACTAATAAATGAAAAAAACTCAATTATGTTAATATACTATGATAAATTCAGTCAAATTTAATAAGCTTAACTCTACACGATTTCGCAAGTCATACGAAATCATATTATTATGTAGCTGTGTTATTGTCAAATTTCTATTTTTGTTTAATATTCAACACATTATAATAATATTATGCCGTAGGTATGTATAGGCATCATGTGTCAGATTATACATTCCCTATATTGTATTTCCAAACAAAATATTCGTACGATTATTAATTTATAGCCTAAGTATAGAGTTACACGTTTTAATTTCTTACACCAACAAATTTGGAAGTCGGCCACTACGGTCAGTAAATAGATAGTACGGGACACGTTTTATTGGGAAAATCTACTGTTGGCACTAGGCACTCCTGAAATCGTTCCTAAAAATTATCGAAAATTGCTTCAATTTCATTCGTGTCGCATAAGCTCAAATCGCATGAGTAAGGTTTAGTTGCACCCGTTAAATTAAAAATTATCCGTCACCCCCCCCCCCAAATTCGATTATATCAATCAATTATTTTGTTTATGTTCCGGCAATCCCGTGTATTCCTGATATTCCTGTGATTTCCCCAACCCCGTATGAACGTCGGCAACTATAATAAAATCGGGTCGTAGAAAAATATCGGAAAAGGTACCGCCTGCACAATGTTTTCGATGTGGATAGCGTCCGCAATCGTATTTATTCCGTTTGAGCGCAATCGAGATTTATGCTGTCGTCTGATGACGACTGTCGGCGGCAACGATCCATAATATACTATATATATACTATATATATATATACGCGTGTCAAACTCCCCCGTAGGCTGCAGCACAATATAATAGTACAAGTGATAATAATAACAACGAAATCGTTCGTGAATATTCGACTCGTCATTGTCGCCGTCGTGTCTTGCGTATTTATTCGAAAATTATGAAAATCGAATGGCGTAGTCCGATGGTATAATAATTATTATCGTGTCGATATAATCGTCTCCGTTCAGCGCAATCTCATCGTCTATATTATAACGCGTTTGACCGTTCCCATTTCGTGAGTATAATGTAGGTATATATATATATATATACATATTATCTAGTTTTATATACATATGAATACTGCAATATATTAATGCCGAAACATTTTCTATCCCGTCGCGCATTGTTACGATCCATTTGATTATACTGCATAATATTGCATTATTTAAATAATAATTCCATTCCGTTCGAAAATCCTATTATAAATCGTGCCTAATTGAATTTTTCGGGTGTATATTTACATTACGCCGTATTGTTCGCCATATTACATAATACATAATAATATATACATATGTGTGTAGTCGTGTCTATTTATACATATATATTCATATACGACTATGATAATATTATTATAATCAAGTCGCCGAGTAAATGTATTTAAAAACGTATATGATAAATACCTTTCGAAAATATTTGTATTTGAAACCGAAATATATATTTTTTTTCAAATCAATGTTTCCATAATTTCATTTATATACCGCGAGTTATGTGTAATGTTATAATAATAGTTATTGTTGCCATATATAATATAAACTCGCGTATTTTCAATAAATAAGACGACACTTATACAATAATATATTAATGGTATTAAAATACGTTAGTGTTCCCCGTATAATTACGACCTACTCCCCACTCAGTAATCGTAGAATCAACATTTAAACACCGTATGAAAAATAATAATATTTACAATGCCTATTAATGTAGTTTTTTTTTTTTTAGAATAAACTTTATATTCATTATACCTGTATGAAAATTTAAAATTTGATGGTTTCACTTTTTCAGTCACTCAATTTGTAGGTGTTCAATTCAACAAAAAGAGTTTCCGCCACTATAGTTTAGTTAGTCCTTCTTTTTTATGCTTTATAAACTAGCTGTAATCATTTATTTTCGTGTAAATTCTTCATCAAACCGTGATCAAAGTAGAAACAAAAAGTAGATTGATAAAAATTTTTTTTTTAAAAATAGACTACACACCTACTAAATTATAAAAGAAGATTGTTTTCGTGATAATTTCGTAACTTTTTTCAAAATATTATCTAACGAGGAAATGGCAATTGGTTTTTTTTTTTTTAAGGAAATCTTAATTAAAATAGTCTATAAATTATTTATTAAACGAACAATTCCTTAATAGTATACAATTATACATAATAAATCATTAAATAAATACATCGGATGTAAAAATTAGCACGTTTATTTTGAATACTTTTTAGAAGATTGATAATAATAACATACGAGAGTACCGACATACTATACGCACACGTAACTGTCGTTGAAAAGTTTGATTATGGTGCAAGTTATACCTACACCTAATAGTATATTGAGCGATTTATACTGAACGAATAATTACATATATGCAAAAATATGCAAATTAAGGCCGGCCACGTGCAAAACGAACATACTTGTAATCGATTTTCGGACGTTTTGCAATAATTCCTACACATATTATTATAAGATATGTGTTAGCTATACCTATACTTATCGATCTTCGAAATCACTCCATTCGCACAATTGTTCAACTCGACACGTCGAGCTGTATATAAACGATCGATAGGTCTAAAATGTTCAATACAATATAATATATATTATTATATAATATGATTTTGATTGTTAATGACGTGGTTTTTTTTTTCTCATGTACGATGTGTAGGTGTTTTGCGTATATAATTTTCGGAAAATAAAAAAAAAAAAAACGACTTACTTAATAAACTCATTAAATGTCTTATCGATTTCACACTTCTTAGCCCCGAGAGGCCGCGACCGAAATCGTTACGGTATTTTACACTGGGAGAGATTACGATCTCGCCTCTATAGTCGCGTAGGAGTTCAGCGAAATTTTTTTACACTATCCTGTCTGCAGGCGTGTGTGATGTTTGTGTCCCATTATTATTAATAGTATACTTTATACGAGTAAAATACAAAATATATCGTCAGCCATAATTTTGATGTTTATCGTAGTCAATACATATTATAATATATCACTATAGTCTAGTATAAAAAGGTTCTAATACGAATTTGTACACATAAATAGCTATTTGAGAAAATAAATAGGTATCTATAAGTTAAATTCCTAAGTGCATTATATTGAATGACTCGCAACGTATTTATCGAAAATGTAGTTACTGATCAATTTTATTTGCATTAATTAGAACCAAATTATACTAGGAAATAAGAATGTTGGTACCTTAACGAAATATCTCTATATATTTGATAAATTATATAATAGTTACCAGTTTTTCTATGCATATAAGTGACAGAATCTAACAAATAAATGATATTGTTTAAGACGTGGAACTAGGTATGCATTTTATTACAATAGGATAAGACTTATAGTTATAATAGTTATATGAATGTTTAGATCTTCAAACGCTCTTCTGAACAGTTTTAAAAATCCTTTAAAAAAAAAAAAAAGGTCCTTTTCTATTGGAATTATTAGAAACAGTATTGTTTGACGACATTATTTTACTCTCTGGAAATGTTTTAAAAACTTTTTATTATATATTGCTTTCTGGATATTATTATTAACATATTTGCATCGACAGGCGGGGTGTGAAAGTATATAAAAATCATTCTCAATTTTTTTTCAATTTTCTTCATTAATTTCTTCAAACATCAAATGTCTATATTAAAATATTCATCCTGACAGCTGACAATGCTAATATAAGACGATGTAAAAATGAAAATAATTGGATTTCTTACTATATACCTAAGTGTTAGTGAATAATCTTATTTCTAAAAATGTGTGGTGTCCGCGTTGTTCTCTGTCGATAAAAGTTTGTACAAGTAGAGTAGGAGACTTTAACGAGTTACATGTGAGCTCATTGCAATAATATAAATTATATTATACTTACCTATATCCATAGGCCACAGCTATCACACTCACGTATTTCTCAATTGTTTAAATATTAAAATGGTAAATATTACAATAAATTTATCGATCTAGAGTCATTAATGTGCGTTTTATAAACTATTAAAACTTATCACCATTCGTCATAAACCAAAGTCGTTAACTTTACGGCCTACCGTTGAAATTAGTATCTACATATTATAAATTACTATACGATAGCCAATTTTAAGCCTTACTACCGAAATTCTTACAAAACTATTTTATGTGCTATTGTTTCTTTAAATCTTATTTTGAAATAATTTATAGACTCTATGGGTTAATGTATTTTTGTAATTTTCATTTCATAAATTATATAAAGAAAAAATAATAATTTTGTACAAAATGAGTCGAAAGTAGTAGAATGTTCAAATAGCGCGTGCTTATGAATTATGTTTTTTATACGTAATTATTTTAATTATTATATATTTTCTTATATGTTTTTATATTAAGTCCACAAAAATTAATATAATCGTATATTGTACGCTATTATACCAATACGTTATTTTATATATTTAATAGTATAACTGCGGTATCTATGTATATACTATATCACTTGTTGAAGTTCATAAAAATTTTTTGAATATATCCGATATACCGATTGTTTGTAATGTTTTTGTGAAAAATCATCAGCATGTTTTAACGCTTCTAAATTTTAACTATAACGAACCTAGATTTATTTACTTAAAACGTGTTTACGTGCAGATATTGTGTTCTAAAACGCCATAATAATGTTAAAATATATATCTAATATAATACGACTGAGATAAAAAGCAGCATTAAAAACGGCCGTGTGGCTATAGCGTATACCTACTAGAACCCGGTTTGAAGTACAAACATATTTTGAAAAACCCCATTAGTTTGCCAACTACCACTATATACAATAATATGCTGTACATAATATAAGAACAAAATTGCGAGGATTATAATATCACAAATATACATCCATGTATACGTTATATCCCGATGACGTTAAATTAAAATCCTAAAATATTCGTTTATGTTACAAAATATTTTGATTGAGTGCAAATTTCACTGAAATTGATAAAAAAAAAAAAAAAAACTAAAAGGAAATTTACAAAATCATATATAAAAATTATATGGAAAACAAAATGTTCAAAAAATTTGACGATTTTTTAAATATGTTTAAAATATGTAATTTTATTTCGACCACGAATACGAGAATTTTATGGGACTGGACTCTGTGAACTTTGACAACACAAGAATCACAGTGTGGGATTCGATTCAATTCGTTATTCTCGGAGGATTCTTAAAACAAGAAACATATCCATATACCGATTAGGCATATTTAGCATTCAATCAAATGTCATATATACTCGTTTAAACATAATATGATTGCGACAAGTGATCATCGTCGATAGACCGTTTGAATGTAATTGCCTTGAAAACACCGATCTTGTTTCCGAGTGCCTACTATAAAGAAAACCTATATACCCACCCGTATTGACGTAATTGCCTAGTATATACTATTGATAATTGTGTTGAAATGTGAGCAACGTCTGCTGCTGAGTGCTAATAACGGCACAACATGTTCGACCAAACGTATAATATTTACCTGTAGTTTAAGTATTAATAAAATTAAGTGAATCCGATTGACTAAACGTGTGTACTAAGGATATTTTCGAATACACTAAAATCGAATCTACTTTTTAATAACATAAAGATAGTTGTCACTCCTGAAGTTTCTCACGGTAACTATCGGATATTAATCAGCTTTCTCCGCTACTATTTTTATTATACACAAATGATTTAGGATCAGTCTTTCGGTGTTAACTATAGTTTTACTAATTATAATAGGTAGGTAATTGGTAAATCTGTACACAATATATGAAAATAAACGATTTTTATTGTATCAATCCTTTATGGGTTTGTGTTTAAAAATTGTCTATACTATTAAATTATTTTGAATATATCTGCAATTTCCTATAAAGCGAAAAACCGCAAAGGATATTTCAGAGAATTAAATCACTATTACGAGTTATGTGCGATTAGGATAATAGGGGACAGAAATGTGAACGAAGAAACTGTGAAATTAAGTGTAATATGTTTTAGCGGATTGTCGTTGTTTGTAATAATTAGTATTTTTTCATTGAAATAAAAATCAGCTTCAAAATCTAAGGTTATTAGCCTCGTGTAGGTACATGATATAATACATGTTAAGATAGAATACGATCTAATATGTACAAGTTAAAAATACGGGTTTTTTTTTTTTTTAGAGATTGTTTACATTATTAAAATATTGATTTTGGTTAGAAAAGACAAGATTTTCGTGCTATTGTCTTCATCGAGGGCTTCTTCCAAGTCGCTTGGTATTGACAAGGTGCCGGTATTTCGTACATTTTGAAATTCTGAGCATTCTAGAACGATATGTTGAGTGGTTAACAATTATTGCTAATACGCGGTGAAACGAATACCTTTCGTCGCGTTCCTATATATATAAATAAATATTTATGCCATGATACTTATATAATATATATTATGTATTATAACGAGTAAATACCATAGAGAGCGGTAAAAAAAAACACGTGTACGCTCGCCCGGGACGTGCGCGTAAAAGCTTTTATTATATTATTATAGGTATGTATATTGTGTTTCGTGTGCTGTGCCTGTACGTGTGTGGTCAACTGACGTCCATTTTCAGTGTTCATTATTTCATACATACACATAATATACGCGCGTGCGTGTATATAATCTGATTAACGTCGGTCGTATTATACACATTATACTCGTACGTACGTACGTACATATTTTTTTTTTTCCATTAACAACATATTGTGCATAATATAGACATGGGTAGGTACATAGTGTAGGGTGTTTCAAAAAATGCAAATAGAGGTAAAAATAAAAATAAAAATAAAAATATTTTCTCTCGACTATTTATAAATAATGTTTTTAAGTTTTGTTTTATGGTACACGATATTAGGCCTACCATAATACATTCTACTTACTGATAGTGCACGCGTTAGAACGGTTATTTTGAGTCATTTGGAATGTGTTCCTATATAACCGTAATGTATATATGTAAAAACGTATATACTTTTAGAAAAATCGAATCATTTTATTTTTAATACATTCGTCGTTTGACTTTACCCAAATAGCATAACTACGCGTTACCTCGGTTCTGTGCCCGGTTACACGAAAACAGTTCTGCAAACGGTTGACGCGATAAACTATCGGTTCTGTACGCAATCATACCCAAGCTATAATAATACAGAACAAATTGCGTGACATGATCGAATCGTAAATAATATATTCTATTAACGTGGTGATAACCACTTAGTACTCGGTAAACGGTGTACATATATACGTTTTCATGTTATCGAAGATTAAACGAAAAAAAAAGAAAAAACAATAAATTTGAAAATTATAAATCCATTTTTTTTCGGCGTGTTAACAGAATGATAAGGAAACTATTAAAAACAGCGCTGTACATTTTACAGAACCGAAATCGGATATACAGCTTATCAATTCCAAAACCGTATATATTTGATATAGGTAATCTACTTATTTTACAGGACGGTTTTTGATTTTGCAGAACTGATAACGAGTTATTGGTTCTATAAATGTTCATGCAACCCTGCACACTAGTCCAAGATAGTCGGATAGTATATCCTTCGCGGAACGCAAATACGTAAACTGTACTTCATCGTTTTTTTTGTTGAAACCCGATGTCTTGTAGTCTATTTTATTTGGTGTTATATCATAATATAATATTATTATAATTAAGACATTTTCGCATGGTACTGAAGGTATAGAGTTGAAAAATTAAATTCAAGTACCTACTATAAAAATTTACTGATCTTGGCGAATAGCCATGATTCTACTACTATTCGCACGTAGTATAATATATAGGAGCGTACCAAAATTTATTGTCAAATACCAACGTGTTCAATGTTGGCCCACCCATACATTATGATAATATTATAACTGAATCTTTACCAATATTTTGTAAGTAATTAACAAGTTCACTTTTATAATTTTCAAGTACCCACCTACACGGATTCACCATACAATTATAACACTAAACTAGGGTGTGGCTGTATCAATATTATGTTTTACATTATATAAAAAACTTTTATATGAATCACTATATGTATATAATATATATAGTGTAATTTGAAAATTAAGGGAAATAATATCGGTTAAGTTAATCTATAATTAGTTTTCCCTTAATTTAAAATCTATTATATTTCTCTTAATTTTCAAATGTTCCTATATAGTATATATAGTGATCCATATATATATATATATATAATATATATATATATATATAGGTACTTGATTTATTTAATATTGTGAAGTTGATCAACACTGCAAGTTATCCTAAAAATCATTGAAATTAGCACCAACTCATTCCAATCAATCTGCACATAAATTCGTTAGGTAAGTTTACGCATCTAAGAAAATTTGAGAAAAAAACGTATATATTCAATCGTGCAATTTTCGAAACACACTATGTAAAACGCATGGTCTTATCGACGCGTACAGCCACAAAATCATATACCGACGGTAGCACGTGTGCATTTCTTTATTTTACGTCTGTTATAAATAATTTTTTGTTGATATATGTGTTATATATTTCGTTTCATTTCGTTGCCAATATTATACTCGTATTGCCTTCTTTTCATCGCACCTATTATCGGTTTACGACTATCCGTACACGGGATGAACCAACAAAACGCTGTCAAGAATATCAATGGGACACATCATAAACTATTTTTTTTATTTTGTAATTGCACTCACGTCTTGGTCGATTAGTAGAGTGTGGTAGAGAGTGGTTGTTCGTACTACGTCGTCGCAGCTACTGGAATTTACCGCGTACGTCGTCCAAAAATGTCAAATGTTACGTTTTAGATTTAATAAAAACATAGAAATCGAACCGATAAACGTACAACACCAACGATTATAAAACATGTTTGCTCATAGAAAATGATTTTGATATTGTATTTTTGAAAGACTGATGCAGTATATTATTACATGGATACTTGCATGTTTTTATCAAATCCAGAATCATAAAATATGACTAGAGTAAATTTTTAAAAGTTTGCTGTTTTTTAAAATTATAAGTCAACGCGGTCGAAAAAATTACAACGTAGGGTTTTTACTCAAGTTGTGACCTTTGTAACAGTACTTAAAAACGATAACTCATTGACATTTTTAACTATATTTAAAACATTTAAATTTTATATACTTGACTTGGAACAAAATGTACTTTGAATTTTCACCTATATTTTTAGGCGATGGCCCGGTAAAACGGAATAAGTATAAAAACACTACTTTTGGGAAACTAAAAAAAAACTATCAAAAACATTCAAAAGTTAAAATTTTATCAATATTTTTGCTATATGTCCTTCAATGTTGGCTGTATTTTCACGCTAATCGACGTGGTTTATTAGAACCTACAATAATTTGCAATAAACAAAAATTGTTAAAATGGACTTTTTTCCTTTTATCCCGCCACCATCCATATTATTATATATAATATAGGTTTATTGGTCATATTACATTTCAAAACTATAAGTTATTTGAATATTTGCATTGATTTTATCTAATTTTATAACACAAATAAAGTTTTTTTTTATAGCTACTGCAATAGTCAGACTTGAACAACATTCTTTAAAAATTATTTAAATTCTCAATTTTTAAATCTTCAAAAAAATCAATTTGAAATCCAAATATTTTATTTAAAGTAATTTCAAACCAAAAATCATACGCAACTTTGATCATTCGTATTTAGTAAAAGAACATACATCGATTACACATACTGTACTACAATATATGCCTATATATATATATATATATACAGATAGATTATAAATTCCTATGTATATAATGTATTTTTATATAAAAAATGTTTGAAATATTTTTTTTTTTTAATGACTAATGGTTTAAAAAATAAAAGAGTTATGTATCTTTAAATTCCAGTGTCCAAATGCTTTTTAAACGTTTTTTAAAATCATAAATGTATATTTTGATTTTGGATGTCCAACTATTTTGGTTTAAGATGTAGTCATGTGCATTATAATATTATGAACATATACATCATATGATGAGTTCATAGACTTTTCTTTAATGCTGGTCATCCTAGTGTTCTTATAGTATGTATTTTATAATATTTGCAACGATCATAACAACATATACTTACTTATATGTACCTATATGTGTGTTTATAAGGTGTTCAGAAGTTTGTTATTCAGAAATGTAATTTTAATAGATATATGAGATTTAAACATTTCATTAGAGCAATATTATGTTACAGTTAAAATACAGTTATGCATAATTAATTACAATTTGCAATATAACGTCATAATCTACATTTTTATGACTGACGGTAATTCCTTTCTCGACCACATAATAATCGTATAATATACACAAATAATACCAGCACTTTATACCTACGTCGCCCGTCGACTAAACGCAGGCGTATAATAAATAATATTATAATAAAAAAATAATACTAATAAAAAATGTAATACATATAATTATTCATTCTAATTATATTTATATTGCATGTACATATATATATATTGTTACATGATCGTGTACACATACTTATAAGACATTAAATAATATACGTACTATTTCATTATATATCGTGCGATATAGCTTAATTTTTTTCGATACATTTATATGCGTAAAATAGTACACCTATATAATATACAATATACATAAATATAATGTCAATAAATTGAAAAATTGTAATTTGAGTAATTGAACGCTTCCGGATTTGAATATTCCTATAAATTTGCTTTTATGATAATTATAGACTATATAGAGGGATACAGAAATGACAGGGAAGATTATGAAAAATAATTTTCCGTGTATTTCTTTATATAATATATATACGTACGTATATTTAATATTTATGACGTTATTATAATGTATTAAATACCTATATTATTTTAATATATAATAATTTGATGTGTACTTAAAATTTAATTTTTAATACGTAACGGCTAAAACCTTTCAAAAAATCCTCAACAAATGATTGAGATTCAGTGGTGTAGTCCTAAATAAGGTTTCGGATACATCTACCCCTCAATTTTGCAATACAAAATACGTGAGAGACTTCGCCATTTAAATTGATTATGTGGGGTCCTTGTATCACTCAATGGTCTATATAGAGTATAAATAATAGGGATTACTTGGGGGATTGACACAATAGAGTTTTTATCATGGAACGTCTTATCGTTAACAAATCAGGGACAAAACAAATAAAATATTGCTGAAAAAAAGTTAATTAACATAGTAAAAAGTTTAAATAGTTAAATGTCTAGATATAAACGAGTAAAGGCCCTATACGATGAATTTTCCTTTGCTAGATTTTCTCAATTTAATTTTGTTATGTATCAATCAAAACTTATCAAAATGTATAGGATAAAAACGTAACACTTGTTATTATTTCATGACGATATCACCAATGTCGAAATATACAGGCATGAAAATCTAGTTTAACTTACTCAATGAAATCTCTATATTTTACAATACTTTTTTTTTAATCATTTAGTTATTTACTAATCTGTTTTATAACTATAATAAATTTAAAATGTATGAATAATAACAATAATTTTAATGAAGTTGAAATTTGCGATACGCCGCTACTATAATATAATGTATATATCATATGAATGTATATGATACATAGCTGAATCAATTTCTATTTTGAAGAAATGTACTTTTAGTTTTTAAATTTAATAACATAATATGTAATATGTTTTTAGGTATATTCTGCTATTTTATAAAATCGATTTAAAACGGGGCAGGTCTTTTTTTGTATATTTAGACTAATGTGAAAGTGAATGGTAAATAAGCATAATATATACTTCCTATACAGTAGACAAATTGTAGTTTTAAAAACTTATCTGAGCTCTTTAATTTCTTTTCTGTGTTTTGTATGAGCAATTATTTAATTTTAATTTTTAGTTTTTTAAATAACGTGTTTATTTTGAATAAAATGAAAAAAAAAGTAAAAAATTCATATATCAAATGACTTTAAATGTATACAATTAAAAATCGATTTAATTCATAACTTAGAATAAATATTTGAACGAATTAAAATTTGTTTCAAAATTAAAATTGGATTACCTAAAATGTGCATTTATTTATCGTATAGAGTTTTAATGTTTTTCATAGTCAAAAATCTTTTGGAACAGATTGTCAGTGAATTGCATATTTCAGTACGAAAGTAACAGTTAAAAAGTTGGATGTGCAATTACATATGAAGTGCAGTGATAAACACACATATTAACGACACACATAGACTAAATTTACTAACAGTTTTTCCAATTTAAAAACTATAAAAGACTGTTTAAAAATACTATATTTTAAATCAATTTCAGTTTAATTCTTTGATTTGACAAATTAGTACTGTATAAATGAATTAAAAATAGATATTAATTATTCGAAAACTAATGTGTTATTATAAGTATTTAGTTTGTAGGTGCAATATTATATACATGTTTAGAGTTCAGAAAGCATACTAAACCCCCGGTTTCAAAACGTATTTTAAACCAAATTACCTATTATATATTGAACTATTCCATAAACAATTATTTAAAAATAATTTTTTAACTTACTTTACTTATTCATAAAAACGTAAAACCTAGAAAACTAATAAAAATAGTAAATATTGATGTTGGTAACCACAACACATTTCCCGTTTTCTGTCTACCAACAGTATAGTATCTATGAACAACAAAATATTATATGAATAACCGATTATCAAATCAACCATTTCCTTTATAACGATGTACTATAGTAACTATAAAAACGTATCGATATAATGAGCAGACGGACGATGGCGTAGATGTATAATAGGTGTCTAAATGTATGTTGAAAAAAAAAACTAAAAGTTTTGTTTTTAACATATCTCCAAATATATTTAAAGTATTTTTTACCGCTCTGCTTAATAAATGACTTTCGAGAGTGTTTTTGTACAACACGCAGCCCATACGACGCATAATATGCGTGTATTACATATATAGGTATTTGCCCAGGATGCAATGTTTACAAACTCGTATACATAGGTAATTCGAATTTCGTACACGTCGGAATTATAACTGGAGTCCGTGAGAAACTAGAACGTCGTCGTACAAAGTATATCTATATAATGTGTTTTAAGATGTAGTATTTCAACAATAATTAACTACTGAATGCATTATTCATATATACATGTACATCTAGTATGCACTTTAATAAAATCGAGCGACTACTATAACAATTTCGGGTACATTATAATGTACAAATCTAATCCTATATAATATATACATATATGTACTATATGTGTACAGTTTTAATAGGATTTTCTCATCGTTCTAAACGGCTCGGTTCGTTTATGTATTATTTATGTATTTTTATTTATTTATTTATTTTTGTTGTTGTTGTTCCTACCAAATCCAGAGGATCCGTAAGTGGTAGGTAAGTTCGCGGATATAATATACCTATATAAATACGACTACTACTGGATTTTCTTTTACATCCCGAGGGCCCCTATATTACTCGCGGCACTCTCTCTCTCTCTCTCTTTCCGCGGTTGTTATTCTCTATCGTGATAATATACAGATTTATGAACACGATTGGCTTAAACATGTGTGTTTATTATTATTATTATTATTTTTTTTTTTTACCGTGACATGATTTTGGTATATTACATACGTACGTCGTGGGAAACGGCCTGATTTAATTACAGACGCACACGACGACTAATAATAATTTGTGTTTACCCAAACCCGACGCGAAACCTGTCGGGGCTGAAAAATATCGTAGGTACCCATATCAGCTCCGATATAGTTTGTACGTGTATTCTGTACCGTCGTACCCACTGTGATACTGTACCTACGTTATATCGATCAACCTCGATACATAATATTATAATAGCGAATATTATCGTATAATATGCCGCGTATTATCCCGACATTATAACATTTATAATAATATCGATCAATCAGCGCGGGCGCACGTTATAATAATATGCCTGACGTTTTATTACACGCGCGTGTGTTCACCTAACCTACAATATTTTTATTTTTTCGGCGTGTCCCGCGCGCGCGATTTTTATAGTGTGTAAACACTTTCAGATCGCGCCCGAGATCGCACTGCGATTTGTTGTAGCGCGTATGGCGCAGGTATCTATCGTTTATAATCATCGTACAGACGATATACCTGTAACACAAAATGTACCTGCAGTGTTTATTAAAATATATAACGTATTATTCACTACTCTTAACGTGATATAGGTATATAATATCGATTGGTATCGTTTGTCAGAATCCCGACGTTGCGGCGATGGTGGTCGACCCACCGACTTTAAGGCGAAAACACGATCGGAAACGAAATATAGGAACGTATATTATAATATATATCGACCAATAATAATATACGCCCGACAATTATATATTAGACGCATAAATAACGATAGATATATATATATACATATATACATATATACGGTGTATATTGTATAGAAATAATTAAGGATCGTTTAGATTTTTATCGAACCGGACAATATAATCGTGCCGGGTTTTACGCGCCGTCGCGCGCTTTGGGGCCCTCCTAGGCGCGAATTATAATATGCTTGAGCGCACGTCAGATTTCGCCCAAGACGGATATGTTTATGCCTACCTACGTGTATTGGATATTATTATGTGGCCGGTATATGTTTTTGGTAATTTTTCTTTTCGGATTCGTGGTTTGTCTTCGTTTTATTGTCGTTAATTAAGTTTTATGTACGACGGCATCGAATTCGGAACGACCGAATTACATTACACCTACCGGAAATACCGCTGCACAGCCTAGAGGGGACCGCCCGCGCCACCCCGATGCTGAGCATCGTCTTCGTTGGCGATTACATTGTAATAGCCGGGACCGATTTCGGAATGCGATTTCATCTCGTTCTCCACCGTACAACAATTAATTATAAGTTATCACACTCCGAAAAATCCTCTCGCCCCCGGTCGGTCGTTACACGTGTGCAAGCGAATATTATAGAAAATGCGTTAATTTGTGTTTGTATACAGAGTGAGACGGATGAAGGTACCGCATTTGAATAGTTTATCGGACGAAAACCCGCATTAAAGACAGTCAGAATTTTAATTTACGAGAAAAATAATACAAATGTATATTATAATAGCTCGAGGTTTATTAATTCATAATTGTACCTATAGACGAGGGTTTCCATCACTATCGAAGTTATTTCTGGGAGAGTATCTGTGATTTTATTTAGAAGTGTAACCCTTTTGTTGACATTTCGAAATCCGTCAAATAAGAATCATTTATTCGAGATTTGGAAGCTACCGTTCAGATTTTCAATAGTACGGAACAAATAGAGTACTCTCGTTTTTTTTTAGCAACCATCCAAATATTAACATAATTGGTGCAGTGTGCTCGGACGTTTTCGCGCGGTCGAAATCAATGCCGATACCACTGACGTATGTTCTCGTCGACCATTTATTTTTGTTTTATTTTTATTTTTATTGGAGTTCTAAGCCAGTTAAACTTTCGCCACAAATAACTTTAATAAAATATATCCATTCTTAAAAAACTATAGTTCTTTATTTATCTTTCTTTATTTATTTTACCTAATCAAAATTTATCTTTTCATGCATAAAAATCCACGGTTTTCCGGCCGCAAAGTCTCGGCTTGTAGTTGACGATCCTTCCATACTATACGACTGAGTCCCATAACGCTCGTGGAAAGGGCATGCGTTTTGCATGGCGTTACAGATCTCGTTCCCTAACTGCTGACTCATATACTTATGTCGGTTTTCTCTTTGGTTTCGACGAGCATTTTCCTTCATAAATATTGAAATGGTTATATATGAGTAAAACATAATCTATATACTCATCAACATAAGATATTAAAGTATGTAAGGTATTAATTAAAGTATATTTATAGTCAAAATTTTAGCAGGTTTGATCCCCAGTTCCAAAAAGGAAATTTGTTATTGATTTTCATTCACCTCTCACATCGTCATGGATTTATGGGCCGGACATTTAATTAGATTTAATAGGAGTCCTTGGGACGAGAATCCGATATCCAGAAGGAACCGAAAAGGAATCCTGTACTTTCCCCAAGGAGTCCACATATGATTATATAAAACTATGAAAGTCGACGAAATATTGACATTTCCTATAATCATTGTCAACTTTTTACATTCGACAATTTTTATATGTTTTTCTACGTCTATTAAACTTGGAACTTCTTTAATCCAATAATTATTGATCAATATAATTATATAGAATATAGAAAAATTCTCGTTTAAAATGAATGGCCATTTTTAACTTTAAAACTGTCTTCTAGACAATTCGTTATTTTCAAACATATTCGTTCACGGGTGTCGAACTATCAAAAAATGTAGAGGTGATTTCTACAAGATTTTACATCAATGATGAATAAATGACACAACACACTGATAAACTGTTTAGAGAAGATTGATGGAAATGGAAAAATTTTGTAGGTGTTTTTTAACACTTATTCAATAATTACTATTTTTATTACTATATAGTGTAGGTGTAATAGTATCAATGAAATACTCAATATATTCTCTATGTTTCCTGCACTCGTTACAGTCATTATATCGACAATATTATCATCGTTATTATATTATAATAAATTCATTTGCGTGTTCACTACAGAATAATAAATTGTATTGCAACAATATGGATATCACTCATAATAATAACAATATTTATATGCTAAACGTTCTCCATTACAGTCGTCATCATCGTGACACACTGTATTATTATAATATATTATGAAGACGTAATAATAAAAACGCACTGACGTAGGCGTTGTGTTGTGGCTTGTCGTATATATATATATATACGTATTATATTGCACTGTAACCCGATTGTATTGTGGTCTATTATACATAATATATAATACGTATAAATACTCGTATGTTGATTTTTTGTTTTGTTTTTTTTTTTTTTTTACTTTTTTTTCAACAAAGCACACAAACCTCACCTATTCCGTTTAAATCGCAAACAAAAAAAAAAATTCACATAATTTGAATGTGTTAATGGGTTTTTCTCCAGAGATGATTTTTTTTCAAAATGTATAGTAGGTATGACATTGGAAACAATGACGAAAAGCGATCGCCCGATAACACGAATGTCTGGAGGGCAAAAATCTACTTACAAAGTGCATACTAGGGCTAAAAAACCAATTTAACACGAAGTTTTCTGCATATCAGTCAAATCACATAGTATTATTATAAATAGAGGTTAAAGATATATACCTAATCGTAGTTA
Organism: Pemphigus obesinymphae; assembly: GCA_025469235.1. Classification (NCBI taxonomy): domain Eukaryota; kingdom Metazoa; phylum Arthropoda; class Insecta; order Hemiptera; family Aphididae; genus Pemphigus; species Pemphigus obesinymphae. Next base: position 124,839 of record JAIPRL010000065.1, on the reverse strand, counting down.
TAATCTGCGAAAAAATACCGAAAATGGCATAAATTTTATTTTTTTTTTTAATGTTGGTTCATGTCATACATGTCATATCATGTCATGTCTACAATAAACGTTCGACAAACATAAAACATTTTAATATTTAAATACTTGTTTTATATGTAAGTTTATTAATTATTTATTCATAATAAAAACAGGTAATTTAAGTGTTAAATATTAAAGGTTTCAGTTAATCAGTTCTTTACTCAAATTTAACATAGTACATACATATAAAAACATGTAGATTATTTATTCATCGTACAAATTTAAATACATAAATGGAGTCTCGCGCCAAAGAAAACCCGTTTTTGCGTGACATACGTCTAAAAACATTTTCAGAAAATGGTAATTTCGCAATCCTTGTTGTTATAAAATCCATTTTGACAAAACTGATTTAACTTTGCATTTATAAAATAAATAACACTGTTTTAATATTTATTTATTTCACAAATGTAATTAGACGAATGATTTTAATATTTAAATAAAAAAATGTTATTTCTATCGTAAGATTAGTGCGAAGAAATCGGACCGATTTATATATAGCGGCAGAATAATTTTGTAATAGAATTTTACGTTTTATAGTTGGTTTCGGACACTTTTATGATTAAAAAATATTGCTTTTTAAGAGGCAATATAAATATTTGAATTTTTTTTTTATTTACATTTTTTCCGTATACCTATATATTATTATTATAATTTGAAATTCGCGGGTATCCACAAATCGTAATATAAAATATATATGTTTCAATAATCTTTAATACCACGGTCGCTGTAATAGATTTAATAATAAAACCTGATGACCGTACAGGGGCATAAATATATTTCGTATTTTACATTTGGGTATCACAGTATGTACATAATATATATATATATATCATATAGGTATAGGTAATATCGATGTTGATGGACTCACATTATACACATATATACAGAATATATTGTTATACCGATGATGATGTAACCTATCAGAATCTAATTTTTCTATTTTTCATCGTTATTTCGCGGAGAACACAAATAAATGCATTTGATTTTAGCACATTTTTTTTTTTTACCAAGATAATACCCCTCACCCCCACCCACACACAAAGTTATTGACTTGTTTTAAATTTCTGTAAAGTAACCGTATTTGACTTTTTTCGTATGTTTATAGCTCGTAAATCGAAGGATTCTTCGTTCCGATTGGCAGGCGGATTATATGCAAATGCAATATGTTGGCGTGGTCCCCTTTAGTGCCCGGGTGTCCACTGTAATAGAGTTATTAAAAAGCAATTAGTTTGGCTGTTGGTCAAACATCCCGAAGTTCATACATCCACATCTCGAGAATATTATAAATTACATAATTTATACGTTCGGAGGTACATGAAATATCGTGTTAAGGTGAAAATAAAATCACGTACCGACCGCGACATGTTATGTGAGGTTAGTCTTACCGCGACGCTGTTACTTGCTATATGTGCATCGGTCCGTTTTGGATTTGCATTATTGTAATTTATGCAATTTATTAACTTTATGTCTACACCGTGTTATGTATGTAGATATGTCAGTAAAAAAAATGTATCCACTTATTCTGTACCTGTGGAAACTGCATTTTAGACGTGCTCGGTAGTCAATATTATGTATTCAGAAAATAGGATGATTTTTCTAATACGAATAAGTAAAAAGATATTAGGTAGGTACACATATTACGGACGTATAACATTATGTCTCATCATAACACAAATTTCCAACCAAAAATGTAATCAATGAAATAACCAAATTTAAGTCCGAAAAAAACCCAGTTGAATTCTCGAATCCCTAATTCAAAATTAATTGAATATGAACATACCATATTTACGATACAATCGAGTATTAAAAATGATCTATAATCTCGACTACTATTAATTATAGTAATAATTTCAACTGAAAAACGAAATTTTCATTCATACTTTACAAACTCTGATAATAATACTTGAACCAAAACTCAAAATTTTGATATTATCAACCAAAACTTGAACCGGAACCGAAAAAACATTTAGGTTCCAACGCCGGTCCTATTATGTAGGTACATATTGAGGAAGGTGAGAAATCGCGGCAAGGTTATCCTAAAAAAAAAGTGGAATTTCATTTTTGGGAGAAATCAGTGACGTTCCAATTAATATTGCATCATTTCTCGAACGGACATCAAATACCTATATGTACTTATATTATAATATATATAGTATTACGTTCAATATTTTAAGCTGGAGACGGCGGCGGCCCGTCTACAAGTGGGATCCAGGACGTGTCCTCGGTAGGGAGTCTTATCTATATATTATATACAATAATAATAATATTATTATACCTGCATGATAAACGTATAGAAGACCGGTCACGGTAACCGCGATATTAAAATTAATAAAAAAAAAAAAAGGTTTATCACGAACCACTTCTATATAAACGATATTGTTCTGAAGACGTCATATTATAATATGATAACGTCGACGGCGTGTCATTATTATTATTTTTATGAACGGTTTTTGTTTTTATTTTTTATTTTTGTATATATATATATACTAGTACGATATGTTTTTCCACTTTTTTTTTTTTTTTTTGGTCTGACATATACCTAAAATGAAGTACACGTATTATTATTATTATTATTATTATTATATGATATATGAGCTGCCGACATTCCGACCGAACGCGTTTCGCCACTGACTACGAGGTGACGGGCATTAAGCTTAACAGGTGCCTATCCTATTTTTCATACGCCCTCCCCTATCTTCCACACGAACAGTAGTTTGGTTAGACGCCATTATCACACATGATTTTTTTTCGTTATATTATGATATGTTTACTATCATACGCTACTATATATATTAATAGTCGATAAGGGACTAACGTTATTTTTTAGGAATATTTCCATGCGATTATCCCTATAAAATCACCTTTCCCCGTTTCTTTCCATATCATCTAGATTTTTAAGTTATTTTTAATTTATCTTAAATTTTTAAACAAGAATTGGTTTAATCAGTGTCTTGCGATAAAATGTTATGTTCTTGTTGTGTATGCATCTTTTATAATGAAAACGTGAAGCAGGTAGGTAACAAATTATATTTCCAATATATTTCGTTTACTGAGACGTTTGTACGATTTGTATGCTGCGTGTTTTGTAATATAATACCAGCTCTCGATCGAGATCGCTATACGGAATAGCGTGTGTTCATTCGGACGTTTCGATCGTCGGAATGGGATTTTTATTTTAATTTTAACGTCGCCGCTACGACTTTATTATTAAATTTAAACATCGATTGTGACATATTTACAGTTATTGCCATTTATTTAAACAAATTGTAAGTAATAATTATATAGGAATTGAATTAATAATATGTGCATTAAAAAACCAAGAAATATGATCTGGATAAGCACAAATATGCGATACCTATATACCTACTCGTATACCCGAAAGATGATATCGTTTATGTACTAACTAAATATTTTACTTCTCATATTCTTATTCTATACTAGTCCAAAATATTATAAACAAACATATAAAAATATATATAAAATTTAAAAATAAATAAATTACGCTTATTGTCAAATCAATACATTCCTCCAATACGCTCAGAGTATTTAAACATAAAATATTATTATGTTATGTCTTATTATTATTATGTCAAAATTTTAACCTCACAAATGTATCTTAAATAATCCTGAAATATTCGCTGAATATTTGTGTAAATTATTTTAAGCCCCTAAACAGGCTTAATAATAATTAGAGGTTGGGATTTTATGCCCTATAAAATATTAAAAAATGTTTTTATAAATATACAAAAATTCTTTGAAATGTGATTTAAATTAAGTATCAATTAATTCACTACAAAAACCTCACGAACATGCAGATTAAATGTTATTAACCAATAGTTAACGTCAGAAAATATTGAAATATAATTTTGTTTCAAGAACATTTTTTACTTTTCTTTAAATAATCGTCATACCATTGTAAAATATCTGAAAAATTCAATAATTAATTCAATTATTTAAATATTTAACATTAAAAATTATGCCCTAAAAAATAAAAGAAATTTCTTAAAATCTAATTAGAAAAAACTAAAAGTAAGTACAATAATAAAGTTTAGTTTTTAAATTGTAAAAACCTAATGATAATTTAAAAAGTGTCGTTAGGTACAGGATCTAGAGAATCCACATCCCCTTGCTGACAAAAAATGATTTTTTTATTCATTTCCAATTACTAATTTTATAAATTAATTATTAATAATTTAAATAATTTATTAACTATGTTTATTATATTTGTATGTAAATTTTATGGAAAAATTCTTTCAAATGATCGATGATATATTTTTTATTATTATTTAATGATTTAATTAGTATTTAAATTATCCATTAAAATACTTCACCAAATCGTGAAATATTGAATTTTTTTCAAGATTGTTATATTAAACGAAACATAAATATAACATATTATAACACTCTGACTCTGCGTATACATTCGTCGACACTTTAAATAAAAAATACTCTCACGTCCAAGTATTTTTCATTCTCTGTTAATTTATACGACATTAATCATATTTACGAGGACACATTATAATTTCTATTCGATAAATCATAAACGACGATTTCGGTTGAAAACATGTTTTTTTTATTTACGTATAAGTTGTACGTTATTATAGCTGTTGAGCTGGAAACAGCCAGTACCTATAAACTATTTTTCCGCAGTACATATAACCTAGCACATATCAAATTTTGGATTTATTACTTTTTTTAATAAAGAGAATCGTATTATAAAATATTTATTTTTATGAAAATATTGTTGTGTTGCCGTGTTGGCAGAAAACATGAATAAAGTGAGTAGGTGCTTAAGAATCTTGTAGGTATGTAAACATAACACAATATTATACTATTAGTTCTATTATCTATTTATATTACTGTAATGCTCTTTTTTTTTTCTCGGGAAACTACTTTTCAAGTAGAAAGTTTTGGAGTAAATAGCTTTTTTGATAGTAGCTAGATGGTATTTTCATAAAGATAGCATCTTGATAAGGTACCTGTCATAACGATACATTTTTATAAATGGAAAAATAACCATTCAAGTTGCAATGATTACTAAAAATATTACTAAAATAATATACATTTACAAAATTGTAATAGCTAGATTCATATATTACACCGAGCTCCACTCAAAATCGTTTTATAGAAAACAAAGATTTATTATTGCTATTTTAATTTAATATATACACTATACTGTACTATCAGTATCTTAGCCAACATGAGTCACAAACATATTTTTAAGATTGTATTTTTCTGATAGGGTTTTTATTAGTATAAAGTTGGAATCATATGTAGAATGCATATAATTTTGAATCTTTTATTTTTCATTATTTTTTGTTTAGGTTACTTTTTTTAAAATTATTTTATAAAAAAAAAAAGTATTTATCTATATATATATATAGGTAACTACTTGAATTTTTAGCTATTCATTCATTTTTGTGTTGCAGAAATTATATTTATTTATATAGGCTGTATACAAAACTTATAATATGTAAGTACTATATAAAATGCATGTGTAAACTATGCATAAAATATTTTTAAAAGGCAAATTTCTTTTGTTTTATTTACTGATGGTATTAGCTTATACTTTCTTGTAATGAACATTAAAATGGTATTAAAATTGGACTCCAAAACAAAAACTGTAAATTTAAATAAAAAAATCTTCAAAGGTCAAGTAAAAGTCCAATCGTAATCCAATTTTCAAAAATAATTTAAATATATATATATATAATCTTTATGTAAAAGAACGAGTAATTTTTCAGATTGACTAAATTGGTATATTTTTAATTTCATCGGTATCTCCCTAAAGGTTAATAAGATCACAAACTACGCGGTGTAATAATATATATTTTTTGATAGTTTTTAACATACCTAGTAAATAAATTGCCAATATTTAAAATCAAAGGGTACCTATCCAATTTTCACAATATTTAGATTCCTATCGAAATATTTTTGGACGATTTTTAATGATTATTAAGAATTTTTCGTTTTAAATTTATAGTTCGAAAATTTTAAATGCGTTTTTGTCCGCATTTTCGAATACTTTATATATTTACGTATTTCTTTTTTTCTTGACATTACCGATAACTCTCCTGCTACAACGACGACAGCAGTTTATATTATATTATTATATACGACATCCGTAATAACGGTTATTATATTTTTCTCGTCGAAATAGGAATAAAATAATACCATACACAATCAGAAGTAGGTACATACACACACCATATAATAATATAATGTACGAGTTTTTACATTATTATATATATACATTATTACTCTTAGGAATCGAGTGCGATCGATTCCTCTATTTATGTCGTTCCCTATTATTTTTAATAAGGTAGTGGGTTTTTTTTTTATTCTATTATTATTAGATATTATTACTTATATATATATATTGTTTTCTTTTCTTTTTAATGTCACCTGCGTCACAGCCACCGCCGTATCCACATTCTTCGCGTACAACTGGTTTTTTGCAAAACGGTTGTCGGCCGACGGACCGCGATAATATAATAAATATATCCTGCGAAACGTAGGTAAGCATAGCAAATATAAAATAACAATTAATTTCCGTTGTTCGATCTCACTTTCACGCTAAAAAATAGTCCGCGGATAGAATAATTTTCGTAAAGCATTTTCTATATACATAGATATTGTAATAAGATACCTATAGTAAAATGCACTTTAAATAAAATGAATGAATATATCATAAATCGCACATCTCGCTTTAAACATAAAAAAATGTATCGTCCAGATACAGATAGTATAAGTTGGTCTATTTATCTGTTGGACAGAAAAGCGTACTTTCGCTTTATTATTTTAAATTTAAAAGAAAAAAGAAATCATTGCGTTAAAAAAGAGATGGCTCTGAACAAATGTAAGTATATTATAAAAATATAATAATATTAAATATAAGTGACCATGACAACGTAATTTTGTTCATTTTATTTAATCTTTTCCTACATTTATAAAATATTTCCGTTAAAAAAGTTAATTATTTTACTTTATGCTTAAGAAAACTACTGGGAAAATTTAAAAATAGCCTTTTTAAAGTACCGACTTGAACTAAAATCAAAATATTCTTTATTCCAAATGTTTTTGTAGACTACTTCTTCCAAAAAAATCTATACAGGCACAAAATACTACATCATTACAAGACCAATATATATATCACATATAATATTATAATTATGAAGTATTTAAAATTTTTATTTTCACAAAAAAATAAACAACAAATAAATTATCGAAAAGTATCCCCGAAGTAGTTTTCCTTTTATAAATGAGAAAACATATTAATATGGTAGTCGTAAATAATTATTAGAAGTTTATTCATCTCGATTAATAATAATAAAAATAAAACAATAAAGTATACGATTGTAACATAATACTATTATGGTGATACTGTATGATAGAATTTTCTTATTTAACATGTAAAAATGTAATTTAAATAAATCAAATTATTTAAAAATATATTTAATATAATTATTATTAAAAAAAATTATACAATTTCTGACGAATAGTGTCACCATAATGACGTAACATAAATCTAAAAATGTCTGTAGGTCTACGAATTTAATTGACACACAGGAAATATTTCAGACCGTCCGATAGTGTCCTTTCTGATTCAACTTATTCGTCCACGGTATATCATCTAGCGATTTATCTTGAAATCTTTGTGAGGTTCATAATATATACGTATATATTATTATAATAATAATATTATCACAACTAATTATTATATTGTTTAAACGAGTGTGATAGCCATAAACAGTCGTTAATGGACTGGCAATATTTTAATTAACAACCGTCGGTATAAATTATGATAATAAATATCCGCCTATCTGTATGGTGTGCCACATGGAAACGCGATTTATTATAGAGTGGCGACGGCTCTGGGTACCGGTGTGGTCGTGCGCGCGCTTATTAGTCGTTTTGAATCTTAATCGAAATCTAAACGGAATGTTCGTATTGCGTTTAAAAAACAGTTAACACTATACTATAATATTGCGTTTATTATGACGTGAGTGAAACGTATGATATGATGTAAAACATAGGTTAGAATAATTTTAAGAATCTACTAAAAATATAAATAATAAAATTAACAAAATACCTATAACACACTTTTAATACATACAAATTCCACTAAAAAATAACATTTATAATCTGAAATATAATAATTCACCGATACAAGAGAATCCATTTTCTAAATATCATTAATAAATATTTTTTAATATTTTATATTCTTTTATCGGATTTATTTAATCTGAATCTGATTTTAATAGGCACGGGTACACCATAAAATAATACCGAAAATAATTATTATTAATTACTTCTCAAAATACAATTGAATACTATGAAAAAAAGACGTGTTGTTTTATATTAATATTAGGTGATCAATTTCGAATTCAAAAATAGTAACTTACCATAATAGTACGGAAATTGTACAAAGAAAAACTCACTCAAAATACGTTAAAAGTTGAAGAACTTTTATCGTTATTAGTAAGATATATTATATATATTATTATTATATATATTATATTGCCAACGTCTTACTTCCTAAAATAGACCCAAACGCTTGTCATCAGTTACTTCAAAATCTATATTAGAATGTATACTTTCTGAAGTAAGACGAATATAAAATGTCCGACATTTTGAAATAATAATTGCAACAATTTTCAAATTAATGTTTCATTTGACATTGTTCGTCAGAAATTGTTTACCTACTTCGTCTAATGTGATTTCATTTCATCACGAAAATTCTGATGAAGAGTGTCTCTAAAATTTAGGATAAATCTTAAAATCGCAGCAATATTACATTGAGTTATATTTTTAATATAATTATTATATGGCCATAAGAACGCTTGTCATTTCTTATTAGTTTACATTCTGACCTAATTCACTCAGTGGTAATATTATTGATCTTAAAATAAAATGTAATCTCACCACACGACTGCTGTAGTGGTACTAGGTAATAAAGTCAACGGTATTACTAAAGCATACGATTCTGTATTCGACGGGGCAATGAGTACGCAACTCATTGCACACGTATGCGCGTATAACCAAACATTTTCCTATGTATGTAGCTGGGTAAAAAACTGTTGACTCCTTATAAAATATATAAATACCACCATTTAAGCACGTATATAATATTGGTTTCCAACGGCTAATATATTTTTATATTCTAAATAATTTCTTTAAATATTAGTTAGGTAATTTACACAAAACTTTTTTTAAATAATTAATCAATATATTTAAAATAATATTATTATATTTATAAGTGTTATTTTTAAAACTTACGTAATCATGACAAAATACTATAGTTATGCAATAGTTATATTTCAGAAACCCCATAAAAAAGACGAGAACTTTATATATTAGATACCTATACAATTTATTTATAATTTTATAGAGGTATTACTACATACAAAAAACTAAAATTATGAAAGTTTAACTAATAGAGTTCTCATTTGTGTTGAGTAAACATTTGTATCTAAAACTATAAATATTATATCACTTAAAACTTAAAATAACTCTTATGTATTGTAATTAACTCTGTAGATTATATAATATATTTTTGCATAAAAAAAAAAATATTTAAGATATTTTGTAGATCTTGTATATCTGTATAACATTCTGTATAGTTTAAATTAATTTCTTAAGATTTTTTAAGAAATATTAAGAATAATGAAAATCTGTTAACTAAAAAGTACTTAAATACATTTCAAATATAAATTAAAAGAGTTTTTTTTATCAATAAAGTACTTTTTTCATCTACATGAAGGTAAAATAAGATGTATCTAGATAAAAATAATAGATAATGTATCTAAAATTTATCTAGATAAAAGATATATTTTTTATATCTCAACAGTGGGGGGGAGGGTTAAGCGGGGATGGAAACACTTTGCTATATTTACTGTCGCCTATTAGTATTATGATACTCTTGGTGGATGTATTGCATTTGAAAGCAATTTAAATCATTATGATAACACTGAGTGAAGCTTCAGTGTACTATACATAACTCTTAATATTAATGATGTTATACTGTTATTCTTGATTTAAAAAAATTAAATTATACAAAATATTATTTAAATTATTAATGTATCTAGATAATACGATAATTTATCTTCAATAGTACTACAGATAAACCATAAATTATTCATCTGGAAAAGATAAAAGATAAAGACATTTTTATCTAGATAAATTTCAACACTGTCAACACGAAAACCTTAAAATATTATAATTTTATCAAACCTAAACTGGAATTGAAAAAAACTTGAAGTTTTATTTCAATACGTTTTATAGACATTTCTGGGGTTACGGAACAACACATTCGCAAGCTCAAAACTGAACTTTTTCGTCGTACCTATATAGGCGCATAAAAATAATTCGAAGTCATAAATAATGTAAACTGTATAATTCGTTTTACTCTTTATGAAAATATAATGATCGAAAATCGTAGTGGTTCGTGAGTGGACCAAACGGCGTGAAGACCGTGATGACGTCACCGTGAACAGCGGTAATCGAAGTGACCACCAGCATCCCATCAAGCGGCTTTGTGCATCCGGCGGCAGCAGCAGCAACAGCAATGTCATCATCGTCGTCCGGCGAGCCGCAAAAGAACAGGCGCGTGTCCAGCAACCTGTGCCGAAGCGCGTCCGCGTCGCTCGGCCACTTGGACCGGCGCCGCGGCGACGGCTGCGTGACGATGACGGTTGGCAGCTGCGACGACGGTTGCGGCGGCGCGTCGGCCGGCGACGATTACGGATGCGGCGACGGAAGCAGCGACTACGGAGGACGTCCGATGTCCGACGGTGTTGGCGGAGGCGGTCAGACGCTACGCCGCCATCAGTCCGAGTTCGGGTCGCTCAACTGTCTGCACAGGCCCCGCACGCTCATGGAGGCACTACTCATCGCCAAAATGGAACGGGCTTCGCTCAACGGCGGCGGCTACCAGTACGGGTCGCACCCGTCGCTGGTGCGCACCGACTCGATCGGGTCGACCAGTTCGCTGGACTCGATGTCGTCGTTGAGCAGCGACGTGTGCCGGTGCGACGACTGTCTGCTGGGCATAGCCGACCTGTACATCAACACGTTCGCGTACGAGGGACGCCGCAGAAAGGTACGCGACGACATGATTTATATAAATATAGTATTATATTTATACCATTTATACCATATTATTATTTATTTTTTATCATAATATTACTAGGTCTTGTAACTCGAATAAATTTGTTTCACAAAAAAAAAAAACAAGATAAAACAAAAAAAACTTTATATATATATATATATATATAGAGAGAGAGAGAGAGAGAGAGAGACTTTTCAGGGAATAAATATATTATTCCAAAATACTACGTGTAGTGTATTTTTTATTCGTTTATATATTTTTGTTTTTATTTTCTCGAATTCATTACAAAATACGAAAATAAAAATAATAATAACCAATTTAGCATCAAAAATAAATTTTGTTTTCAATAATCGTTTACAACCAGAGTGTACACTCGATTTTTTTGGTTTCTGAGTGGAGATAATGTTATAGCGATTTTACAATGCGATGTCATTTTATTTGTTTTATAGAAGCGACTTTCGACCGGTAGATTATATTATAGATCCAATCACTACACGTGTACCCATTATCCAGTATCAAATTTGATCAGGATGATACTTCGATAAAGTCATTTTTCGATTTTTCGTTAATACGTAAGGAAAAAATACCGAGAAATGATTTAAAAAAAGAATTTTGTCCAAATCATTGATTGTTATTTTTTATAATTTCAAAAAAGATAAAAGAAAATAGAGAGTGGAAGTAATTCGCTCGTCAAGTTGGATCAACTGGTAAAATGCATTATATTAAATTCGAAAGCAATGATAAATCATTGTATTCTTAAAAACGCTTTTGAGCTGATTTGAAAATGTCATGACGTCACCATACAAGTTATTTTAGTAAAATATAGTAACCATGGTAACTGTATTTATTATTTTTTCATATAAAATAACTTCTCGTTATAAAGGATAGTTTTTCTTTACGATTTAAAAAAATCAAAAAATTGATTTTTGAAAAGTACTATCTAGAACGAATTTTCTATTAAAAAAGCTCTTTACTCCAAAACTCGTACTCAATTCCATCTACTCGATAAGTAGTTTCCATAAAAAAATTAAATCAATATCATTGTAAAACTAATATATTTCTTGACCCACTCAAAATTTAAATTATTGTTTCTAAAGTTTTGAAATTTATAGTAGTAAATTTATATTTAAGTTCAACAAACACGTAAATTATTTTTACTTTATTGATATAATAAAATATCCAAAGTTTTTATTCAAATATTGGACTATTTACAGCAATGCAATTATAGATTTTGAGATTTTCAAGTCTTAAAAGAAGTAATTTTATGTTTTAAGAATTGACAATTTAATACATCGTAAGTCTGATAGAAAAATAAATCTAATTTGATATTTCCATAAAGTTATTATAGATACTGTATTTATTATTTATCTACATGTGTATAATGTTATCTATAATTTATTATTTACATATTTATTTACTATATATTATAATATCTACGTTATTGATTTTTTTCAAATCTTTTGTAAATTTATTATTTTTATTGTTTTCCAATTTATTTTTTGTGACAGTAATAGTTATCCATACTATAATGACCTTCGTTTATGATTGATTTGTTGATGAAATATCATTGCTATCATTCTGTATTCTACCCAAAAATTCCACTCCCTACTAACAGAATTGTTTTCAAATTTTAAATGTTAGTCCAAATCTGAAAATAAACAAAATATATGTCACGTAGAATTGTTGTATACGAGTATAATTTGGGTATACATTTTGTATTTTAAAAAGATATAATAAATATATTTTATTTTCCCCATTTATTAGAATAATCTATTATATTTTATAATATTCTGAATACTATATAAATATAAACACACTCCATAGTGGTGATTCGAAATACCTACATAGTTTTACTTGGGAACTGTATCATATTAGATCACCACCGCATTATCTTAGATTCTAAAAGTAGTAAATTATCTCTTAATTTTACACAATAATATTTATTTTTTGTTCAACCAGAAGACTTATATCCAATCATTACATGTATGTATATTGTAGAGTGTTTACCCATTTTTTGGTAGCAAATTTGATTAGAATGATACATTTAATAGGTCATAGTCAGAGCCATAGCAAGATTCGATAGCACCCTTTTCAAAGGACCGAATTTCCGCCCCTAAATTGGTAATAAGGAAAAAAAGTCATCAATTTTTTTGAGTTGTGCCCCCATTCCTCAAAAACTTATTTAATAAACAAAAAAAGAAAGTCATCAACTTACTCGCAACCCCAAATCTTAAAAATTTAAGAATAGATATTACTGAATTTCGATTTTTGCGCCCTTTTTTCTGTTGCACCCTTGGCGTCTGGGCCAGTTTCGCCAAGCCCTTGCTACGGCTTAGATCATAGTTTCTATTTATTGACAAACGTGTAAGTAAAGACTATCGTAAAATGCATAAAAACTAATTAAAATAGTTATTTCCTTATAATTTCAAAAATATTTTGTAAAGAAATTTAAAATTTGCACAACTTATGGATTCTACTATTTTGAATATACTCGTATTATGTCATACATTTTTTTAAATTTCTCTATCCTCATTCATTACAGTAATCTATTTGCATATTACACTGAGCTCTGTATAGAATTTTTATACCGAAAGAAATGATTTATTATTGCTTATAAATTTAATACATTCGCATCTTCAGTAACCAATATATATATATATATATATATATAACCTATATATTTAACCGACGAGCAGATGCTTTCATCTTTTATTGACCAGCAATTTTTTTTCTATTAATTAATCATTGGATTTTGATAAAATACTCGAAGTAAAAAACTTGGGTATGACGATTTTCACTGTGCAGTCTACAAATAACATTTTGTTTCATGAAAGTTCGCACAGCAACCGTACCTATATGTATATAATATTAGAATGTGTGTAGAGATGTGGATTTTACTAAAAACAATTTTATGTGATTTTGGCAAATGGATAAATTAAAAAAAAACAATATGATATATTAGAAGTTATTTGAATGTGAATTTAATGTATTTGTTTATATTAAATTTCAGTTTTTAATATATTTAGAAATATTAACTAATATCAGCACAAATTATACCTATACTGAATATATATTATTACTGTAGATTAATGCTATATTAACCGAGATTTGAAAATGAAATGTAAAAATAAAAATAAATTATAATTATTATTATTATTCACGTGGATAATAATTCAGTGTTTCTATGATGGAAATATTATATTTTTTTTCCGATTAATATGAATGCAATTTTTTTGGTAATAGCTTAATATTATTAAGTTTTTTACGATATAAATAGCATTGCGTTCAGATACGATATTTATCGATAGGATTATGAATTTGTAGTTTTATTCATATAATTGTATGTACTACACGAGTATATATATTTTTAGGGATGTGATGAGCTAAATTGAAAAATGTAATATTAACATTTTTCATATTAAATATTTTACTGTTTTATGACATTTTTTTTACATATTTTCAAAATATTATTGTGGCGAATGTGACTTATATATTATCTTTATTTTATAATATATTTTGGTAATATTTATTCAATATTTAAGTTTGTCGAATGAAAGCATGTTTACTTCCCTAGGTCATTTCAGTATTAACTCGCTATACACGAGCGAGTGATGAATATATTATGAATGTCACATACAGACGTCATTATTTTACAAAAAAAAATATATATATATATACGTATTATTGCTCCTTCTTTTATATAGATACTCTCTTTACTATAGTGCACATTTTTTAAATTTAATATTATAAATTACTACACTACATTGTTTAAAAATTAATACGAGCTATATTATTATGTATATAAAACTCGGTTTTCTAGTAAGTATTTGTAAATATTTGTATTTAAATATTAATCGAGTCTAGTTTCTTATTAGTTTGATTATAATAATTTACTAAATATCTAAAAGAATTTTTAACTGAAAATATAACGAATGGACCAAATTTTAAATGTATTTGCGTACAGCTATCTATATTGAATATTTCAACTCCAAATTTTACACATATACCATACGCGTGATGTGGATAAAACATAATAATATTATATGGCTAGGTAGGCATTACCGATATCTTTTGTCGAATAGTGAAATTAATTTTAGTATAATATGTACTCATATGTTAAGCATATAATATATAGATTTTGGGTATATTATATCATCGATTTTGGTCTAATTATATTATATACAATAAAAGCTATTAAACTTGTTGCGTTCATATATTCGATCGCACGAGGTTTTATATAATGTGTTTGTGCACTACATTCATATTTAAAAGTATTTTTAATTAATTTACTCGCTTTTAAATGTATAACAAGTTTAACATATATCTATAATAATGTATGTTTTGTACATATATACGATACATAATTTATTATCAGTATACATTATTATTGTTATTACATATTTTTTTATTAATACTTACGTCCTACCTATAAAATATACGTGATTGGCATAGCGTTTCGAAAAAAAAAACAACGAAACAATTAGTCTGAACTAAAATATTGACGGATAAAAAAAAAATCTTCGTAAAATATATGTTGTACGAGTGACGACGGATATAATATGTTGTTAAAAATAAAATATCGCATGCTCTCCTCGCATTTCACTGATTTATTGATTCGAAATAATATATATATATACATCCTGTATAAGGTATAGGTAATATAATATATACTTATATTATATATATATATAATATATATATAGTATTTATTTAGTAGGTTGAAATAATAATTTATTCGGCCCGACGGGCTATCGCGAATGTTTCGCTTGTTTATTTTAATTTAATAACATGTTAATGCGTCGAAAACTATTATTAAGCAGAGGGTTATACTTTTTTTCGTACTCGAATAAAATATAATTACAGTTATTCACTATCGGACTGGTATATATATATATATATATATATATATATCATATTTTACGACAATACAGTCGACCGCTCTGTGAAAAAAATATCATCAAATATATTATTATAAAATTAACTACACTTATAATATATTATTGATATTAAATGAATGACATTCGTTGTGTTAAAGAATCGTATTTGATTGCACTAAATCATAGAGTAGGTATATTAAGATATAGGAACTCCCGTACACTCTGCGGTACGTAGCAAAGCCAAGCAATCATACGTTCAATAATGTGACCACACAGAAAGTAAATTTAAATGTTTAAATGTTTGATTGTTGAACTGCAATATTAGTTGCCTGAGTATTATAAGAACTCACGCTGTTTATAATGAAAGGCTGAATTTTATCCGAAGATGACATAATATATAATAAATTGCAATTGATGATTTGTTTCTACTGATATATTTGCCATACACTCGTACTAAAGTTACCGTTGACCGTCTGATTCCTTTATTTTACCCCCGCCGATATACGTACGTCATACTGAAATTAATATACACGTATCCACAAACCGTCAGTTTTAAAATAAAATAATGAACTTGAATCAAATTATAGATTTTCGAGTTCCTGCTACATCATCTTCTAGTTTTTGGAAATCAAACAAATTTTACAACTAATCGAAATTGAATAGACTTTTATTGTCAATAAACCTATAATGATGCAATCCTAATTTTTCAATTAACTAGACACATAGCTAAACCTAAGTTATACCTGCAAATGTTTGGTTTCCATAAAACATAAAATAAGTTTTACACTTGGAAATATGAGTTCAATCTAGTACACTCCTGTATATAATATGTATATTTAGATTACATTATTACTGGTATGGGTAATTATACGCAATATTTATATTTTTTAAATTACTCATTTTTTTTTTATCTATAAATAAGTCTTTAAAAACGCGAACATCATATTATCAACATTATTGTACAATATTAATGTTATTACCATAATAACTTGACGATCAGGAAATGTAACAGTTCCTTCGACGAAAGATTTTCGGATATAAAACACCATTTTATAATACAATATGATACATTTACAAGGACCTATACACTGAAATTTCATTATTCTTCATATGCGATTTCAAGATAAGTAATATAACACTTCTTGTATCGCTTCGTAAATATATCTCGGAGGATAATATAAGTATGTACACAAAATTTTCCACAAGTTATATCAGGTATTTTAATTTCGTTTCGAATTACGCAGTAAAAGGTATCATGATGTTAGGCGCTGTACGAGAGAGATAAAAGTAAAAATATTCGAGTAAATTTCGTTGAAAAAACCATTCTTATAATTGAAATTTAACCAATCTAACGTTTAGACATATTAATTAATTTGGGCGTTTTAAAATATATTATTGGTAGAATATTCATAACGATCTATGCATATCTCCAAAACAAATTTATTAATAAAATATTTAAAAAAAAAACAAGACGCCTGAAAACTATTGTCAATGCAATTTATCGTACACTATTGCATGTGCGGTCTAGTAGAATATTATGTAGGTTAAATTTAATCTTTCATCATCAAATCAACATTAATGCTTTAAAAATGTAATCTTAAAACTGATTAATATGTTCATATATATATATACGCTCCAGCACTTATGGCCTTTGGCTTATATACTATAAATTATTATAAAATTCATTTTTGAGATTTTGAGTATATTATAATATACCTATTTTATGTGTACTGTGTACACCATTTAATTACTAAAATAACAAATTGACAGATGATTTTAGTTGGGGATTTAAATTAAAAAGTTGAGCTTAACTTAACACGACAAAATTTAAAATTAAAGGCATTTACCGTAGCATTTTAATTAGAATTTAAAATATTTTAATATAACATTGGTCTATTTTGTTATTTTCCACCAGATGGCACCACTACATATATTATTGCATTTAAACATGTTAATTCCATTTGTATGCAACGATGGCATAGTCTCGTTTTTTTTATATGCAATAGGTTTTATTGTCATTAAATTATATGAAAATTTTTGATAAGCCATTATTTAGTCAATTTTATTACCATAAAAGTTTTTGAAGGGTTTTCTGTAGGTAATCTTCAAAATAATTATAAAATATAAAAATTTTAAAATATTTACATATATTTAAAAAGTAAATAAGAATTAGTCCCGTATCAGTTCTACTTTTTAATATTGTGTAACCACAATATTTGTTTAAAAAAAACGTATTTAATGTAAAATTATTAAAATGAATTCAAGAAGTGATAGCTATCTGAGTAAAAACACCTTTATTAAATTAATATAATTAATAAAAATTAATAAATTAATAGTAAACGATATTTTGGAATCAACCTCATTTTTATGTACTGGTATTAACTTTAAAAAAAAAGGTAATGTAGTTTTTAAATGTTTATATTTTTTTTTACTTTTTAAAATTTAATTACTAGTTTTTTTATAAATTAATTAAAAATCCTAAATAAGTTTAACTCCAGAATTTTGTCCTCTATTGATTTGAAAATAGATATTTTAACTTTTACTTTAATAATCCATTTTAACAGTTTTTAGTATAGATAAACATGTTTTTACCATTGAAAATCATCGGTGTATCATCCTCTTAATATTTATTTATATGCATTTAAAAATCTGAACTAAACACATTTTATATTATAAACAATGATATTATGTGCGAGTGCAAAAATTTGACTCTATTCAACAAAAATTGGTGAATTTTGTATTATTTATTTCAATAATACTGGTAGAGTAACTCCGTAAATGTACAAATTTAAATAAAAACAAATATTTCTTTTTAATTTGTTTTTTGAATTGAAAATTTGAAAAAAAAAAGCTGCCAAAAAATACTACTGCCATTAACGGTTTGATGATATAAGTTACTTTTGTACTCAATGTACACAATTCTAAACTAAAAATGCAAGCCCTTAGTTTCATAAAATAACGATAAGATATTTAGTTCCATAATATAATCTTTCCAGCGATAAAATGCACGGTAAATCGGCCAAAACAAATAGTACATTTTATTTTCTAGACAAATTATTTACTCGATACATATTTCAACATTTTTTTTTTCTAAAAAAAACATTATAGTATGATAAAACGAAGAGTGAATTATTCTAGAAGTGCGTTATAGAGAATGTAGGAAATAGCATTTTTATAGTTTTGCTAAACATTTGTAGAAGAGTGAGATTTTTTTTTAGAAATGTATTAATTTACAAACCTTTGTCATATGATAATATAATAATTAATAAAACAAAATATGAAAAAATTATTCCTAACATTCTATTAGGTAGTAAAGAACCTGTAGAATCTTTTCATATTTTTATAATTAAAATCGGAACATTGTAAGTGACCTTAACTTTGTGAGACTTAAGGTCTATTAAATCGTTGCACGAAGAAATAAATAAAATGTACGGGTCGTGTAGGCAACAGATGAGTGATATTACTGAGCATGCGTAATACACATTATACACACTAACAACCGTTTACTTATCACACAATGACAATTTTTAATATTGCCTATGCATAATTTCTTAAAATTTACGTGGTTGCAAGTCTTCAATTATTTATTTAAAATGTATAAAATTAAAAAATAGAAAAAAATGTATATAAATATCCTTTGGTACGAGGTATATTCTTAAGATCATAGCCAACATACAGGTGTGCGTTTTTTTGCCGGACAGAATATATTGCATTTGTCACTCATAGCAATAAGATGATCATACATCCCGCTTTTGCAGGATTGTATCCTGTTGTCTCCACAAACTTTAAACGGGACCCGTTTTGTTTGTAAATGTATTTCTAATTTGTGAAAACATTGTAGGATTATTTCAGGAATAACTTTGTAGTGACGTTTTATGAGTTGTATAAATATTTAATATTTTACATTTTCAATTCATAAAAATATTCAAAGCATCAATGAAATTTTCACTATTGAAATATGTCTAGTACCCATATAGAATCTTACTGAAACAATTATAGTTTAGTAGTATCGCTTTATTATTTAATCAGTAATTATAATAGCAACACTATTTAAATTATCAATCGAAGCAATTTCACCTATCTCGCATTTCTACATAACATACTAAGTAATAAGTTTAGATTGTCTTGAAAAATATTTTTAAAATACATTTAATAATTATAATTTTACTTAAATTGAAATATAACATTTCAATGTGTTGGCAATATTTTTAACTATTATATAAATTTCGTTTTGCGTAAATTTATTGGTATTTAAACGCAGCGAGCTAATATTTTTTAATTTACGTTCATATATTATAGACTTAAGTGTATAATTCCCATATGTCCAGTCCCGTTACTATGTATTACGGAAACATCACTATATGTGTGACGTATAGCTATAACTTGATCCTCGAGAAATTTATCGAAGCCCATAAGTTCGCAGTGTTGCAGAAAGTATCTTTACTATGTATGTTACTATATGTTAATGGAGGATAGTCACATTTTTATGTGGTCGATATCTTCATATTATCTATTTTCTTTGTGTATCATGTCCACACATACTCCATGCCTCCATGGCGAACCATCGTTGACGCTCAACGATGTAGCCGCACCGTCGGGCGTCGACTCGATTTTCTTTTTTCCACAGTATAATATGTACCACCTGCCTACTGCTTATACTGACTTTTCCGCACTAGAAATTGTTTCAATTTTTGTTAAATTTATAATTTTCTTACATTTGATTTAATCAAATATATTGTTTCCTTTTTAGTTTTTATCTTCGGTATTTTTAGTATTGATTAAAAATCTACTAAAATATTTTGATATGAGAATTGACGATATCTATGCGTAATAATTACTGTATAAGCGTGTTTTCGCGATTAACTAGGTGAAGTTATTTTGTCTTATCTGTAACCAAAGTACCAAACACAATAACCATTCCATTTGATCGGTTATAAATAATTATTATAACCAAAACTGATTGTTTATAAAATTCAGTAACCAAATTATACATTTGGTTAATCGCGAAAACCCGCCTTATATGTTGATTAATATATTTTACCAAATATCATATTGGCATTATCGATACTATTATAAGCTACAATTATATCATGGAAATGTTGAATAATGTAGATCGGAATCAATTATTGAAGTAGGTACAATAGACGTAAATGGATTTTCTACAATAATAATAATAATAATAATAATAATAATAATGTAATTTATATACAAAAATGTAAGCGTAAAATATGATTATCATTAGATATATTATAACATAATAGGTATATATTATTTATTACAGATAATAATATATCACGTTAGTCAAACTAATAATTGACTGAATTATCACAAAAAAATCAACACATAAAGTGTTACATAAGACTTATATGTGGTGGAATTTGAGCGTATAACTTTGTGTGTAAGTTTATGGGATAGGTACCTAACGCATAAATTCCATTGTGCAATGTAAATATGTATAAACACTATAAACAATTTGTTTTGTTCTATGCATAATATTCTTTCTCGTGTGGTACACAAAATTACAATGCATGCGGCCATAAGAGAAATAACGTTAATTTATAAATACATTTATATAATATTTTTATTTGCGAAGTGCCTTATTTTTATTTATTTGACCGACTAAGTAAAATGTTGGTGACATGTTCGCTAATGTTGGCCGCCACTGTGTATAAATATAATACATATACCTACATTTATGCAATATATAATTTAGGTAATTTATTCAATTTTAATGGTGTTTTTTTATGTTTTTAGATAATAAATTTAATTTTTAAGAGCATTTATGTGGGTTATCAGGGCATATTTTGTATTTTTCTTGTCATTAATGCAATATTTTTAGGTCATTTTTATTTGTTTTTTAAGGCATCAACATCCGGGCCCTAATCATAATAAACTCGTCGGCGGCGTTTCTGTGGTAGCCATTCCGTGTATATTATAATATATTTCTAAATTTTACAACGATCATTTTAATATTATACTTCTTATTGTTGATAAACGAAAATGCTACATAACAGGTATTTTGTTTAATATTTTTCCGATCTAACTATTTGCAGAATACGTTTTATTATTTATAAATTATTATTAACTATATGTACTATAATAAATAATATACTAACATCTATTAAACCAAAAGTATCGTTTGTTATTTTTATAAAAATTTATTTAAAAACTATGAATACAATAAATAATAGGATAAAATAGGTTTATAATAAATGATAAAAATAATAGGACAAAATAATTATCCTATAAATAAAAATTTTAAATCTATCTAATCTAATCTATCTACTTTACAATAAAGTATTAACTTTAGAAAAAAAAACATTAAAAAAACTATTAAATACGGTGAATAGATACACGATTTAAATAAATAAATTAAATTACATTTAAAATAACAACTACCTAATTGAGTCGAAAATAATACAAATAATAACTTGTCAGAAATGTAAAGGTCATATTTTTTTTTTAATTTTTAACCTAGTTTTTATCGAAACGCAGGAAGTCATCCTTTGACATATTTTTATGTCCAATTAAAATGTCATAGCACTTTGCAGTAAATTATTTTTTGGGCTATAATATCAAAAATACAAATTAGTAAAAATTAATTTTCTATTTGTAATTGAATTGTTGAATATAAGTAAAAAAATTTTATGGGAATTTAGTTCAATGAAGTCGTTAAGCAATTAGGGTCATCGGTAACAAATTTTGTAAATATATTATATGTTTTTTAATGCTGGTTTTTTTTAGGATAATACATATATTACATTAAAATTGTTTACAAAAAATTCGATTTTTCCTGATCATCAAATAAGAAATCGTTTTGTACTTGATATTAAAGTTCACATTTTTGACTTTAGAATCGATCAATACACTTTTAAGCTAAATATCTGGTAAAACGTGTATTTGCGCAGTATTTTTATGTAATTCATTGTTCATTATCATCATTATATTTGATATTAGGATCGTCAGAAGAATTAGATACAAATTATTCAGAATCTGCAAATCAATTAAAATATCCGATTATATTTAAATTGAATCAATACTTTATAAACTGGAGTCAAACAAATTATAATCCTAATTAGTTTTACGGTTTGACATATTAATAGATTTTATTAAACTATTCATATCTTGAAATTTAATAGAAGTTTAACAGAAGAAGTACGAGCAGTCGGGTTTCTATATTGAACTTGCGAGATTATACAAATTCAAATAAATAAATAAAACATAATTTTAAACATTATTTAAATTATTAAATTTTTATTTGTATAAAATGGCTCCTCCTACTGAACTCCCTAAAAGTTCTAAGCTAGAGAGCTAAATTAGCTTTTTAAGGGGTTAAATATATGCAATTTTAACTACAATTTTAGACAAATGTAACAAATTGAAAACAGTTCAAATATCTTTGTAATGTAATTGATAAGAATTGTATTATCACTGCCTTACCGTATAGCTGCCACACCTGCACGACAAAATATTAATACTTTTATGAATTTATTTTTACTTTACGGGTAGGTACATTTTCTTTTATCTATGTTCACAGTTTGATCAAAAATTGACGGAAAAAGAAATAAGAATTTTAACTATAACCTAGAGTAGAGGTCTTATCGATATATATATATATATATATATATGTTGAATTTAAATACATAATGTATAAAATAAATAAAATATAAAATGCATACTTATATAGTATATATATTGAATATTTAATATTCAAATTTTTTTTTTTTAAAAAGACAATTTTAGTTAAAAAAGAACTCTATGCTCAGACATACCAATATAAAGTAAGTATTCGAATTATATATATTATTATTCGTCATTCGTACTCCTTTTATATTTCGATCAAAAACATACAGGTACACATTAATTACGTGTCGAAATTGGGAGGCGTTATATCAGCGTTAGATACTAGTGCGAAAAACAGCCAATAAAAAATAACTCGTAAGAGAAGAAATTGTATACGATTTATGCGAGTCTAATAATATAGCTTATAGTATAGTACCTACCGTATAATTTATAATAGCCATGTTCACGTTTTTTTTTTTTTTTTTTTTTTTTATTATATAGATCGGCAAAAAAAAATTGTTTGTTTGGTGGATATATTATTATAATTATTATTATCTAAGTGTTTATCCGAAAACCACGAAAGAAACCCGTTAAATGACGTCGAAAATAAATAACTTTCGGCCCAACGATCGAATTATATCCTAAGCACTCGGCCAATTATTGTGTCCAATGAATTATGTTTGTATATGAATCACAAAATGTGTACAATTATAAATTAATAATAATAATAATAATAGTGAAAAGGTTAGACACGCCGTGACCATGTTCATTTATATGAAAACGTGCGGTACACATAACAAAATCTATTATAAAACTTAAGAGTTTATTTTAATGTATTTATAAAATATACGTTGTATATTTTGAAAAGAATGTTTATGATACTAATTTTCTCTCCCTCTCCCCCCCCCCCCCCAAAAAAAAAAGAAAAGGGTCTATTATATCACTTGCATATTTTATTTAGTGACAAAACAATTTCTATAAGTAGACGCCTAAGGCCTAACAAAAAATTGATAAATTAAAGGACAATTTTCGCATAATATATTATTGTTTTCTTGAAAACGTACGTATTATATTATGTCTAAGCAAAAATTCAATTTTACTATTACACCAATATAGCAATTATAACATATTATAAATATTGTGAAAATATGTTTTTAACATGTTTTAAAGCGTATTTAAAAAAAAAAAAAACATTGTGGTATCAAGTTCAAAATATTATTAAATATTTTAAATTTAATATTTCAGACGTGTGTTTGAAAATATGTTCAATACGATATTTAAAATAACATGATTGCAATATATTGTGACATTATTATTTGAACAACATTGTGGTGAAAATGAGTATATTTAAATATTTCATATAATAGGTATATGTGTTTTATTCTTGTTCAAAAGAATATTTAAAACCAATATTTTGGATCTATTATGAAGTTATTTTCTGAACAAAATTATGAAAACATATATACTTAAATATGTCAGACATGTTTCATTCAAATTCAAGACAATATTTAAAAAAACGTAATTTGAAAATAATGTAAATTATTTTTTGAATAACATTGTGAAAATAAGAGTATTTTAATAAGCCAATTAGGTGTTTTATTTATGTTCTAAAAAATATTTAAAATACGATTTGAACACTGGGTAGAAATTTCAATTTTAAAAATGGCGGTAAAAGACAGAAGAGGTTATTTAAACATATAGGGTAGATATTGACCGCGTGCAATATAAATACAAATATGATATTATCTGAATCATCCGTGAAATGCCCGTAAATGCCCGTGAACAGTTTTACTGAAAAATTCTTTCATATCTATGTTATTAAGGAATATTTTCTGAAAATGTCAGATTTCTACGACCAGTTGTTTAGACTTTGCATTGAATAAAAGTTAAAAACCCCCCCCTTTCGGTCACAAATGTCGAATTTCGAAATATTCTTTCCTAGCTGGACACCATATACGTCAATACAGAAATATTCTCTAAAAATTTCTGTTTTCTACAACCAGTCGTTCGAGTTGGCTGTTGAATAGTAATTTAAATCCACTTCCTTTCCCCCCCCCCTTAAAGGTCGAATTTCAAAAATGTCTTTCTTACTGGGCATCTATGTCATTAGTGAAATATTCTCTAGAAAATTCAGATTTCTATGGTCAATAGTCTGGGCCGGACGTTGATGATTTTTATATGTACAGATTACATGTACAAAATATCTCAGAGTCTGAAATTAATTTTTTAAATTTTAAATTTTCTTAAATTGTATTAGTTAAGTAAATAAACATGCAGTCAATTAAATTATCTAAAATTACAATTAAATTAAATAGCTTTAGTTTATGAAACATTTAACTAAAGGCCGTTAGGATCAATGATAATATTATATACGTGTTAATTAAGCAAAAGCGGTTTTACATCATACTACATCAAAGTTTATGTCCACCAAGAAAAAAAAATATATGTTTGATATGATACCTCCACCGAAAATTGATGCATTCATTGGTTTTTTTTATCATCGTTTAATTTTATTTGAAATTTGAATGATAACAATGAATTAATTTAATTATATGATTGCAATTTGAAATATTATTATATATCTTTATCAATCGTAATTGAACCATGTGTGAGCACATCACAATTGAAATTTTATTGTATTTATGTTCCACGTAGAATATGTCATCAAGTAAATTAATTCCAATATTTTTATGGATTAATTTAAAAATTCGATAACTATATAATATCGATGTGCAGCCAAACGTTTCCAAAAAAATTGTTTAATTTAAAATTTACTATAAAAACGTTGTTCTAAAGCGGCTATTGGCGGGCTAATTTTAAGGGATTTGTATAGCGTCGCTATTATATGCCAACAGAGCGTATCTCAAAATTTGACAAAATGAGATTATTGTCAATATTAATGAAACAAGTAATTCCGTAAATATTTTGTTCCGTAATATTTTTCATCAGATTGACGGTTACACTGTAAATAACGAAAACGATAACAGTACCTATATCAAAACATTGTGTCAACATAACGTATCTCAGTTCTTAACACACGATTATGGCTGTAGCATGAAGAGCCAAACAAAAAGTAAGTTTATTATATGTAATAAATAATATATATATATATATATATGTATTTATACAATAGCAGTTATTTTAATTTTATTTGAAATGAAATTTTTATTACAAATACTGTAATATTCTGTATACTGAAATATTCAACATAATAAAACATATACAACATTATTTAGTAACTATAGAAAATATACAGTTTTATCATTTGAGATATGTCTTGTTATGAATACAATTCTAATGAGATAGGTATTGTTCATTGAATGAGAATAAATCATTTAAATAAGGTTTTTTGCTTCTCTTGAAAACCTACAAAAACTGAGATACACACTGTTATAGCGTATAAGCGACGGTAAGTCATTTTCAAATAATACGAAATTTCGTCGAGTTGTGTGCGTATAAAATGAATATTATTGTGGTCGTTGGCATTTTATGAATTTCTTCTAAATTTTACTTAAAAGTGTCCACGTTCAAAAGTGTTCATCGTATTTATCGATTTATCATACATGGACTAATTTGGATTTGGAAAACAGATAGGAATTTATTAACAAATTAACTTTTGATTTATATTTTTACATAGGTACACTATTAAAAATATTTGGTAAATAAATATATAGTAATTTTCTACTTTATAAAACAATATTCAGAAATAAATAGGAAAAAAATATTTAAAAAGTCGATTTAAATTAAATCTGTAAACAAATTCAAACGAGTTTCTATCGGGTTAACTATTCGATCAATCGCTACTACTATGTACAAAAAATAGGTATTTTTAGTGTGTAAAATTAACCCGCAGATGTCCTCCTTAAACGAATGCTTAAATGTTTAAAATGTTTTAAACAAGTGACTTAAAGGTTTTAAAGAAAATCAATATTGCATTTTTTATTATTTTAAATATAACATCCCCGATTCGGAATATGTATCTAGAAAAAGTATATTTTTGTCTATAATAGGAAATAACTGAAAAATACAAGTAATGTATAAATGCTAATTGCATAACAAGTTTTAACATTGAGCAATATTAATGTTACTATATTATCACAAACGGCAAAATGAATTATGAGCGACACTAATGGCTTTACTGTTTTTAAAACATGAAATTTTATTAACCATAATGTCAATCACGTAATATACCTATATGTTATTATGTTTACAAATTTAAAAACGATGAATCGCAATTTTCGTACGTATATTAAATTCAATTTTATCATTTTTATCATACCAAATTTGCCATTTTCGCGTTCGCCGCTGCAGTATAAAATAATCAGGTTTCGCTGAACTTATTTATTATATAGGTAACTACGCATTGGCCGTTTTGTAATGTCACCAAAAATAAGTGTTCTATTTTTTTATAAGTACTCGAAAAAGAAAACGTTGTAAATTAATTTAATATCATCGAAAATCCCCCTATATGTAATAAGTGATAAGGACCGAATTGGGTTTTTAAGGAACATTGGATATTATATAGGTAATTAATTCTCGCGACGATTTAGATTTGAATGTTTAAAATGAATATTCTGTAAAAAAGATTTCAAACTGTGACAAGCATTTTCGTAGTTCAATTTTTTTTTTTTATTAAACAGTCCCATTTTTATTTTCAAGAATTTACACGAAAATAAGTACCTACTAAATATAACATTTTAAGTTTAACAACAATAATCTAAAAAGGAGATATAAATTTATAAAGATATAATTTCGGATATATAAAATCAAATTATTATAAATAGCTGGTGTAATTTCGCTATATATTATATTGTTCTATATAATCTATAGGTGTGAAAACCTCAAAATAAAATAAAAGTTTGCACATCCAAAATTCTCAAATAAGTAAAAATAATATATTTTTCTTTTTTATCACAGAGATCGCGTTAGGACGATTATATAATATAGTAGGTATAGGTATTTATATAAATTATAATATTGTAAGGATATGCGTTTTTAAATTGAAACATTACGATTACGTTATAATTTTGTTATTCCGTCAAACAATAACACATTGTGATGGTGTCGTCTATATATTATAATATAATGATATAAAAGAAAACCAATACACCTTCAAAAAAACTATCTATATATACCTAGCTACTATTATATAGATAGCTGGTGTTTAAAACACAAGTCGTGTTCCGATCGGAAATCGATTAGTTTCCAATATACGAAATTTCGCTAATCGTCATTCGATGTTTACAAACAATATAACTACTATAAAAAAAACCACTCGAAATGTTTATTATTTCTTCAATACAAAAACACCACACCTATAATATAACCGTATATAAATAGAATCCTTTTTATCGTTCCGATTGTTTTATTTTCGACGTAATTTCACATTGCAGGAACCATTTTCTCGTACAACATTCTATAATGCCTATACATATATATGTATATATATATATATATATATATATATATATATATATATATATATATATACACCTCTCGTCACCGTGAGAATGAAAAGGTTCTGTGTTAAAATAGGGAATTGTTCAGCAGACCGTTTTAATATGTTATAGAAACGACCATTGATCTACGTGAATTAGAACTTTCTGCAATATTTCGATCGGTAAATATCGGATTAAAAAAATTTTAATAGACGCAGAAAAAATACGAAAATCGTCCTTTGCAAAAACGTTAATTTAGAACCATTTCGTTCTCGGGTGAAGCTATATTTAAACTTGAATAGAATATAATATATATATATCGCATAATGTTATATTATACTGCCAGTTTTTAGTAATTGCACAAATGCACAAAATGTTTTCGTAAAAATGTTTTTAGATAATAATAAATACACCGCACTAAAATACTTTGTTTTCAATTTGTAATTTTCAATTAACTCTATATATATATATATATAGGTACCTACTGTATAATGTAACTGTATTGAATGTGTAATGTCTTCCCGACGCCCATAATATAAACGAACCGTAAGTCATACACTCTACATAGGTACCTATACCTTATTATATTATAATTTATATTATATTATATACTGTATATTATACAGTACTTTAAAAAAAAAAAAAAAAATTTTGTATCTTTACAATAATATATATAATACGCCCCAAAGCTAACTTTCTCCTCTCATTTCGAATCTCGTTTAAACCCGCACTACTATTATTAATCCTAATTATACTATCACTATTATATTTTTTACTATAGTCCTATACTGATAGTATACTGTATTGTTTACTATAATATTATAAATATATTCTATATTATGCACATAAAATGGTCTGTCGAATTTCCGTCGAAATTTTTTCTTCGTTAACGTCAGTTATCTGAACATATATATATATGTATATATATGTTGGCCGATTACCACTATATATCTGTAGACAGTATATATAATATACACTCAAATCTTATAAAATATGATCCACAGTTTTTTCCTATATATTATACGTGTATATAATTAGGTCAATTTTCATTTTCATTTTCATCGCAAACTATTGCATTATATACATGCCCAAATAGGAAAAACGGATTTTTGAAGGATTTCGGTACAATAAAATATTTATTTAATCTTTTGGACGAAGCGTCGAATCTATATTGGTTTCACAATGATATGTTTTATTTTTTATTTTTCGTATGCATACACTTTTTTCCGTAGGGTTGAGTAGGAATTTTGGAGTACAGAGCTTTTTTGATAGCAAATTAATTCTATACGGTATATACATTGAAGAGATCATTTTCGATTTTTCCAGAAGATTCCTCAAGCGTAAAGAAAAATTATATTTTATAACGGAAATATTTTATAAATATAGAGGAAATAACAAATAAAAATACCACGTTCACTTTTTTTAAATTAACACCGAATCGTATTATAATTTTGTGAAATTTAGAGTATGTAACACAAGAAAAATCTAGATCCAGTAAGTTAAATGAATAAAATAATAAAAACATTTCGTATATAAATTATTGAACCTGCAAATTAAGAGTGTTAATGATATAAATTAAAAATATTTTAACGACACATTGGTTATATTATTAATACTTGCTGGTAAAATATTATACAGAAAATGTTTTTTAAAAGATAATTTTACAAACCAAAAGTTGTACTAAATCATATACCTAATAACTTATTATTTTTTCTGAAAATTTGTTTGAATCAATTTGTTTTATTTTATTGCCTATAGTTTAGTATTAGTACTTTACTACAGTGTTATTTTAAATCGTATTGTGAGCTAGATGAAAATTTTATTGGTCCAGATCATTCAAGACCGAGTGTTTGACGATTCAATGATTTAAACTAATATTTTATACCCTCGAAATATTTCATCTAGCTAACTGTTTTACGTTCACATACACGTAATAATTATGAAGTAAACGTATACTTAAAAAAATGTAATAATATATAAAATCACTTACCTATTTGATTTCGATTTACACAATATAGGACCGACCCATATTTATGTCGTCCTTTTACCGACCAACCTATATGATATACAAGCACGTTATATATTATGCAGTATGCACTCACATCCATCAACCCGACTATTAAGGACTAAGGTATTTATACCACATCGTATATATAACCAAATATTGTTCATATCAGATTTTATATTAGGATATATAGTTAAAATGGTATAAAGTTTTTATACCACGACCCCGTTCACTAAAAATAAAATTAGATGTTTTACTTTTTAAAAATATTTCAAATACATATTCCGAATACTCTAAAAAAAAACTATTCCGAATATGTATTCGAATACTTTATGATAATAGTATTCCCTAACAAAATTAGTACTTACTCAATTATAATATTATTATATTTAATACAAACATTTTCTCATGTAGATGAATATATAATTTCAATATTGTGTGATTCATTTAAGTAATAAGTGAGTATTTTTTTTTTTTTTTTTTTTTTTTGTAAAACTTGATTAATATTCTCAGTAACTTGCTATTAATATAATAAATTTGTTTGTAATAATTATTATTATTATTATTTTTTTTTTAACCGGTAATAAGTTGGTTTACAACGTTTAACTTCGTTTTCCAATTGTCACGATCTTCAGCAAGCCTTTTTAATCCAACGTATGTATTAATTCCTGCGTCTTTTTTCAATTGAGATATGTAGGTACGAGTTTCATGGTCTTCCTGGTGATTTTCGTCCATCCATTGCACCTTCTATTATAGTGTGATGCAATTCTTCAGCATGGCGTAGAACGTGCCCCATCATGTCCCATCGACGTCGCTTTATTGTATTCAATATAGATCTCGTTTCTCCTTTCTGCCCAATTCATTTTTGAAATGAAATAAAATAAATCTTTTAGACATTTCTTTTAATATAATTAGTAATATAAACTCATATTATAAGATTCCATATCACTGACTATTTTAATTACTAAATTTATTATAATAAAATAATATTAATAAATAAAATACTTTCAAACTATATATCGCATCAATAAAAACTATTATTATTTAAATCAACATATTTAAAATTCTAAAAAATATTACTGTCTCAATGAATATAATCGAAAATAAAATAAGATAATATACCTAATATACTACAAAATATTATGTAATTATAACACAAATACATATACACGTTATTATTATTCTAAAACAATATACCGTATTATAAGGCGTTTTTTGTAACCCTTTTAAAATTATACTTTTAAGTTAACTTTCGAAAGTATTAATAATAGTAAGTACTTATAATGATAGTTTACATAATTTTCAAAAGGTTTCGTATTTTCTGCAATCTAAAATGCTTTGAATATGAAAATATTATCTACTATATCTAGTCCAATCACATAATTATTTATTTTGCTTCGAGTTTCAAAATAAATAAACATTTATAATTTTGTATCATGATAATATTTTATGTTTTTTCACTTTTATTTATTTATATTTTTAACTTACGTACGCGTGTTTTTACGCAAAATAATTTTTCTAAAAACCGTTGTGTAGATGTATGTATAGCCTGTATATATGTATATATTATGTAGATAATATTAATAAATATTATCTACAGTAGAAATATAAAGTTTAAACGATGTTATGAATAGTATATTTTCACTTAAAATGTTCCTCCACATATATTTTATTTAAACTAAAATTGGGTAAAAAATATATACTGATAATATACGATTTTTCATTTATTTCCTAGAAATCCTATGAAACGTATGTAGCCTATAATACATTTTTATTATAGTATTACAGATTCAGAATACTTATTTAATAATTTTTATTTGCACATTTTATCATTTTTAGTTTAAAATGCACCGTTTTGTAGTAAGCGTCATTCTATAGGTTTCTAAACATAAATTTAGACACTTTATCCACTTTTCATTTATAATAATTTATGTTTTACTAGACGTTGTATCCGTCCGTATAGTTACTATATAGTGCATAGGTATAATATTGTGGATTTAGCTACTAGGGAGATAGATATTATTCGTTTTATAATATTTTTATTAAATATATCGAGGAACATTGTTGATTCGGTTACTGCAGGGAGAGAGATAATATTCGTTTTGTTTTATGTTGTTTTAGATTATTATTTAAAATACGTTTAGAAACCGGGAATTTAGCATGTTCGCAGAGTGGGCCTTCCTAACTTATTTTATTGTTTTTATGTTATTTTCTTTATTATATAATTTAATATATAAATTATATGTTTTTTTTATACTTACTTTTATTACATTTTAGGATACAGCTTTAAATTTATGACTCCTCGTTATTCAGTAAAAATATTATTATTTATTATCCCATTTAAATATAATTAATTATTATTTATTATATACCTAATTTGTTAACATGGCTAAGTAAATTAATAAAATAATTATATGTTACTACCCAGGTTTCTTAGCGAAGTAATTTTTATAGGGGGGAGGGGGCAGTGAGCTTAATTTGTTCGACTGCATCGATAAATTTTTATGTATTTTATTTGACTGACTGATACAATTAATTTGGCAGATTAAAAAAACGAAAATGTATAGTTTTTCGACTGGACTCATTTGCAGACTGATTTCCAGAATTTTTAACGATTTAACCGACTGAAAATTAGTTTGGCCGACTGAGGCAAGCAACATTAGGGAGCAAATTGCACCCCCCCCCTAGTTTGGCTCCCTGTTACTACCTTATTGTAAAATATTTCCTAGGTGGAGATAGTTAGTTAAAAAATAGATGTATAATTAAAATTGTTTTAATTCTATTGTTTTTGAATAATTAGTTGGGTTATGGTCTTAATTAGTTAAATACAAATTAAGAATTAGAAAAGCCAATTAAATCAATTATATGATTATGACAATTAGATGATGATATTTAAAAATATTTTTTTTATTTATTCAAATAACAATATTTATTATTTATTGTTATAACTTATAAGATACAAAATTAGAATAACAAACATCAAGTGGTGATCATTATTAATCTTTCTCATAACATATAATTGTATAATTTATTTATTTATTATATTTTATATGTAGGAAACTAAAATTGCCTCTTAAATTTTTCAAAAAAATTTGACTGTACAAAGACGAATAATATTCTTAATCGTTCTAAAAATATTGTTTTCATTTTTTATGAAAACATTTTATTTTTATTCATTATTGTCAATATTTACAATTTTTAGGTCATAAGTGCATTTTATGATGGGTGATTACCTACTTTTTTGAGGTTATCAACACAATCATATCAGCTGCGATTATAAATAATTTGACTTTTTGACATTCGTTCAATGTTCAATATTCGGCGTATTACCTATATAAAGGTATCTACACATAAAAATTCTCTGATAAAATATTTTTTGCATCGGAAAATATAAAATTAAAAATATTGGTTATTGTTAATATAAAAATTATAAAACCTAGATTTTATTATGTAAAATTTTATAACCCGTCCAGTTCATCTGCGCCCTCGGTGACGTTACATATTTGACTAGATCAGGGGTTCAAAAATATAAATTAAACAATGTGTGATATCTACAATGTGCTATTTTTATATTATCATGAATATTATTGGGTAATCAGTATTTTTCAGAGAGTATAACCTCAAAAAATAGTATGTAGGAAACATATCTATACTTTCGCAGTTTTAATAACGCCTACAAATTCAAAAATGTAACGGTCGCTAAGAGCGCAGGTGAATTGGACGGGTTATATATTATGTTAATGCCAAATGTCACTTTAGAACTAGTTCACGCGTCAAAAAAAAAAAAATCATATTGGTATTACCACTGAAAATGAAAGGAACTCGTATAAATATTCGAATTGTATAATTAATTAATTAACTCATGCTATAATTAAATGAGAAGGGCATTTTTCTTAGTCGGTTAACCAATAGAAAATAATTCGTTATAAAGTTAAGTTAAAACTTTCTACAAAGTTATTGTTTTCGGTAACTCTTACCTTAACTAGATACCTACCTACATAGTTAAATAAATATAAACTATTAAACCATTAATCTATGAATTATTCTTATATTATTATTACAAGTTAATTCTAAAAAGTTGTAAATTTTTCTAGCATTATAATTCATATATTATTGGTAGTAAAATTTGAAAAACTTAACTTTACAAATATAATATTTGTAAGTATATGTGTTATGGTGACCAATGACCATACGTTCTGTTTGAGGGATTATCTCATTTTTGAGAATTATGTCCTGTTGCCCCGACAAATTTTAAACGGGACGCTTTTTGTCCCGCTTTCAGAAGTGTGGTCATGTTTGTCCCCTTTTTATGCTTATTTACCGATTAATAAAAAAAAATTTGCAGACAATATTGACGATAACGACTATTATTATCTTTTTGCTTATTTATCGCTTTCAAATCCATTTTAAAATTAGAAAATTATTTCGATATTCATTTTTTTTTTTTATTGATGCCCGTTTTTTAATTTTCAAAATATGATCACCCCAGAACAGCGGCTCTCTAGTCTTTTATATCCGCGCAAAACTTATATAATTTGAAAATTTTCACTTACCACTTGACCTAAATACTCTTTATTTTATCTTTTTACTTTTAGCCAAAGATTTGATATATTCGTGGTAAGGCAGAGTCACTGATTCTATTGCTAAAATCAGTGCCGGATCTAGAGAATTTGTCGCCCGGGGCAAAAAATAAATGTAGCGCCCCTTTTTAAATTTTAATAAGCAAAAAAAAAAAAGTCATTCGTCAATTCCTATTAAAAATTAAGTGATCAATGGGATCAAAAACGGGACGAAAAATTTAAATATTTTTACATTTTGCGCCCCATTTTTTTTTTTTTTTTTTAATGGGTGGTCGGAAAGCGTATATGGAAGACGTACCCGTCAGCTAGGGGAGGATTTTTTTTCGGGAAAATTTTTCCCCTGATATTTTCATTTCAAAGCCCGGAAAATCCGTTTGGAACGACCATTTTATCGGCCCGCGATTTTCCAGTCGTTCTTATATATCGTATATATATAGTGTATAGGTACCTACATAAGTATATATATGTACTTACATGTATAGATATATATAACGTATAACCATATTATACAGTTATACACTATAGGTATATACGATATATTTTATAAGAACGGACGATAAAAATTGCCCGATAAAATTGTCGGTTCCAAACTGATATTTTTCGCGGGTCTTAAAATGAAAATATGAGGGGAAAAAATTTTCGCCGAAAATAAAACGTCCTCCCCCCCCCCAGACGGGTAAACGTGTCTCCCGCACGTTTTCCGACAGCCGACGAAAAAAAAAATTGTCCATCGTTCGCCGCGCCGGTGGTCCACGGGAAGCGCGACGGGCGCTCGCGTACGGGCCGCGGCCACGGCGGTATAATATAATATTTACGGCCGGTGCCGCCCCGCGGCCCAGCGAGTGCGTGCGTCGTTCGTGTGTGACGTGTTGCGAACGCCATCGCTCGGTCGCACGCGCGTGTGCGTTACGCTCGGTATACACGTGTGTTGGTCTGCGTGCGCGTACGTGTGCGGTTGTGTGCGGCGGTGTGGTGTGTGAGCGTCTGTTTCGGCGAAACGCGTCCGACGACGTACGCGATGCGGTCCTGTCGCCGGACCACGGTTGTGCGGTTGTCGAGCACCGGGACGACGCGGAACGACACGGGCGCGACGGCGTAGTTCCCGGGCCCCGACGTCCCTTTTCCGGTGCGCCCGCCGTCCAGCAGCGCACGTGGCCGTGTTGCGGTGTGCGTGTGCGTATTCGTCCCCGACCGCGGCGCGGCGCGCACGTGTCTCGGTACGTGTGCAGAGAACGCGGTTTACCGCGCAGACTCTTTTTTTTTTTTTTTTTTTTTTTATTTTACCGTCTCAGTCTGTCCGTGCGTCTCGCGCTCAAAAGACACCTAACCGGCTCTGTCGCCCGCGTGGTGCAGTGGTGTCTCGTGCAGTGTGCGCGCGCTCGTTGCAGCCAACTGCACTCGTCCACAGCTCGCACAATATACCTACCGACTATATTAGTAATATATTATGTTCGTATATTTTTGTTTTGTTTTTTTTTTTTTTTTTTTTGTTATACTTTTTATTATTATCAGGTATAGACGAGCCGTCCGTTTCTTTTGGTGAAAATTTTATTTATTTATTTTTCTTCTAAATTACACTAATATAAAAAAAAAAATCCAATTTATACGGCTCGTACCTATATTGTTGTCATATATATTATATCGTGTTATGTGTGTGTGTGTGTGTGTTTTTTTTTTGTGAAAAAATACTATTATATGAAACACGTCGTGTGTACTGCAGCAGCAGCAGCAGCAGCAGTACACACCGGACGAGACTCGGTAACGTTTATAATAATATAGCTGTTTTCGTTCATGACGATGACGACGACGACGAGGAAGGCCCCACTCGAAAAACGAAAAATAAATAATATACAAAAAAAAAACCTATAAAAATATCGTGTTCGTCGTATATATATATATATTATAACGATTATGTAGTATGATATTTAAAAAAAAAGAAACCAGTAACGTTGACGTTTAAAAAACTAAAAAAATAGGTATATTATTTATTAGATATATACGATAATATCATCGGTGGTTTCCTGGTTATATATCCATATAGGTACATATGAAAAAAATACGTTTTGTGCACAGTATTTATTTATTTTTTTTTTTTTATCAATTTTGTCATATTTTAAAATATAATATAATATAATATATACGTCGTATGTTAGCTCTTCCGTACATTCTTTAGTACATCGTAAAATTATTGCTAGTTTTTTATTTTATTTTTTATTTAACCGACAATACACGCTTTTATCGATTCATAATATATTTATACGACGTTTATAGTTCGTATACATTGTATTATTTTCAAGTATATATATATATATATATATATATATATACCTACCTCTGTACGTCTAGATAAACGAAAAACTTTAATCTCCACCAAGTTTGTAACCAATCTGAATAATATGCAGTACGCCCCGATCAACAGGTTTAAAAAATGTATAATATACGAGCGTAGGTATAAGTTAATGAACACTGCACAAGATCTTATTATTATTATTATTTTTTTTTTATAAGATATTATCTATTTATTTTCGATTCATTATTAGTAGGTACACTAAAACTGCAGCGTGTATCACACGACCGTCCACGATAATAATAATATAATATACGACGTCAAAACAATAATATTATGTCCTAGACCGAAATGCACGTGCGCAGTAACATGTTTTCTCGCTATATACACGCTCCGTAAAAATATTCGTTTTACTTAATTTATTATTTTGAATGTTTATTCATTCCGTGAATATTTTGTTATTATAAAGATTAATGTATTTTTGCATTCGAAAACAATATAAATTTAAATTACGATTTCGCAGTAGTAAACAACGAATTAATACTGCACATTATTATTTATAGGATATATTAAAAAGGGTTTATAGATATTGTCAACTCTTCAAGAACGTCCCTTGTCGTCGATTAAATTAGGTAATTAATAGATATTACACCTTAAATTATAATATATGGGGACCAGAGAACTATATTTATATAAAAAACGTACCTATGTAACTATAAATAATAAATATATATATAATATGTAATATATATTATAAGCCTATATCCGTTCAGTTTTTTAATGTCTAATGATATCTTGTGAATTTTTTACGTTTATAATGTAATAATCGTTTCACTAGATTTGAAATATAATTTTCCATAATTTCAAATGCATATTACATACAGATATTTCTCGAATTTCCAGAGTAAGCCTATAATAAAAACTTATTATAGGAAACCTATCTACATGCTGTTATCAGTCGTGGATATGGCGTTTTATACAATATCCTAATGTTATATTATTATATTTAAAATATTTTGTCTGCAGTTATTCTGCAGTAATAACGTATTTTGTTCTTATTAATTAAATGGAATGTTTTAAATACTTCAATTTATTTTTCAGCATAAATTAAATTATTTAAACAAAACTACATATTTAACAAGAAATTAATAATAATCTTTTCGTTTTAAGTTCGATTTTTAAATTTTCTAAAATGTAATTCACTTTTTTAAGAAAAAAAAAGTTTTTAAGGATATTTTTTTTAATTCTTTCGTGAAATAATTTTATATTTTTAGAGCATTATTGCAATCAATAATTTATATATTTTTCTATAACAACAACATCTGTGCCCCAATTAAAAATTATATATTATTATTTAGATGAGTTTTTTATTTAATTTATACGCGAATATGATGTGCAATATTACCTTTAAACCTTTTTAATTATTCTTTAAATTTGATCAACCTATGAAAAAATTAACTATCGTTTCCTACATTAGTCCGACAAGGTAACACATTATTTTATTTACTCTGTGTTCTTCGTTCTCATTTCATCTATCAAGGTCATTGTGAAAATTTCGTTATCTTCGTCTTGTTCGTTTTTCAACAGCAAGAGAAAACATGTTCATTAAACATTTTCAGCATGTAAAATTATTGTTATTCGAATAAATAATAATGTTTTTATGACATTTTTAGACCAGAAAATTAACATTTAAAAATATAATTTAGGTAGATATTTATAAAATGGCCATTAGTTTTCTTGTTCTAGACATGTAGCGAACATTTTCGTGAACATTTTTTTTTATGGCTGTAGGATATACCTAAAACAAAGACCACCGTTGTCGGGAAACGTAAAACGACATCTGTATAAATAACCAGCTAATATACCCGTATTGAGCAGCTGTGTTCGTATATCGTAATGAATATTATATCTCACTGAAATAGTTGCGATAAAATCGTCAAATTATCATCGCGAAATTCGATTTTCTGTAATATATACGATGATTGATAATAATTTATTACGAATAAAAAAAATTTGTTTAAATTTTTAATCCTTGAAAATAAAAATGTTTTTTTTTTCTTTTTGAGAACCACTATAACTACTAAATACGGCATCATCATTAAAATAATATTTCACTTGTGAATCCGTATACCGTCGCGTACTGTGAACCCGTTGCTATGGTGACCGCCTCATATCATAGATAGGTACCTATATATAGGTAGTCGAATAAAACTCTAGGAAAATCGTCGGATGCACATAATTCGCTATATTTAATTGTTTTCTCGCGTACCTATACTTATATTGTATTTCTGTATATATTGTATACTGCTGCAGTTGCAGTAACAATAGTGAAATAGTGTAAATTATGAGATTCGTCCGCCTACGTACGCCCAGTAACGAGAAATAAAAAACATCGATGTGATTAATCGAAAAATATTTGTCTGTATGTATATCCGTATATTTTGTTATAATATAATATAATATTGTAGTTATGGTCCGCCCACGCCCTATATGTTCTTCTTTAGAATTTTTCACTCGTCATCGAATATATTACGCATGTATACGAGTGTATAATATATTATGGCATGTGCATATAGTTACGCACGTACGGTGGAGGCCAGAAGAGGAATGGTACACCCCCTGGATAATTACATGACGTCGGTTTTATGCTAAAACCGTGATAATTACTGGGGGATTAAAATATAATCTGACTGAAGTTTGTCCTCCTTGAAATTTATCCTATTTAAGCATCCATTTTGGTAGTAACACAGAATAAGTTTAATATTTGAATGTGGACGCTCTCGGGCAGACTAAATTATAATTTGTAGGTACGTTCTACATTTTGAATGACACGGTTTTCAAATACGTTTTGGTGACAATGTTCGCCAGAAATCATGTAATACGATACTGTTTGTAGCATTAAATTTCATTTTATTTCATCACGCAAATTCTGACCAACAGTTTAACCATAATGTAATAAATATTTTAATCCGAAAATCGTCACGGAATTATATGCACGCACGTTTTACATTTTATAAGATACATTTTCAATGCGTCGATTTTCGGGCCTATATTTTTATGCGTGTAATTTCTTATCAGTGTTTATTTAGAACCGTTAACTTTATTCTGTGATAATATATGTTATAAATTATTCTGTAAATCCACCCATTAATCGAGACGATTCTCACTCCAATATAATATCATAACGTACGTATTATATATTTCGACGTAAATAATCACGTTTTAGTAGTTCTACGTGTTTATCTGCACAGGATATTTTGTAATATTTTTTTCGGTCCGAAACATTACTATACTTTACAAACGCACTTGGGCAAACATTTCACACTTTTATGCGCACGGTCCTATCGTAGCGACGTTGTGCGCTCGTAATTTATGTACTTGTTTTCCGCTCAAAACGCATTGTCGAAACACCCGTTTTCACATTATTGTAATATATACATGTTATTTAGGTAGTCACTATATGTATTGGTTATAACTTATAATATTATTTTACTACTAAACAGTCATAATAATAATGTATTGCTGTAGTTAGCGACGACGGCTCGTGCACAATCGTTTTTTGAATTATATGCAATATTATATATTATATATTATTATAGGTAGGTATATATAATTACGATAAAGACAATAATTTATTTGAAGGCTAAAAAAAAAACGTTGCTCCCAAAAATTCATTTACGGTATAACTATTATCGAAAATCGTTAACAATAATGCATTATATTTTGTACCAGCTGTCGATTCCCGAGAATAATATTATTGATAAGTTTTACACAACGTTAAGATTTCTTTTCCCGGTGAGATTGTGCCTGAAGCCACAATAGTGGAAATTGATAAGCGACGCTCCAGCAAGTGGTTGTCATATCGCGCCTCACTTATACCTACCACCAAATCTCCTTTTTCCGTCGCACTGAATTCGCTTTAGTCCTATAACAATTATTTTGGTCATTATTCGATTCTGTGTTGTCCCGGGGGTTAAGTTACTTCCCCTATTTACCTTTAAACGGGTAACGTATTGTATTTGCGTACAGAAATAACCCATTTACAAATTACAATAATTATAATATGCTCCTGTAACGTCGCCCGCGATAATATAGTTGATATATATTTGTATATTGTGTAGTGTTGACAATTAATACCTACTCGACAAGTGTACGTTGAAGAAGCGATATAAATACGCGCATAAGCCATATTTTTATTGTATATTACGGGGGCGCGCGTATTTCGTAACGAGGAAAACAAACGAGTGTTTGGCATCCAAAGGACATTTTCATTTTTTACAATTATAATTATTATCATTATTACAATCACTTTAATTGATCAATAACGGGTGTACGTTAATGGAGTTTGAAGGTGCCATATTTAGTCATGTTAAAAAAAAATATGTCACGGATTATAATACAATAATAAATTATTATCATTATTATTATTGTGATGTGTGTGTGTGTTAACAACAATAAAACTCGATCGTTTTCCTCTTTCCGCATATACGACAACAGCCGAGTATTCGGTATTGTAAATCAAATTTGATCTATAAAGGAGTGAGCACACTGGGTCCGTTCAGTTCAGTTCAGTTCAGTTCGATCGCACTCTATTTGCGACGGATCAGCGAAAAAGAATGTGTTGGTCGCACATTGCATCAGTCCTTCCCGTTCCGTTAAAATTATTATCACTATTATTTTTATTATCGGTTTTATAATCCATTTTTTTTATTTAATTAAATTTTTTAAATAAACTTTAATTTTGTTATTATAATAACACATTTGTACACAATTAAAGTGACACACATCACACCTAAAAACGAACTCGCACACATCAAAATATATTATGTCAACTTTTATCCAGCGACAACAAACTGCAGGTTTTGGTAAACTAGCTGTATATTATCATATGTATTCTTATCAGGTTTTGGCGTCCGTCTTCAGTCATTTTTGCTATAGTCGAAACGTACGGGACTGAACTGATATGGGCGGAAAGTAAGAGAACTAAACTGAACGGATGCAGTGGGTCATATTATATTTATACGCTTATTATATAGTCCCGAACTCAATTGAACGAGAATGGACTGAACTGAACGGACCCGGTGTGCTCGCTCCTTAAGACGGTCTCGCCATAATCTTTTATAATATTACACGGCATAGGTATATATATACGAATACAAAGTAGGACGATGACTTATAATTTGGTCTCCCTGCGTTAATTAT
Organism: Pemphigus obesinymphae; assembly: GCA_025469235.1. Classification (NCBI taxonomy): domain Eukaryota; kingdom Metazoa; phylum Arthropoda; class Insecta; order Hemiptera; family Aphididae; genus Pemphigus; species Pemphigus obesinymphae. The sequence goes on along the minus strand of JAIPRL010000065.1, from coordinate 81,708 downwards.
TATCTATACACCGTGATTGGCCGCCTGTAGAAATGCGTGTGTGTATATTATATGCGCATATATGCCTCGCGGGACTTTAATTAATATTATGTCGATCGAAATGCCCGTAAGCCAGTAATGCGAAATTTAGGTTAGCCGTTGCCTGCGAACGCATACGTCGTCGCCCCGCGCTCTATATCATTATGAACGCGTGTAAAAAAAAGTCACTGGACGTGCATCCGAGTGTTAGATAATAAATAAATAAATAATATGATAATAACGGCAATCTATATAGCTGCTATACACCGGATATAATATATATTGAACTAAATGCATCTTTCTCCGCACCTCGTGCGCGCGCCTATTGAAACGTTTTGGCGATATGTGATAAGCGAAAACGGAGTGTGTCCCGGAAGAAAACCTCTATATTATAGTCCATACGTATTAAATTTTAAACACAGAAACATCATAAAATTAGTAATTTCCACATATTATAATATTATATCGCGGAACAAACGAGTAAAAAATTTTGCGTTTTTCCCCTTTTTTTTCTTGTTTTTATGCGATATCGAGCATTGTCTGAAGATTTTAGACTCGGAGCGCAGTCCATTCAGTCATTATTATGGATCTCTTAATGGTAGGTACACAAATTCGATAAAACCCAAAACGACCGCATTCGCAAAAACGTCACGTACCTATTTTTCGAACGAAAAAAACCTTCTAACCGGTTTTGAAATAATATAGAAAAAAAGACCCGCGTACGTAAAAGTACGTGTGCGGTTTTTCTTTTAACAACCCTTATTATAGACCCGTTAAAGTCTCCGAGGAAGGATATAATAATATACGCGTATATGTATATCTATTGGAAATCTCGACGTGACATAATACCTAAACTATAAACACGAGTTATATTCTATGGCATATAAACACGTACGCGCATTTAGCGTATACGATTTATTTTTTATTCTATACTCGGGATTTGTTTTTTTTTTTTTTTTCACCGTCTATTATCGCGCGCACCTGTTAGCCGGGGAGTAGGGGAAATACGTACCAATACGTCAATGACGACGACACGACACCGTTCCGCGAAGATTACCGGCTGTATATTACCCGGGTAGTGGTATGTACTGCACCGCGACGACTTACCTACCGCACTTCTGCGTATATATATATATATATATATATATATATGTATATCGTTTTTCGCACGGTAATTATTAATGTCGTACGGATAAGAAAAAAAAAAAAAAAATGTAGACGAGCTACAACCTATATGGTATAATATTATGTATAATATTGTTATATCTGGAAAACCTACCTGAAGGTACCTCCTACCTCTATATAGAGGTATACACACGTATACTGCAGCTGAGCCAAACTTCTGCGCGCACAATCGGAATGTCGTATGCGAGGAGACCTACCGAATATGGCCGTTATCGCGAGTGGGCTGCGCAGCGCAAACGGTACCGGCACCGGACCGCCGATGCGCGCATACGACGATATACATTATATCGTCTCCGTGAAAAAAAAAATCGTCGTTATCAATATAATATATAGTATATTTCCAGACAACGTCCTCTCGCACGGCGGTCATCGGATCATAAATTATTGTTGTTATTATTATATGTACCCATTGTAGTTTTCGCGGTCGTCGCGTCGTCAAAATATATATCGCCTGTTATATTGGCGTATAAATGCTCGCGTTTCAAAGCGTTTTGACGGAATATTATTTGTATATATATTATATATATAGATTCGTCGACTAGATATATTAAATTAAACGAACCTATATATAGTTCACAATGGATTTATTTCGTGGAGAAATCGTACATTATATATATATATAATATAGCTGGTATACGTACACAGCGCAATGACAGCCGCTCGTTTTCTTAACGACGACGGGACTCGCGTCATTATTATTATATACGACGTGTCGTCGCGCGGTCGACGAGTCGAACCGCCGCGAAGTCATGTTATTATATATGTTGTTCGGCAAATTTTTTTTTTTTTTTTTTTTCACAACGTCGTAATTATTATTAATATCGCCGCATATGGTCAAAGTCGTTGCGGTGGCCCCGGCGAAACCGCAAAAAAGGTTTTCGATAAAACCATATATATATATTTTAATAATATATACCCTCCGGAATCCGCGGACGGCACAATAATCTGTGGTGAACTGCACAGTTGATTAATGGGCCGCGACACCTGCGACTTTTAAGGGGTAATACTGTCTATGGGTAATTTTTAATAAATATTTGGAAAAATTAATACCTAATTACCGTTTAGAAATATTCGAGTACATTTTAAAATTAATCTAAAAATGTCCCGGTAAGTTGTAAACAGACTTGAATGTATCTTCGGTCTGTCTTTTAAGGATCGATCGAGCTGGTTTTTTTCTTTATTATTACAGATCGAGATATATAATCGGTGTTTAAAAATTGCGATTTTTGATGATAAATAACATGGCTAAAAAATAAATAAAAATAACCGCCTCATTCGATCCCTGAAAAACAGACTGCGATGAATTTAAAACAGTTTTCAGAATTGAAATCCTATTTTTTAAAGTCCCACAGTTTTATCGCGTTTTTATGTCGATTTTACGTTGGTGTTGCGGCTCCTTAAAAGACATATATATAGCAAATGAACAGAGTATTTATAGTAGGTATGTGTAAGTATCGTTACCCGATTCACAGAGTGTAAATTCAATCGGAATGGACACTCTCGGTTAATCTAAAATATGTCTGCCATGTTAAAAATGTAGTCCTGTAACATTTTTGTGTTGTTTATATATTATGTCATTACAGTGACAATAATGTTCGTCGGAAATTATGTAAATCGATCGGTTGTAAATAACTGGATATTCGTTAACACAATCAATTCATTTAATCATGCAAATTTCGAAAAATTTCGTGTCATCGAAATGTAATATAAATTTAAAATTCTATACTGCAGTACACGAGCTACATTTTCAACGTGTTGAACTTATTTGTTTGGGATGCTAAAAGAACGAATCGCGACATCCATCATAAATATACCTAATACAAAACGGAACGCTTTTTTTTTTTTATTCCATGAGCACATTTTTTTTTCTACGATTCCGTTTATTTTCAATCCTTTTGTTTGATGTATAATAATTTTGAAAATGTGTAAATATATCAATTAACCTAACTAGTAATCATATAACAATCATTCTGATATCAGGTGCCTTTGTGAGACAGAGATACATCTGCTCTTTTTGATACGCGGTGCTTTATAGGCACGTTCTATCATTCTTCATTGTTTATGCACGACAGAATAACATATTTTCTATCATTACACAAAAACTGATAAAGTGCGATAACGTACACTCAAGCACATATTTATATAAATGATCGTCGCTGTTTCTTCTAAATTTCATGCTGTCCATCATATATAGTCCGATATGATTATTGAAAATAGATTTGAATTTTTTAGCGATTTATCATTTATAATGTATAGTATTTTAACCATCGGTCAACAAATAAATAAGTAGATAGTAATTTTAGGCTTATAAAATAATGTTGAGAAATAAATGAATATAATTACTGAAATAGTAAAAAGCCAACTAAAAATATCTGAACAAATTAAAATCTATTTTCAAAATCATCCGACAACATGATCAATAATAATTATTACGATAGACTATTAAAATTCGTAATATTTCTAGTATAAGTCGTTACATTAAGCCGACTTCATATCGAAAATAATATTATATGAATTGCACAAAAAACGAGGGGCCGTTGTAGAGAATTATTGTGTATGCATCACGCATAAATAACAATGAATTATGCGTTCGAGATGAGTAAATCACGTCGGGTTCGGGTAAACCGGTTGTACAAATAGTTGTTCAAGTGCTTATGTATAGGTACCACCGCCTACGATCAGTGGCGATAGTTTTCAATACCATAATAATATTATATTGTGGGTTAGGTAGATTTCCCCTCTCTGGTCGAATTTATAGTCGACGAGAACACAAATCGCGATTCGTGTGGTCATCGGCGGATATAGGTATAATATTTTATGTAATTTATATAGTAAATATAATATATTAAATTGTATAAGTATTTTATACCACGATAATATACACACACATTCACGAATTAATATAATGTTTATGTTATCACTGGGTGGACGTAATATATGATTTATATATCTACTCAGTTGATTGATAGTGGGCTTTCGAAACACGATTTAATCATCCTGCAGGAGAGCAGATAATGCTAATGTTGTCAGACACATTTCCGTAAGTTGAGCCATTTTTCTGAGTTACCAAAGGATTTATAAAAAAAAAAACACACTGTACTATATTTTCAGAGATTTCAGGACATGGCGGTATATTTTCGCCGTATAATCAGAATATTTTCTATCAGCCCTTAAAATTATGCGTAGTACGAAATTAGCAGATGGGTTAATCAAATTAGCCAATTATATATTTCTTCATACCTATTACAATATTGATGAACCAAATAAAATTGTCATTCAAAGAAAAAAATGAATTAATTGTGGTGTAGTACGAAAATCAGAATATTTCAGGGGCAGCTGATTTCTGCTTAGTTTTTAAACTAAATCTTTGTACATGGATGGATTCATCGAAAAGTAAGTTTCACTTGTGAATCAGTGATAATTTTTCTCCAGGACGAGATTTTTAATGTTCAGGTAACATTGTTTAAACTTTCTTTCTAATACGTTGATAAGTGACGGTGATTTTAACGTACAGTTCGTTTATAATAATACGGTCATTATTACTGTTTTGTCGTCTTTAATTTTTGTAATTTTCCTAGTTTTACGATTAAAAAAAAAAAAAATGTAATTACAGTTTATATTGATATTTATAAAGAATAACTTGTGAGATAACATCCCGTATTTCAGCGATTCCATTAACTGTGTTTGAATTCGGTCGTTTGATCCTAGCTCTGAACATACGATCAGCTAATGTTGCTCATATACTTGATCTTCCATCATGATAATTTATCGATGATAACATCCGTACGACCGTTTCCGAACATCATTTCCCAACTGCTTGTTTCGGAATAATTTTTCGTTAGCTTCGAGAACATCGAGAAACTATTCGAATCTAAATGTTGGTTTTTCGATGACAGCATAACAGTAACTGTTGTCGTGATTGTTGACGTATAACATGAATTTCAAGATGTCATTTTAACCGTCCATTATTGTCCACATTAAAACGAAAAACAATTGTACACGGAGGAAAACGATGTTCGAGTGCCACTATTACCGTTTACCGATCCCTCGTTATTTATCACGATTTCTGGATGGAATTTTCTGACTTTCCCGGTGGTTTTTTTTTTCGTTATCGGTCATCTCGTCACATTATTTACTCTTGTACCTCCACCGACCATTTTGATCGAGTCGTGTTTCGAAAATGCCCACCGTGAGTCTACCGCCGCGGTGACCGTGGTACAGTACGTTGAGGGTAGTTGTGTTTGGCGCAGGGGTCCTAGGCCAGGCAAAGGCCGGAACAGCCGGACCAGGCGGACGCCCAGCCCGGTCGCCGGACCTGCAGCGGCGGCCGCGTTGCTGACGACCACGGCGGCGATGACAACGGCCACATCGACTACGGTCGCGCCCGGCTACGAACAGTACCAGAAATCACTGCTGGAGGTGCCGTGGCCGCACGCCGAGTACGGAGAGGCGTCCAGCGACGACCTGAGTTCCGAATGGGACTCGGACGTGCCCGAACCGCCGCCCAACTCAAAGGTTAATAACGGTATATTTATAATATGTTTATATAATAATACGTAATATTTTACTGGCCGTTTCAACGTCGTCTGTAAAATTATATGAAGTACAATATCATTGCGACTGCGAGTGTTGTAATGATAGGCGTGTTTTCGCGATTAACCGGGTTAAGTTATTTTGTCTTATCTGTAACCAAACATAATAACCATTCTCCAATTGATCGGTTATACATTTTTATAACCAAAACCGATTGTTTATAAAATTCAGTAACCAAATGACATGAATCGCGAAAACACGACTATTGTAATATCATATAGAATACGATTGGCGATAGAAGACTTATGCATTTTAATGTTCACTTAAAAATGCAATTCATTCATGTTCACGTTCAAATGTAGGTAATTAAAAATAACACATTCATCTGGTCGTTCGTTTTAATTAATCAATTATTAACAAAATATACATATTTCTTATGTTATAAATATATACTGAAAAATTACCGATTCATAGAAACTAGCTATCGTTTTCATTTCATAGCGGTCTCGAGGAAATTGGACTTCTAAGTACTATATTGAATTCTAATAAGGTTTATAGTGAAATTTTAATATATTTGAATTTAATTTGAACGGCCTGAAAATCGTTCAAATTTCTTAAAATTATGAACGTCATTCATGTTCACGTTCTATTCGACAGAAACGAGTGGCATTCGTGTATCGTTCACAAATTATGAACGTGAACGAAATGAACGTGCGTACATAAACGTCGTTCTTTCCAAACACTGGTTATTGGTAACAGGCATTATGGTCAAATAACACGAAAAAGATAGCACAGTGGCCCGTTACAGCTTATCAATTTCTATCTTTAATATAGAACCGACAGTCGGATATTTTCATTGGTTCTGTAGGTTTTAGTTTCAATATCCTTGATATCAGCTATTTAGTACTAAGCAATACATTTCTTATTGATACCAAAGAACAAAACAAACAGAATGGTCACTGATAAGAATTTACACAGGCAGCATTGGATGGTGGATAAATCATTCGCCATGTTTTCGGATGCGATTTTATCATTGTTTATACTGTATTTATATCACAGAATAATAGGTTTATACCATGATATTCTGAGCTATTAATGATAATAACAGTACTGATAGTGTCTATTTTGGTATAAACAATGATAACTTTGCATCCGAAAACATGGCGACTGATTTTGTGATATCGGCTTAGTGTTAGTTCACTGTTATTACACAGATATAATAAATAAATTTATTATCTTTATATTGTATTATCATATTAATATTATATATGAGTCATATGAAATCATATCTGATTACACAGAGTATAAAAATCTGTGTATAGTATACTATGAAAATAAAACGGTTAGGTAGGTTCCTAACGTAATTTTCTTCTACTGTGAGTATATAACATATCAATCCAACCGCTCTGAAATGAAAAAAAAACTGAAGTAGTGGGGGAAGTGTCTATGGTCTGATAAAATTAATTGTATATAATTACATTGAAATATACATCTCTGTCGTATAATGTTACAAATAAATATTACGGTTGAATTTATTAGGGATATGTCGAGACGCGAAAGGTGCGATGGGTAAAAATAACTAGGAATTTAAAAATTGGGAATATTCCCGAAATTACAATAAATACCCAAATGTATTTGGAATTTTAATTATAATTCTGATGATTATTTTATAATACGTATAATATAGTTTTATATTAAAGTATAGGTAGGTATATGCTATAACCTATTTTTTATAAAACACATATATAATATTATAATATATTTTAAATATTATCCAATTTATAGATAATATAAAATCTATTTATGTATGCGTGTTATTATAACTGACAAGTATGATAATCACGAAATTCCAATAGAATATCAGAGGGTATCCCGTACTATAAAGTTGGTGTTTTTGTATACAATTGGAAAGCACTAAAAATATATATATATAATTATTTTAGTAATAGTATAATCTTTAAAATGCATCCAATCGATCGAGGAAAATCCGGTCTTGGAATAATGTATTATAAAATTATTAAAATTAATTATCTATAAGTCTTACTATCTAGGATAAAATAATGAAAAAAAAAAAACAATAATTATTGCCTTGTACTGTACACATAATATAAAAACGACATCACTACTGTTCGGAGCGCAATTTGGCGGATGTTACAAATCTGGACCCCGTTAATCGACACAATTTCGCATTCTTCCTCTAATGATTATTTTGCATTTAATTTGTTTGTGATGACAAACAAAAAAGACGGTGTCACACCTGTTATCTTAGGGCATATGATAAATGGCGTTGACAAGTGTAGTTATGTGGGAGATGCGCTACGATTGACGAGTTTTGTACGGACGACCTATCGTGAAATAGAATAAAGCTCTCTGTAGATATCATTCACGTGAGTAGAACAGTGTGATCACAATTTACAATAATAAAAATATATAAATTCCCAATTTTCAGAAACGTAAATATGCTTCATAAATATACCGATAAATTCCCAAAAAAATCATACTTCCATACTCAATCTGTAAAATTTTACATTTTAATGGTGGTTATTGCCTTTAAAATAATTTCCCTCAAAATTTACGCACATTTCTTCATTGTTATTGCTGGTAACAGTGCTATAAAGTGACATTTTGTCAGCCCTTTCAAAAGTTCAGCGCCATATCCATTTTCCATATTCATATATAGTATATAGGAACATTATGAACGTTTTGTATGAAGTATTATATATTCATGGTCACTATTCATTAAAAAAAATAATAATAATACGGTAAACTATACGACTACGTAAATATAAACTACTTTCATGGTTTTTATGATATATCTTTAAGCTTTTATATTTATTCGTGTACATACATTTAGATTAACCGTTTCAAATGTTAATAGATTACATTTTTAAATAGTGATGATAGTCTTATATAATTAATGGTAGGTATATAATCACAGCATGGTTTAAATTATTTATTTTAGATTAAGACTAAACAAATACTGAAGACAATTTATTAAAAAGACTGTGCAAAGTGTATACGCTTTACTGTTTCTCCGACAAGAGTGCAAAAAAAATTCATTGTTTCATGGATAAAAAAAATAGTAAATTATTTTTATTCCAATTATTACTTGATTGCGTGAAAACAAAATTAATATCATTAATGTATTTATGTATATATTTATATATACGTAATAAATTCAAATAAAATAAAACGTCATGAAATCATAATAAAATCCTAACATGAAACGTAAAGAATCATATCTATGTATGGCATCTGTTCAATTCGTTATCAATTTCGAGCCGATAAAACATTGATTATTTCTAAAATTGTGCTATATTTTTGATAAAAAAAAAAATTTTGAAATAAAAAGTAAAACACGAGTACATATATAATATATATATTATATTATATATTATATATAATAACTTTGGTATAAATATTGGTGTAATAATTTTTATAAGATATAACTAAAAAAAAACCACATTAGTAATGCCCAATGGTCTGCAGTTGTAAATAATATTCGAAAATTTTGCTTCTTTACTATTCAAATTTCAAATGGTCAAAATGACGATTGTCCTTCTTAATTCACGAAATTTTCAGATACCTATTAATTTTTATGCTATCGATTCAAAATTCAAATGATTTAGTATTATAGGTATACATGAGAGTCATTTGAGGACTGTCCTCGGAAGATAATAAAAAAGTATATTTCGATTATAAATACATGATATTTAGTATTCAAATCGAGTTTGGTTCAGAGATTCGTAGTATATTATATTATGTACGTCATTCGCAATAGTTTTATGTATGCGCGTGCGTCACTCTTTTGCATATTTTAACAATAATGATGACACGCCGAACATAGCGCCTTTTCGCGACATATCGAAACTCAAAATATTTTATTCGTTTTTTATCTAATTAGCTGCAGGTTATTATATAATAACATGGTCCTCTTTTCGTTTACAGTGTAGATTTTGTTCACTAATCGACCATCATAGTAACTTAAAATCGTCGTATACAGTACAATATATACACGGGATTTTCGATTTATCTCTGGAGAGTTGATTAAAAACGTTATCAATTTAAAAGCGTGGGGGGGGGGGTGAGCTATTTAAAAATTTTAAAATACACATAGGTACACAATGTTTGTTAACGATATCAAAATTGAAAATTCTGAAAATATAACCCACGCGACGGTAGAAATATAAAAACGTATTTATGAAAAACAGTGATCACATATTTTATACCGTTGGTTTAATTTTTACCCGTATAAATATAATTTATTATTCATAATTTAGAAATTATCTAAAGGGAAAATGTGCAATTCGTAATCCAACACATAATAGTCGTTATTGCATATTATTAACTGTGCAATATTTGTTACATTTCAGTTTTTTTTTTTTTTTTTTTTGCTTCAAGTAGGATTTAACCAAAAAAAAACCATTTTGCCACTGTAGGTATATACACAAATATGTGACGTGATAGTTTTGAGAAGTCAATTTATCATTTTCCTGTGCAGCGGATTTCACGGGTCCGCGAAGTTCACATAAGCGTACAAACCCGGCTCGTTGCGTTTAGCGCTCGTATATTTACGCTTCGGGGGCTACGTGTATACGATAGGTGTACAGAAGGCGTAATCATATGTTTTCTACGAGTTTTAATAGACGATTTTCGCGTAAGCCATTCACGATGAGCACACCGTTGTTTCGTATATTTTTTTTTTTTTTTTTTGTTCACACGTTTATATAGAATGTAGGATCGGACACACACATTCACATAAAAATTAAGTGCTTTTCGAAAAACGTTTTCAGTTCATAGATCATTATTTTTGCATCTTTGTATAATACTAATATAAATCGTATACGTTTGTTTTTGTGATTTTCGCAACGCTAGTTTAAAATGAAACTACAGGGTTCTAAATCCTGAAATGTATTCAAAATCAGTTTTTTTATAACATATTTTATTAGCATTTTTAAAATGTACCAAAAGCAACATTATAGTTCATTAATAAATAAAATATAAAAATCAAAATATGGTTTTTATATGGTATAAATATACATATAATATGTTGTAATATAATAAGACTGAAGATTTCTGCAGCATAACTCCAAAACGCCATGATAAAACAATTTGATTTTAAGTTACTTATTTGGATACTTTCATCGGCGGAGTATGATTTCGCATAATTAAAAAATTCAACGGTACCCTACTATTGATTTGCGCTTTTTATCTGTAATTTTCCATTCGTATAAAACTGCGTATGTATTGGCGAGAATACGCCCCAGTTATTAGTATGATATATTTACTTATAATCTGATAATTTAGTATCCTATAGTAAGACCTATCTATAGTGCTAATTTTAGAACAACTTAACAACATAGGTTTTTTAAGAGCAGTCACAGCTATTTAAATTTATATCCACCCACCTACTTTTACTAAAGCAATGCATATTTTTTTAAAAAAAATCATTATGCTTTGTGCTTATTCTAATAATGGTAGTTTTATAGGGGGAGAGGGTCCATGAAATCAGAGATCTATGTGTGTAAAGTTAGTTTCTGATCCAAACGTAATTTTTTGTAATCTCATTTTTTTAATTTTAAACTATTTGTAACCTCATCGTTCCAAACTTAAAACAAATTTATCTATGAGGGAGAGGGCAATTTTGTATCTCCTCACATTATCCACGTTGTTTCAAACAAATTGTATTATATTTCTATTGATTTGTGACTATTTATAACCAAATTTTTATAATTTGTAATCTCATAATACATTTTGTATTAAATTATATTCCGATACCTACTCAAAAGAACTTCAAAATGTATTTATTTAATATAATGAGATTAAAATAAATTTGAAAATGTTTGTGCTGGGTCAGGGGGTGATAACTCTACACACTTTAAAAGTTTAAGTTAAATTTTTATATTTTATTTTAAAAATGTGGTAAAATAAATAAATAAACAGGATTAAAAATAAATAATTATAAGAAATATATCTGATTAAATATTGTATAATAGGTATAAGTAGGTAAATATGGGTTTGAATTGAATGAAATGTTAAAATATCAAATTACGTACCTATTATTTAGTTTAATATTATCTGTCTTCGGTTCCAATTATTATGACGTAGCTGCCATCCATTTATTTCTTATCTATGCAATCATGTTAATATCCACAATATAAAAATGATCAAACTGTGACTTATATCATACTGTAAATTAGATTCCTTAAAAAATTTAGTAAACCTAGAAACCACCCTACCCTCTTTGAGAGTACATGCAGTTGCATTACTTGGTAACCCATGTGGGCGCCACTGATTAAGTTCTTCTGTCAAGTAAGTTTGTTGTACCACGAATCTTAATTTTGCGACAATATTTATGACGACAATTATTGAAGGATAACCGCTCTTTTTGAAGTTTATCGCTAATTAAATAGTTGTAACTGTACATTCTTTATATTTCAGGCTTTAGTCTATTATTATTCAATAAATTCCTTAATAAATAAATAAATAAATAAATTATTAAAAACTAGTGGTGCAACAAGTTAATTTTCAAGGACGACTCATTGGTGAGTGAGGTACGTCAATTAATAATTGTTTATTATCGTAGATAAGTCTTACTTAATTCGAATACTTATAATTATGTAACTCGTTTAGATAATTAAATATATATCTATTATTTAGAAATTCTATATGATATACAGTATAGTTTTTGGGAGTTAAATTGACATTAATGGATTGGAATTTTTCTCAGGCAGCGGTCCTACAATCAGGAACACGTCTATACATTTGATTCGAGTACAATATAGACGTTATAAATGATAAACCAACACGAACCTATAATCTATGTAGTATATATATATATTATAACTATTAAATAATATTGTCGCTCATTATATAACATCTAGGGACAATTTATTTAAAGCCATTGCATAATACGAATTACGTTAAAATAAGTATGTATACTATATATTGGCACTTTGTTTATTTTGTAAACCTTGATACCATAATGTACCTTGATACCGTAATATGCCGTAATAGATATCCAACAGTTCCGCAGATTATCGTTAAAAAAGAGCGTAATATTTTAAAAGGTACTTCCGAAATCAAACAACTCGTTAGAGTATTAATAAAATTAATCCGAATATGGATTTAATTCTGCTAATGAGTGGAATATTCGATAAAATTACCGTCAGATTTGTGGGAAAAAGTCCTGTAGTGTAAAGGTAAAAGTACTGCAGAGGATGCTGAACGAATTCAACTAATCGTCGAAGCTATATATCGATGTCAAATGTCTAGTTTAATTCATTAGGAGGTGTAACTCCATATATATATTTATGACGAAACAAGCGTTTAATTATTTCGTTTTTGTAAATTACATGATAGAAAATACCTTTTGATGTGCGGTTGCCACTTATTGCCATCACGAATCAAACGGATAACAGAAATAACGGTTTATAATGGAATTATTATGAAAGCACCTAGCATAATGTTCGGATAACCAAATGAAACTACATAATGTTTTCTTAAAAATCATGCGTAGGCTTAAAGCTATTTGGTTGCGCAGAAATGTAGCCTTTAAAAATACGTATATTGTTTTACGCACATCCAGCTATATAATATATAATTATTGATAAAAAAAAAAATCGTGGAATTAACTTTAAAACTAATTATAATATGATTATATGATATGAAAATAAATAAACGGCATTATATAACAAACATCGAGACGTATATAAACAAATAACTGACATTCTTTTAGTTTTAGTTTATATTATATATATATATGTAATATATATAATTATACAAAACATTATCATTTCAATACATAATATGGGTATATATTGGTTTTTTTCAATTGGCTGTCGGAAACTTAAAATAACTTTAGTCTGTGCAAATAACGTATAGTTTAAACGATCGTTTTTTTTTTTAACGCTCGCGGACGATCATAATATCCATACCTATTATACCGGCCGTTTTCTTTTAAAAATAACGTATTTTTATTGTTTTCGTATTATATATTTTCTTATCTATCAAATTTCGTTTTGGCAAATCACCGTTGTACATTAATTTTAACGTGATATGATATATAATATATACAGTTGGTATCCCCTACAATATACGATATTATTATTATCAATATAACGTGCGAACATCATATTATAATCGTTTACTGCTGCCCACTATTATTAAATTAAACAACGGGCGTTAAAACAAAATCGTTTGGCGGCGAACCGTCTGCAGGTTTCTCCGAGGAACGTTCAAACGGTTTATTATTTGAAAAAAAAAAAAATGTTTGTACGATTAATCAAAAGAACGCCAATGAACTCGGCAAAACGCCGGGACGTGTATCCTACCATACATTATTATATAATGTTATACGCTTTTGTGCGATATTTATTGTACCCGTACCTGACGACTTTATACGCCTATATTAAATACGCATATAAAATAATATGAACGTGTATACGTGACGACGTAATAAATGTATACATTTGAGCGTACATTATTATAAATTGAATGGATCGTAAAACATAAATGCGACATTTGAGTGTACGTCAAATGCCGAGTGTCACGTGCGTGTATATATATATATATATATATATAAAACGTTTAAATATTAATAATAATATTATAATTTATATACCCGTCCGTACGTCGTAAAAGAATCGTCTACATTATTATTATTATTGTAGGTACGCGGTACTGTAGTATATCTAATGTAGTCATGAAAAAATGATCGCCGGCTCGAAATGAAAGGGCTCTCCTGTCGTGGTATTTTTAAGTCGTTCGAGAGGACGTTTTTAATACACAATATTTCAATCCGAAGTACATTTTTTGTACGAGTTATCTCATGTCCTATGTATTATATTTTATCGTGACCAACTGTACAAAATGCCATTTTCAGCTCAATGCGTGCGACGGCTGGGCGGGCGGTTCGACAGTATATAGTAATATTGTAGTAAATGATATAGAAAAGAGTTAGTTGCTAGAATATCGAAGTAAAAACAACACTCTTTTTCTAATCCGGTGAAATATAATTGCGAGATTCACAGGAAAAAAATAAAAATAAAAAAAATTGGAAGATATTTTCAGAAAACCCGCCTTATCAAATATTTTTAATTATTCGGACAAACAATCATATTTTCGTTTACCTATAGGTACATTTAAAACATACGGTTAAGTAAAATATAAAATACAAGTAGAAGATTGGAATTCGGGATGATTTAACGTTTTAACATTTCGAATACTCGAAATCTATTCGAAAATTAATTTCCATAAATATCGAACATGTCACATTTATATAAAATGAATTTAAAAAAATAAAACAATCTTTATAATATATCTGATTAGTACTTAATATTATATTGTGAACTTTTATCAAAACAAATTGTTTTCACATATACAAGTAATGATATTTCTAACGAATTTATATTGATTTATAACAAAAACACGTCGAATGACGGTAAATATACAGCAGCTTGGACCTATTGGTCATGTTGAATATATTTAAATTGGGATAACATCGGTTTATAATTTAAATTTACTTTTAATCCACTGTGGTCTTATTTTGTTTTACCTCGCGAGTAAATATTATGTCAAAATACAGGAATTCAATCATATAGGTATCAAAAAAAATCTTTGATTTACCATATAGGTTACACGGTATAATATTATTATAAGGCGCAGACCTGTAATATAATATATACAGCTTCTATAGCTTTGAAAAAGTATCTATAGATATTAGATACTGATACGTCATTTTAAAAGAAAATATCTCAAGATATTGAAAAAAAACATTAAAGATGAAAGATATTTTGAAAGTGTATTTTTTATAAGTATCAAAAATATATTGATTAAAAATGTATACAATTATATAAATAATAAATTGATCGTTCTTTTCGTTTCATACTTAATTGTACACTAATCTCTCCTTTCAATCAATTCGTAATTTATTATTTATGTAAATAAAATGACTTAATTTTGAACTAGGTCTTTAAAAATCAATAAAAAATTCTATTAGGCACCTATACCTATCCTTAATCCCAGATAATTTTGGTATTATTCGAGTTAATATAATTTGTTGTATTATTGTGCCGTACAATAGTGGCAGCCATCGGCATTCGGCTATTATTCTTGTGTTATCTTTGAGACTGTCGTCATTGCGGGAAAATAATTTTAAAAAAGGAGCGGCTCGTTGACGCTGTTATAAATATACCAGAGTGTGCAGCACCTTAAGGAAGCCGCTCCTTTTGAATCACATTGACAATTGTCAGACTTTTGTCGTCACTCGTTGTGTTATGTAATAATTTACAATACTTCAATACACAACACTATAATAATAATTTTCCTTGTCTAAATACATCCTGTGCCAACCCGTTTGAAAAAAATCACTTTTAAAACTATATTTACTTATAAATACGTGTGTGCATCTTCTTTTTAAATAATAATATCATTGACGTATTACTATTATCAGTAATAGTTGCATTTATAAAAAATATGAATTAAAATTCTCTTTTTTTTTTATATTATATATTATATTATACGTACTTAGTCTCTGTGGTTTGCGTAATTGACTCGATGTTTATTATACACTTATACTATTATTATTATTATTATTATTATTATTTTCAATGTTTCACGCTTTACTAGTGTTGCAGCTATTATAAATGAACGACTACGATTATATGCAAATTAAATGTTTACAAAACACCGCGCCCAGGACTATAATTGGATCGAAACGAGAGCTTTTTAAACGTCAGGCCGGTCTCCGAAGACTGCATCTAATAATGCGCGTGTTAATTGCGAAAAAATATATAATTTGGTTTATATTTATTATGGTTTCGGCCCGTCCCAGTCGTTGCTTTTACCCGCAACTAAAATGCACAAATATATCGAGTAAAATTAATATTGAAATCTAAAACCACTATTAAATTTAAAATAAAAATAAAAAATTTACAAGTAAACATATTTCCGTTTGTTCCTATAAAAGTGAATTGGGTAGTTTCTTAAGGTTTGAAAGTAAAACTTGTGTATTGACTATAATAAAATTTGCAAATAATTTTTAATTTATGCTAAAAATTTTTTCAAAATAACTGCTTTTTCTGAAATTGTCCCGCAGCCGGTCGGACATCGCATTAACGATTTTAAATAATACCCGCGTATAAACAATAATTGATAATATGGCCGATTTAGCACGAACATGTGACTTTGTCGAAGCCCTCGACGATGCTCTATAAAAGCATGATAATACAATATTATGTTTCCTATTGGTTTATCGCAAGAAAAAAAAAACATGTAAAACGTCCAGGAAAAGGTCGTTTCCCCGACGCGTCGTTTTTTATTATTTTTTTTTAAGGACCGATTACCATTATCGTCATGGTGCCCGTATAATATACTCGTAGTTTATCAACCCGTATGACGTCAATACCCGTGAGACTAAATAATTATTACTATTATAGTTATTATTGTTCATAGGTCATAGGTTCATTCGGCCTGTGTATACATCAGTCGCAGTAAACGATTATATTACCACCTATAATAGCTTCTTATCAGTGGCCGTTTAATTGATAAACAAAAATCAATTTTAATCCCGAATGGTCCACGGATTTCGTCACGACACGTAAATAAAACAAATAAAAACGATTTCAGTCGTAATATTATTATATTATATTCTAATTCCATTTGTGCTCAGGCCCTTCGGAGTAATGTTTTCCGTTGAATATGTTCCAATTCGATTGTTTTGATGGCCTAATCGGTATATATTATTATTAAAGTAAACCTCCAGACACTCTTGGTGTCCTTATTGGTTTCTGTCAAGCATTTATTACTCCAATAACATCGGTTTTTTTATCGGTACATTTGTAAGTACTTTTTCGAAATGTACAGGAATCACGTACATCTCACGTGCGCAAGTCCCAATATGTCATGATACGGTATTCATATTTAAATACGAAAGTGCGAATAGCATGTCGATGTAGGACTACACACTATATTTACGAGTAAAGTATAAACACTTAAAACGTTCCACACATATTTCATTTATTACAGAAGGCTATGTCAATATTCGTGTTATGTACTTAGGACAGCAGTCAATACTATAAATTCCATCATTTAAAATAGTTTTTAATCGACCGCCGTATAATGGAAAAATAAAAATGAATTTCGATCAATATTTATTATCATCGATCTGCATGAGTGGCGCCGAGTCCTATGTTTAGGACCACATTTTTATAGGGGCCGGCGATCAGAGGCTGGACGTCTTTGCAATATTTTAATCAACATAATAAACTATACTTGGTTACTTGATGAAAATAAGAGATATGTATTAATACTTATTTATTTAGGTACCTAGTTCATAGTTCAGAGACTTCTCTATCTCAGTTTAATGCTAATATCTACAGAAATGTAATTCCGGGGGGTGAGGGGAGGGGGTTCGCAGGCGGACGGAGTAGGCTTGTGGCCGCTGGGGTGGCTTGGGGCCGTTGTATTTTCATTTGGCCTGAGCGCATTTTTAGAAGTTCGGCGCCACTGATCTGCATATTCATTAAAAAAAACTATTTGTTATTTTGAAACCTTTATAAACTTTACCAATATTTTTTTACAATATTGTATACCTATTTTTTTTTATAAAATAAACGAAGTTTTCAAACATATTTCAAGTCAATGCTCGCAGACCACAGTAAACAATCTCCACTATCTGTATCCAATCTGTTCTAAATAGCCGAATCAGTTCTCTATAAGACTGCATAAACAATATTTCAAATATTGTGTTAAAGTCATTGATTCATTTTAGAGAATGATGACTCCTTGTATTATAATATAAATAATATAATAATAAATATAACAATATAATCTATGTTTTGTTGGAATATTTTCATTTAATTTTAAGTAAAATAGTTTAAATTGATGTGTTAATATTATTCATACACCTATATTTTTATAACAATACGCATAATGTAACTTATCGAAAAATAATTTCAACAAAATATAAATTATATTATTATCTTTATTATTTTTATTATAGGTCATCCTATCCAAAAATGTACTAATAATGATTTATATTATATATTATAATAATTATTTAGAAATTTTGAAAGGGATATGAGGATGATATATACCCGATTTAACCGTGGCTGATTTTGGTAATTTTCTTATTCTTAACTCTTATTCAATTATACCAGCATTTATCTATTTTTAGTTATTTTTATAAAATATTTCAAAGTCACGAACACAGAGATTATCTCGCGTGAACCAACCCAACATCAATAGGTTTTATGAGACAATAATATTCTAAAATAAAAAAATGTTGCCGGGCGATATTCTTTATACAGTACAAACAAACAATATTTAAACATTGACAAATCAATCTTAATATCTCAATAAATCAGTCTTATATAATATGTATATAATACTCATATATACTCATAAAGTATACCATAGAGTTATGCAAACATTTATAAAATCAAATATTACCCCAAAAAGTTTTTGAAAATCCCAAAGTCAAATCACTTAGAAAAGGGTTTTCAAAATCCAAATATAAAGGTAAATTTGAATAATGAAAAAAAATGGAAGTTTATTTTTATCTTTATCGAATATTTCAATTCATATAATAATTAAGACGTATATAGGTATGTTTATAAATTTGCTATGCAATACCTATATAGTAGGTATAGCATGTTGGTGCAATAAATTTATTATTATAACTGTGATATAAAGTTTTATTGACTTTCTGTAGTTAATAGTAAATATTTTTGCGATAAATCTCAAGTGTATAAAATTTGTTCAACCAATATTTCTAAAAAATTTTGGAAAGAAAATGTTGAATTCAATATTAAAGAAGGCGGCATGTCCGATAGAAGCATTTCCCTTGTCGGGTAGAATACTTATAGTTGATATATTAAATTTTAAAGCAATGTTAAACCCATAACTGGGAAACTTAATGATTTTTTGAACTTTTTGTGTTAAGTTATCTTAAAAAAAAAAAAATTAAGTTAAGTTAAAAGTTATTAATATCTTTTTTTATTAATTTCGAAAAGAGGCAACATAACTTAGTTAAATGTTAAAATTTCTTAATTAACAATAAAAAATAATATTTTTTAAATACAGCTCAGCTGCTAAAATACCTATATTTTTGTATTCACATTTATATTAATATTTAATATATGACCCAGATAAAAAATTCTTTCCAAAAAAAAAAAAAAAAATATATAATATATTATATAGGTGATATATGTATCCCTATATAATAATAATAAACATCATTGTAAACCCAATAGTTTCCTCGCTTCAGCTATTTACATTCATAAGCAATTATACAGTAAAACAAAAGTTTTGTTTTTCGAAATTACATTAGGTATATTGATTTTTAAATCCTCCTAATAATATTTTTTAAATGCAAAATCTAATTCTTGGAATATAAATGATTTTAAAACATATAAACTCATAATTTCGATGATCAAAATCAATTGGTTTGAAATTATGTACATAAATGTACACTCGTACGATACACACGTGAAGCGTGTGCGATGAAGACGTTACTAGCGGCGCGCGCGGACGACTATACGGCAGACCAGTTTTTTTCCATTCTCGTTTCTATCGTCTGAACGGGCGAAACGCGACGAAAGGTCAATTGCAAAATATATCGCATTTGCAATATTATTTATCGTTTTATTTGTTATTTTTTTTTGTTTTTTTTTTTTTATATTTTATTTTACCCCGCACGCAAATAAAACTATAATTTATCGGAAATTCATAGAATATTTGTGTGTAGGAGTATAATACGTACACGTGTTTTAAAAAATATATTAACCAATACAGTGTTTTACATATATACATGGTAAATGGAAAAAAAACATTTGTGAAATAAAGTATAAAACAAATTGTCATCATAGTCATTGGCATTATTTTCTCATGTACATTACTATTACGTTATAAGCCTCATCACGGTTACCAGTTGCAGCAGACTGCACTGCAGTATATAATGCACTTATTATACTTGTATTTGATACATAATGAGTAATAAATAAGAAGCATATTATGAGTTATATACATGAGAGGAATCTTTAGTGTAGTTGAGAATATAGGTGAATAAAAAGTTAGAGGAAAAATTTCCAAAATCAATTTTTATCATAAAATTTACCAAAATTCAACAATAGAAATAATTATATATAACCCATAATATTTCATTATTTCAGTGAGATCACCAATGTTTTCTATACATTCTCATATCTTATATAATATTTACTACATAATTTTCAAATGCGTTTTGTAGTTTTTGGTTTTGGGTATTTATTTAGTGGATCACATTGATCTGATCTGCACCATCACTGCATAAAGTGGTCCCACGTCCCGGCGAGATCGTTTTCAACGACTATATTGTGTGGTTCAAACTAAAAACTTTTGGTTTACTTCGAAATAATTAAATATCGATGTTTAAAAAAAAAAAATCACATCTCGTGCTATAGCCAAAATAATTTTTCATCCTCTGAAAATTTGGGTCACGGACGCAGCGCGAATAAAAAACCGAAAATAATACCACAATATGTTCGTCGCGTGGTAGGTAGCCCCCCAAGCGTTTTATTCGCTCGCAATTAATTAAGACACGTACATTGGCAACACTGGTCCAGGACCCAAAGCCGTCATAATACTGTCAAATTCCTCACGACCCACCCCATATATCTTATATGTTATTTGTGCGTGGGGACTTAATCGGCAACATTGGTTATTGCCATCGCTGATCATGTCGAAAATTACATAACTATAGAATGTGTTTAAATAGTGGTGAACTTTTTTTTTTTTTTTTTTTTTAATGACCCTGAAGAGTGACAGTCAGCTGCCATTCACACGTCATCAGAATGACTATATATATATAAACGATTATATTATATAAATTAATTCTGCCTTAGACAATATAACATGTGATATGTAAAATGAGGTATTTCGGAAGAAAAACTTCCACGTATTTCCGTTTAATCCGTGTATTTTTATTCGAAGACGTGATAATAATTAACAAAAGTATAACCACATTGTTGTGCATGTTAAGCAGAACACGGATATCTCGGAATAAATATTACGAGACATTCATATCTTATTTATTCAATTAAATCAATTTTAGCTAATCAGATGTCAGATTTTCGGGTCCATATCTAGATTTAATTAATTAATTATAATAATTAACAAAAATTACCACCACCCTTAATTTCGAAAGTAGGATACATATTATATTAAAATTATTGAAAATAGAACCGGACTTTTGTGACTTTTTGAATTTTTCGTAAAATCAACTTAAATACAAATATTATTATAACATATTATCATGTAGGTAAATAGGCTATAGCGGGTTTTTATTCAAAAGCTTACAACGTACCTAGTAGTTATCGTTCTTTATTAAATTGGAATATTCGATTTGCTCCTTGTTTTAAAAATTATGTTGTTAACTTTAAAAGAAATTCGTATTATTTCCATTATTCTTATAAAAAATAAATCCGGTTAGAAATATAATTTTGAGAATAGTAATATATAACTTATCTATATATCTACTATAATAAAAGGCTTTGATAATTTGGATTATTTCACCCATGATATTATTTAAGGCATATATTTCGTTTTATTTTTATATAAAACACATTTCTATCCTCAGATAAGACACTTAATTTTTTCATTTAATTCCCAGCACCATTTTTGATCCACTGACCATGTACTACTTATTTTCATTTTATTTTTACGTTTTCCCAACTATTCTGTAGTCGTTTTGAGATTTTCCCATTTTCCCATTTTGTCCATAGTTCGCGTTTTTCAAAGCAACAAAGAAAAAGTTCATTCTATATCGTGCTGTTATTCTATGAAAAAATCTCACGATATCACCGAAGATGACAAGCGTTTGTTGATACATGGTTATCGGTATCCGTACGAAATTACAATAATTTTTATTATCATTTATCATTATTATTTTTTTGTACCTTTGGATCACGTATTATACCATAATGACGAAAGTATTATCGACTCAAAATATGTAAATAATAATAATAAAAATGTTAATTCATTTTTACTTTAGATTATTATAAAACACGGGCAAAGTTTCAAGTCCGTATTTAATTCCTACGAATATTTATCATAGTTTTTTTTTTATTTTAATTATAGTCAGCAGGTGATTATATATAGTAAATAACTATTATTATTATTATTATTATTATTCAATAGACCCTAATGCTTTATTCGTCGATTATTACAATCTACGAGGTATTTAAATAACTACCATTACGGTTTCCAATAGATTTTCATATATTATTTACATCCGTACAATAATGGTTAATTCGAAAATGATTTGTATATCCAATTGACTAATTCACAGGGTTCACCTATTACAGAATTAATACCTTACGGTAATTATATTTAAATCATTGGACTTTCATAATATTTTCATAATTTTATTAGATTTTTCGTCGTGGAAACTCAATACACTCAAAGTTCGTATTCAAATTCCTGGACAGTAATAGTCCGACTATAGTCCAATTATCACTTTATTCATCTATCTACTTAAAAAAAACTTTCGAGGTTGGAGGACTATTTTCTAGAAAGCGAACCCCATTTTTCTCTGCATGTGGAATTCTCATACCCTTAACAATATAGTACTCAAAATTAGGTAATACGGTTTCAATTAGGTATTACGTTTCACACTCAAATGAAGTTGCACTTTGTAAGTTTTACACTCAGTAAGTAATATAATACCTATATTAATTGAAAAAAAATGTTTGTTAAAGTTTCTACAATGTACTACATTAAAAAAAAAAAACGATGTATACTTTTTCTCAAAATAAATAAAAAATAAAAATTAGTTTTCATGAATAGATTTTTAACAACAGCGATAAAAATATTAATATGTTTTTTTTTAGCTCTATGGTAATCGATGCATATTAAAAACATGCATTTACCATAATATTATATTTTATCATTTCTTGACGTTTCGTTATTATTTCTGTATAAATAAAATATGAAAAAAAAAAAAAAACCGTTTACCATGTAGAAGTCGTGTATACGTATTTGTTGTTAATCGGATACGGAGCGGCGTTCTCGTAGCACTTAAATAGTACATAATATAATATCTTATGTTATAAATAGTTTTAATTATTGTACGATCACATTGTGGAGATTTCTCGTAAACAACTAAATCGTTTTTTTTTTTTTCGATAAGCACTATGCGTTATTATGTTTCCGAGATAATACTATATTTTTTTGAACACTTTTGTGATATTTTATGACGCAGGATTGTCGGGCATAACACAGAAATCGACTCATTATAGGATTATCATTATTGGGTCTATATTAGAGACTGTCCTGTGTACACGGTATTATAATATTATACATGAATTATAATATGTTTGATAAATTGCCGGGCACAAATAAATGTGTTAATTAAATCGATATATATTTTTTTTTATTTCCAACGGTTTTAAGCCTAAAGCCCAGGGATATTATTAATAATTAACATTACTAATTTATCTTTTTAAATTTTTTTCATAATCACTTAAAACGTAATTTCGTTGTGCTCATTCATTGCGTTCCCCCATAGGCCCGATTCCATCGCAAAACGTAAAAAGTACAAAATATTTTCAAACGGAAATCATATGGCGGTTGGTGGTGGATGTTCGCTTATTATATATTCCGTTACCGTTGATTATGTATGTTCATAATCAATGGTATTACATTTAACAAGTACATATATATAGGTACTCTTGTTGTTTACATTTTCATTAATTATTTATCGATTGATGAATATAGGGTATTTACTATATAACCTACACATAAATTATTTTTTTAATTAAATGTTTATCATATTAACACAGGTGACGCGAGTACATATTTTGTGTTGGCATTATTATACCAAATTTAATTCGTCAAACAATTTTAACCCAAAAATGTCATCCGTTATTTGCACGAAAACATTGAATTATTGCTGTAAATCATATTTCCCCTAAAATATGTAGTGTATTATAGAATCCGACGAATAAACGCGTAGGGCGACGCGTTTTAATAAATTCAACGATAACCTCTACGTGGATATAACATTATAATATTACGAGTATATTTGAATTGAAAATTATTTTTTTTTAAACGGCTAAAAAGCAAATAAAATTATAAACCGATGAATACAAATGCGGGCAATATTATGATGTTACGCTATTCGGGATACTTATAATACCCGATATATATTTTTTTAAACGCATTTTACAATAAATATTTACGATTATTGTATTATGATTATCTTTCCAATCACATCAATATTATTAACATTATTAATATTGTTGTTATGTCCGTATGTTATTTAAATAAATGTTTGTTATTTTTTTTTTTAAACTACAATGTTTATAAAATTAATTTTTACGAGTACCGACCCAGCTAATACAAACTTATATAAAACGACCGAAGCTATTAAAAAGTGATTAAAATTTTTTTCAGTTCGTCCTCCATTATTAGTTTGTAATGTTTCGCGGTAGCCGCGTAGGAACATAGAAAATACATTTGGTAAAAAATAATAATAAGTATAGGTCATTTTCACTTTTTATACTGAATAATATATAACGTTTGCTTTTAGTGTTTTTGGTTAAACGTGCGTACGAAAAAAAAAAACTACTAAACGTAAAATCGTATATAAAAAATTTTCACTTTCACCTCGATTGTTTAAAAAAAAAATTGTGTTCTCTCGTCTTTCACTGACACAGAGCAGAATCGACGATTTGCAATACGGCACGACGACCAAGACGAAATTAAAAGAACGAATATTATACGTATCAACGTAATATGTACCTATAGTAAAAATAAATATAACGAGTAATATTTTATTAAAATTAGGCTGAGTTTCGAGTAGGTGGTGTTTTTTTTTTTTTTAATGTAGGTATTTATAATATAACGATACTGGATAATATTATTTGAGCAACTAATACATAATATGTAATATTACAACATTGTAATATTATACGCTTGAAGTGTCGTTATAAAAAAAAGTTAACTAACATAAAATATAATTAATATGTAAATATAATATAGAGTAATATATATATATTATATAGATTTATGTATATCTTCAAAATATATTTGCATTTTTATTCAAATACCTATTGGGTTTTCGTAAAATATGCTTGTTTAGAAGTGTTTAGAACATTTTTAAAATAATTTTTTATGAAAATACTGCAAGTCTACACATATATTATACTCCACTTATAGGTATTCTATATAATCCAAGGTATTAAAGTATTTTAACAAAACTACACCCATGTTTTTGATCATATGTATATTGTATATATATATATATATATATAAACAATATGGTCATATCTAATAATTTTTGAAACATACGATTTTGTGAGTTTAGCAAAAGTATTTTAATTTTCTTGTACCTATTGAAAATAATTCTTATAGTGATCTATGTGAATTTTTCATCCGTTTTTCAAATTCCAAGTAAAATCGTATTTAACCGATTGATTTTTTTGGTGGCGGACCAAATCAATACATTTAGAATTTGAACCGTATATCGAGCTATAACGGGTCGTTTAGATCACAAATCGTGCAATACATTTTTGATAGAACTCGTCCAACTGAAAGTAAATTGCTATGAGTTCGGTTTTCGTAACATTAAAATCGTTAACATTTTGAATCAAAACGTGCCTACTCGAGTTTCACCGGATACCCATCATTTCCTTCGTGCCGGCCGGTTTCCGATTGAAGTCGTCCCGGTGGATTTAACAGTTCGATTCGTATTTCCCTTTATACCGAGTCTTCCGTTATCGTACTGCACGTGGACATGTGGTATACCGTCTATTAGCTGATACCTATACACATAGTAACACCATTATACCTGGTAGTTGGTTCATTACCGACGACTATATATAATAAAATAATAACCCGTCAGACGGTGGTCAAAGAGGCAGTTATTGTCACATTGTCGCCGGTCGTAACCCGTGTTTAAAGCAGACAGGCCAGATACCCATAAAACACGCATATAACACGACGGACACGACAAATTATTATCAACCGGTCTCTCTCTCTCTCTCTCTCTCTCTCTTTTTTTTTTTACTCGCACGAGCGTGTGTGCACGTTGCCGAGTTCGGACTTGGGCTGCGCGGCGACATGATTGGCAACGGTTCAGGTCATTCACACTTATATAATATTATATATATCTGGTGGAGTCCGCGAGGGGACCGGTTGCCTTACGGTGCCCCCCCTCCTCCCACTATGTATACACACACATGTATGTATATAATATATAATATTATGTATAACATCGCTCGATCGTCTTTTGTCCAATCAATATAATATTATGTGTACGTAATATTTTACATAGGTTTTTTCGTGTTGTTATAGTTTTATACAGGGTGTGATTGTCGGCTAAAAACCGCATAAGTCGTGGGGATCAAATCTTCATAACGTTAATATATATATATATATGTGTGTGTGTGTGTGTGTGTATGTGTGTGTGTGTGTGTGTGTATGTGTGTGTGTGTGTGTGTCGTCGACCGGAATTTAAAACCTATTTTTGTTTTTCGTCTAAAATCGGATTTTCGCGAAACCTCCGTCTCACTGTCGTATCGTATAGTATCGATATTTTCACGATCTCGAAAATCTATATTTATACGATACCTATATATATTTTTATGTGTACGTAGGTACAACTTATTAGGTTTCCCAGTAATTGTCGATACGGGTACTTCACTCCAGTTAAAATTTTGAAAAACGGATTATTATGATATAAAATAATGAAAAACGACAGGACTATAATAATTAAAACAACGTACAATAACGATTTTGTTTGACACCGGATTTTCTTAGAAGAATTCAATTCCATACCCTTTATTTTCCATATAAAATGGATTTCACTGCGAGATTTTTCGACCGGAAATATCTCTATTTCGATATATATTATATTATTATATCCCGCGGTTTTTTTCATTTTCAACATTTAAACTGGTTGATGTGATATAGCTAATTGGAGTTGTCTGGAAATAAAAATAATCATGATAATTCTAATCAAAATATAAGCTTTCGAGATCAATAATATATGTCTCACAGTGAATGAATATTAAAAAAAAAAAATTAAGGTAAATAATATACTCACCGGAATCATTCGGAAAGCCTGATTTGGATAAAACAGGATTTGTTGCATTAGGTTTCGAGTTCTAATCGACGAGATAAATGTAATCTATTAAAGCTTTTGTTAACATTTGGAACACCCTGTATATGTATTACACGGGCTTATAGTTCGGTATCTTTATTATAACTAACAATGTGAATTTTTTTTAAATAGGTATATATATATATATATTTATATATACGTACAAACCGCGTTTCACAACTAAATCTCACCGGTTCCATTTTGAGCCTAACGACCATCGCCGACCATCCTTGTGCAAATCATGTGGGCGAAAACATATTGTAATTTATATTCATACGCGCGCATTATACTCGTACACAGAGTCCTGGCAACTAATCCTGCGTTGTTGTTGTTGTCGTCAATATTCGTATTAGAGCCAATTGTGATCCAGAGTAGGTATATTTTATGCGACGCAATACTTTAAAGCTGACCGTTGTTATATTATTCTTTCAGAGAATCTCGGTTTAACTGCAGACCCATGGAGAAGGAGGCGGTCGTAGTTAGGTCCTCAATTTATCCTTTTATATGAATAACTTTTTATTTTTATTTTCGCTTATTTGTCACCAATTAAGAAATCGATTCGAAAACCTTTGGGCCAAAAACAAAAAAAAAGTCATTCATATAAATTGCGCCTAGGGTATTACTGTATCCCACTGTAGCCCTCTTCGTCTGATTTTATTTAAATCATTAATGTAAGTATTTCAAAAGCCTCTGAAAACTCCTCTGGGTGCCCGAGGGAATCACCGCCGATCCACCATCTTCTCGTTGGGTGTTAGGTTAGGCCAAATATATATACGTATCATGGTGTAGTGAGGACTCCAGGAAAATGTTCAGGAATGAGCATGACTTTTAAAAAATAAAGATTTTTATAATTCAAATATTATTTCTCTACACATCTCTGATAAAACTCCTGGATATATGGGGACTGTGGAGTCACCACTACCATCACGACGATGCATAAAATAAATCATATTATATAATAATGTTAATTTTAAGTACCTTGTTAGACTATAATAATCGATATTTTTTAATTATGGGTAAGATTATGTAATATTTATGTACGATGATACGGTTGACATAATATCGTGAGAAATTTATAAATTGTATCATATGCAGTCAGTTAATAAGACATATATCTAATGTCCTCGTATATGATATTATGTGTTTTTTATTTGATATTTTGACAACGATAATTCTGATTTGATAAAGAAAAAGTGTGATCACTAAATTTTGTTCGATTATCATATTGATTAACATAAGAATATACTTAACAATGAATATTAAAATGTATAATTATTTTAATGCGCAATAATGATATTAAAAATATTCATACCATATTATAATTATAATGTCATATTCGAAAATAATTTTAATGTTTTACATTTTTCCCTACTTTAATTTTTGTTAACATGTACAAAAATAACTATAATATTATAAATAGTACCCAACCTATAAAAACGTATTTTTTTGTTGGCCATTTAAAACATGGAGATCATATTAATAATATGTTTTGTATTAGGTATACATTGATTTTGTCTATTATAATACCTTAACATATTCAAAAATTAATAAGCACTACCCAACTGGCAACTCGTATTTAACCCCATGTTTTGCGGAAATCGTTGCATATTACAACATAAAAAAAATGTCGAAAAATCTGAAATTGCCCTGGGAAATCGATAAAAATTGATGAATGTGGTAAATTATATACACTACTAGTATTATATTATACTTAGTTATTCAGGCTTATACCTAGATCTACATATATATTTTGCTGATGTAATTATGTCGTAAAATTTAAACGCGAATATACATCACTGCGTTCAGTGGATTTTCCCATGAAGTATCGATTCGGGTAGTCTTGTTCACAGGCGTGGTTAGAATTACATAGGTCCATGAAAGTTTTTTATAATAGCCTTAGATACAGTGTGTTTATATACAACTTTAAGTGTCTTAGAGTTAATAAATAAATATTATGAACGATATACATAAAAAAAAAAAATAAAAGAATATCTAATGGAAATAATTGTTATCACTTTTCACTCATCATATCTCCAGATCTGATAGCTTTTTCCATCTACTTGCACTTTTGCACTCGGTGCACACCAAGTGCCGTTGGCGTGTTCCATCTGCCAGATCATTTTTGCAACACCCTAGTTTTTTGTGTTCCATCTTGAAAAACTGCACGAGTGTTTTGCACTCGGTGCGGATCTGGCGTAGAGCTATTCGAGACGGTTTTAATTGTTATCAGTTATCACTATGTTAATAACTAATAAATATATAGGCAAATGTGCTTTATTTATTTGATTTTGTACAATATATTATAAAGTAATATTTTTAATAAATTACACCATATTTCCACAGTTTCACTCTAAAAAAAATGGATAAATTATTAAAGGTACAATGATTTTGGAATTATTAACCATTTTTTATTGTTGTGTAAGTACGATATTTGTTAAAAAACATGTTTACGCATTTTTCATTTTTAATAATTTGAGAATATCGTAGAACGATGAAATTAAAAATAAATAGGTAATAAAAAACAAAATTATCTAACGACCTACTTAGTAGATTTTTGATTTGTGCATTTTTACACGTTTTATGAATTGTTATTTTTTTCAATAACTATAAATCTTAAAAAAAATAATATATCAAAAAAAAGGCTACGTTAGTAATAATATTATTAGCTAATATTTGCTATTTGTTTAGTGTTTCTAACATGTTTCTAAAATGATAAAAATAAAAATGCTATTTTATATGCAATAGTTTTACATTGAAAATTTGTTGTTACGGACGTCCTCTTAACAAATCTTGTAAACTGTAATCGAAACTTGTTATCAATAATTGAATTCTGTGGCGAGATAACGGTTATTCGTGTTCCACATGAGGTGTAATATGTCCACACTAGTGTAAACACAGAGAAATTTGCACCGTGCCAATTGAAACTGAGTTCGAGAAGGTGGAAAATGCTATAAAATCTAAACTGTTATCATTATTTTAAAAAATGAGTAAAATATTACTCGATATAATAATATAACATAATATTCTATATTATGTATATTATTTAGTATAAGAACAGAATTATAACAAATAAAAGATAGAATAGCATGATATCCAATTAGTAATTACATAGTTTCCAGTAACGAAAACTAAAGACCTTTTTCTTGTTCCACGAACATTCATATTTTTTCTTTGACATAATCTGTTTTTAATTCTTTATTTATTTAAAAAATATTTAAAATATTTAATTTTTTTTTAAAAATATTAAAAATAGATTATTAATAAAAGAACAAGATGGAAAGATGTCGTGGAAACAGATATAAAGTAAGTGGATAAATATTCAATCATCTGTAGTGGTTGGTATTTAATAGAGCCACAAATGTCTGTAATAAGTTGTCAAAGAAGAAAAAGTTAAGAATTAATGCGTTACAAATTAAATTAAAATTTAAAAAAAAATTAGTATTGAAGAATTAGATTATTATTTTGTTGTGCTTAATTTACTTCAAATTCGATTTTTTCGTAATGATATCTAGAATATAAATGAAGGCCTAAAAGTACATTCAATTTTTTTTTAAGTTCTACATAAATTGTAGTAGTTATATAATTTATCTAACATTTATTCGTTCAAGAATAACGACATTTTGAACATTTAAAATTTTTGAAACATATAAGTTGTTATTTATTTATAATTCCATTGAAAAAGTCAAGATTTTAGTTTAAATAATATATAAATTTTCAACTTAACAAAGTTAACATTAATTAACTAATTTTTAATAGTTATTAGATTTTGAGTAGAGCGAGGAATAATGTATTGGTTTTACAATAATGTGTTCTTTTTAAATTTAAATATAATAAAAGGAGTGCTCCGAATGTTATATGCTTTTCCTGTTTCTGGTAGTAAATTGCATCTAGTTGGTACTCTAAAAAGGTCATTTTATGATTATTTAATTTTTTCGATAAAAAAAAATAAAAAAGAGAATCAAAATATTAAGTTTAAACAGTACAATTCACGATTTTGTTAAATTCTATGTTTTTTTCGTTGTAATCACGTCAATAATAATCTTACAGCCTTTAAATATTCACATAAAATATATTTAAATACGATTTTAATGTAAAAATATTTTAAAATTTTCCCCAATTTTTGGGCTATTACTTATAGCAATTTAATCGTCATAAAAGACTTCATTTTAGGTTTTAAGACTTGAAAATCGTACACAACATTAAAAATACGTCATTGAAAAAAATCTTAAATCGGTATGCACTAATTTGTTCAATAGCGTTCGAATATCGGGGTTAAAATGAGTCGATAGACTAAAAGAAAAAAAAAACACGTATATATAAGTGCAAAATGAACCTAAAAAAAAGTTCCCGATTTTCGGAAATCTATAGAAACGTTTAGTTTTGCATGATTTTCGCCGAAAATGGGCTTAATTTTAGTTGACCACCGACAGCAATACCTACTCGTATATTATTCATTAGTCTCGGAATCATTTTGTCGAACGAAATATTGTTATTATAGGTATACCAAATTGGCTTTAAACTTCAATACATCCATCGCACGCAGTGTCGTCCTGGCCAAACGAGCAAAACTCTTCCGTCCATTTCCTCTCTTAAGTCGGTATTCCACGCTCACCGTGTACCGTGGTACCGTGTACAGTCCGTGCATATCATATCATATCATATATGTATCATATCATTACAAGATACCATAGCAACCGTAGTTTATTAATCATTTCAGTTAAACACCAACCTAACATTTTTATAAATTGGACAACCTGTATAATTGATATTCTCCGTTTCCAAAAATGTCAAATGTTTGTTTTTATATAAAATTAAATTTCACGTGCATTGTGCTCACTATATTATATAATAGGATTCCGATATAGATAACAAAAATTCTTATCATAATAATTGGATTTTTTGATAACTGATAACATAACCCGATAACCACACGGGACAAAAGTTGAGAATTGTTCAACTTTGTGGTATCCAAGTTTATATATAGGTAGACATACGGTTAACCATAATGGTATGCCACGAGTTACCGAGTGGTTCAACCAATCAGAGAGCTATATTGTATGAACGGCGGATACACCGCGGATAGCGTGGAATATCGCCTTTATTCGGGCAATTTAATAATATTTAAAAAGGAAAAAAGTAGATTATTAACATAATAATACCAGCCTTCGACGAATAAGACGCACATTATTGATTGTATACGGACATAATATGACATGGCACTCTCCGTCATCGCCGTGACGTGTGGCGCAGGCGGTCTGCAGACTATGGACCTCGGATGTACAGTAATAATTGTTCGTACGAATGTCTATTTGCCGCGAATGTGTGTCAAATTAATAACGTGTGTAGTGATCGCCGATCAATGATCATTATAATATTATATACGCGCGCACACCGACGCCTACACGTATATGGCGAACACGCTCTAAGTGTGTTCAACAATTTCATGATAAATACAAAATAATAATTTACGAGCGTATTTACAGTACATAATATATAATATTATACATTACGCGTATAGGATATTTTGTCGAATGAGTGTTGTAGAGTTTGTCGCCAACGCGAATAGTATCGGCTGTTATTATATTAGTGATATGTGCGAGTATTTTTTGCGCCCCATTCATTACACTAAAATGTTAATTGATTCGTTTCTAATCCAAAACCTTTAAAATCTTTTATTTTGTTTTATTTGGTGTCGAGTTACTTGTAGAATTTTCTATAGATATAAATCGAAACCTACATTTCTACATAAATAATTTGTTTTTATTTAACAAATACGTATTTCGAAAACAATTTTTCCATCTTCAGGTGTTAGACGACTACCTACTCCCATAACATATTATAGTACTTTCGAGTAGTCGTTTTATATATCAGTAATAGTGTATTTATTCATACTTATTATTGTTTTCGTATACTTATGACATTGTGAAGTCCTCGTAACTTTGTCGCGATGCTCTTCTATAAATAATTTAAAAACACCGAATAACGACTTTTTCGTTTCAAACGCCCACGTACGTATAAGAATTATTAGATATGGTGGTCAACGATATCGTTATCAACACATTATTCAATTATTGTCCGACGTGGGTTGTACTAAAACTATACACGAGCGACATGATAATAGTTCATGGGTACTGAACAACAGTAATGTCATTACGAAAAACGTAAAATTCTAAATGAAAATTTGTCATAGGTAAATATTGATAAGACTAATATCATTTTTTTTTTTTTTTTTTTTAGTAGGTAAACTGAATATATTTGATAAGATTCGATATAGTAGAAACTAAGATATCGCGTTACCAGTATATTAGTAATATTGTATAGATATTACATATTAATATGTACAAAATTTTAACGATATCGATATATTTTAAATTACCTATATCGTTGCCTATCACTAGTAAGTGTATGTATACACTAGATTTTCTCATTAGATGAGATATTGTATTGGATATGTTTATGTAAATTTTAACGTAAAAATCTAAAATTAAAAAACATTTGTAATCTTCATAGATGGTTTGGTAATTTATCTTTTGTTCTCGTAGTCGAGGAGAGCGGTAGATTGAATGCCGTGTACGAGAATCTCATGCCGTAAGCTCGAAAATTATACACAAAAATCGTAAAGACATTTTTAAAGGAGTCTATTTTACTATTTAAAAACATTAAAGAACGATAATGAAGGACAAAGATGGAATATAAAATTTAGAAATGCGTTAAGATAACATCAAAAATGTAAGCCCTATATGAGAAAGTTAGCCTAGTGCACGGATGTAATATTTTCAAATTCCATATGAAAACTTAATGCATACACAAATTAATAGAATTCCGTTTAATCTTTATTATCGAATCTGAAACACAACATAGACTTATATAATATATTATTCGATTTTACAACGGTTTTCATATATTCTTATAATATATTATAGTTATCTTTTCGGCACTTTCTATGCGAATTGTTATAATCTATTCGTTATAATCGATGCGCGTGATTTCGTGCTAAAGACTTAATCGCTTAAATCGATTTTTAAATACGTTTACCGTACAACCGTTGTCTAAATAATATATACTTTTATAATATATATAATATATATATATATATATATATAGTATGTATATATAATCTATATATTATAGTAGTAAATCCGTAGGAAATACATAAGTCGACAGAAATTAATTTATACTTCCATTTCAAAACCAGTTTAGTGTTTTTAATTACCCACCATGAATAAATATTTTACTGGGCTTTTATTCGGTTCGGTTTGATATTTTTTAATTCGATTTAATTGATAGCATAATTAATGAAAAACGTATGAAATTAAAATCTAATTATTTCAATTATATTTAACCATTAAATCCATTTATATTAGTACAATTAATAAGCCTATATGTATATATTATTTTCTATCAATAAACATTCGTTATAACTTATACATTACATTATAACGATATTAACACGGTAACATGTCCACAATATCTATAATTAACTTTAATGTCATTATATCTATATAGTGAAATTTTGAAATTTAATTAAAAAAAAAGCTAGTGCGTGTTGGTTTAGTTTTGGGTAATTATACATTTTTCCAAAAAATTTCAACCTCTGCGTTTAAATGTTGATAATCGTTACTGTCAATCGTATATATTAGAGCTATATGTGTACTTCTTTTTACGTACCTACTTATGTTATATATTGTTTGTGTACATACATATTGTCCTTAAACGTATAATGTTTGGATAATATATATATGATAATATTTTCTAATTTTCGTATATATTTTTTAACTTGTGGTTTGGGCTCGCCTCGTTTTTATTAATAAATAATTAGGTATTTCAAAATACAACTTGCGAAAATAAATTATTAAAATAAATTTTTTCATGTTATATTCATACACACATATACTAATTTAAATGTATTATTTTCCAGCATTCGGGATGGCGAAAACTGAGAAATATTGTTCAGTGGACACCATTCTTTCAGACCTACAAAAAACAGAGGTATCCATGGGTACAACTAGCCGGACACCAAGGTACGTTTGAAAATCATAATATTTAACAAACCTACGTATTGATCATTTGGAAAATTGTATATGACAACCAGTGATGACCTTTATTGTTTTGATCGTTAACTCAATGAATCTCCCTCCCCGCCCCCCGACACAAATATTTCATAGGCTCGTCCCTGATGTCAACTATTTCGTTATATATATTCACACTGATGTATTTCAAATGTACATGTAAATAACTCAATCACTATCACTATAACCAGAACCTAGGTATAATATTCAATATTCATATAATAATATTTAGGTAAAGGCAGTCGTGATGATGTTCATAAATCGTGTCTAAGCCTTAAAGATTAAACTTGAAAATAAAAAAAACATGCGTAAAATAGTCGTAAAATATTATAAATATACGTCATATGATTATAGTATATAATCGTCATCACATAATATCTACTTGGCAATTTTTTTTTTATCTAAATTTAAGTTGTAAAATATACGCGTGTTATAATATTATGTATAAGTTTCTTGAAATATCTATAGAGTGTTTATTATTTTATTTGTTTTATTTTTTAATTAATTTAACATCTATAATTTAATATATAATGTCTATAGAGTACCTACGTATTAGCATTGTAATGTAGGTACATATTGCTTTGAGCCATTTTATGGTTTTCTTTATGAACGAGGAAATATATATAGCTATATTATGAGTATGATAAGAGATGAAATACAATATTTGATGTTTAGAAAAAGAGCCATAGAAACGTTGAATTTTCTGGAAACTTTGTTTCTTTTTGGAAATCATATTTTTGGAATATAAAATATGGTAAATATTCTTATAATATATCTTCTTTAGTTTATTGTCTAAAACTTCATTATCTGAAAAACTGGTTCATCCACAGTGTTTCCAGATCATACTTATTATTTTATATAATTATATATAGTAGTTGATTATATATTGGTGAGAAGGTGGTACAGGAGAAGAATAAATTTCTCATAATATATTGCAGTTATCATTTGTTCGTACAATCCAGTGTAATAAACTAATAACAGTAGTACAGTTTCTAGATGTAGTTAAAATTTAATGATAACAGAATAGATAAGAAAATCAGGGATCACTTATAACATAAACAATCTGATCAATCCCCTATATGTACCTATATATATCTCTGACAGAAATGTGTTTTCTAAAAACTTTATTTCCAAAAATGTCCCTTCCAAAAAACCCCATTTTCAGAAATGCATTTTTTTTTGTATTTATTATCATGGCAGATTTACATTTTTGATTTTCATGGTTTTACACTAGGTGTCTACATGAACCCAATTTTAGTTCAATTCATTTTTTTTTACACAACTTTTGTTTGGTTGTTAGTTTTGTATAGACACTTTCTCGAATTGATTTTTGAAAACCAGTGTCTGCCAAATATAATAGCCGCTTACAAGTGAATAATAATTATGATCAAAATCCTTAAAGCAATCCGAACGTTAATTTTAAAAACCACACTCGATCAAACTCGCACGAATAAGACCGAAATACAGTGTATTAGTATCTAGTAATGGAATAATCATTGAATTGATCGATTCATTCTGTAACCGGACGAACTGCAGACGTCATCGCAAATCCAAAATTGTATAACATGAAATCGTGATTTTTTTTTTTTTTATCTAGCAGATTGAATTTTTATCATCGAATTATATTATTAGCAGTCCATAATGAAGTTGTTTTTTTTTTTATATTTAATTGTTGTAATTTAAATGTAGGTATTTTTTCTCATAATAATAATTATACAATTGATCACTCTTTTACGCGTTTAAAATTAAACGATTTACCTATTATTATTGTGTAATAATATAATTGACGTTCGGAAAAAAACTAAATAAACCTGCGTATATATATATATATATATATAATATAATGGATATTTATTATTCAAAACAAATTATTGTTTGATTATACGAGTGTATTATTGTTATACGTAAGATCGGCTATTTAAAAAAAATATGTTATTATTAGCTTGGCAGAGAAATAATTAGGTTTTAAAAGTCGATGATGATAAAAATAAAAATAAAATCTCAAACCATATGTTATGAATTCTTTGTGTTATTATATTATATGTGAGTGGTGTGAAAAACGAGTATTTTTGTCCATCATATACTTTTTTTTTTTTTAAGTCATAATATTATATATTATTATATTTAATTAACATTATATTTACGATTGTTTTTTACGATAAAATTATATGGTTTTGTTGTTTTTCTACATTTCTATAATAATACACACGTACATATACGTAATACAAAGATGTAACATGACATAAGATGTGTCACATATAATTTGGACTAGGTTATATTTTTATGATAATATTTCGTTTCCTATGCAAATATATATATTGACGTGTATCTTTGATGGCGTAGAAAATAATATTATTCAATTTACATCAATTTATTCGACAATTTAAATGTTATACTTAATTAAGTTGTACAGTTTAATGTATAAAATAATACTTAACCACACGAATAACTTAAATAATAATAATAAAAAAAAAAAACATTAAAAAAAAAAAAAATTGATAATTCAAGGCCGATATTCATTTCATGACTTAATAAACTTGATTAAAAGTATGTATACCTAATAATAATGTATTAAGTAGGTGCTGCAATATCAATACACAGACAAATATTAGCCATTCAAACAAATATTGATAACACGATTGACGTATTTAGATACGTTTATTTTATCCGGTAATATTATTATTTTCTTCGCGTCGTATTATTTTTATGTTGTCAACACAAGACTTTAATGAATCTCGTTCTTGTGTCTGATATGTATATATATATATACATATATATATATATATATAAATTGTATTATAAAATATGAGTACCTATATAAAAACGTCAAAATAATGAAAGTAGACGTGTTACCAGCTATAATATTATGCGTTACATATTTGTTGAAACGTGTAAAAAATTATTGTCAATAAGTCTATCAGCAAGGGATTTTGCTGTCGGATAAGAAACATTTGGCGGAAGGAAGTATTACATTTGAAAATAACAATAAATCATTTAACTCAATGAAACGATATTTATCGGTACTCAATGTAATAATTAATAAAAATGGTAAAATAAATGTGAATATTTTATGACATCCCCAACTAGTAAATGAATACATATTATGTAAAATTTGGAGTTCTTAGGACCATATTTTTAGAGTTACATAGAAACAACCACAGTCGGTAATCAGGACAACTATTTTTTTTATTGTCCAGTTAAAAAAAAAATATTGTCGCTATAGTTGGTAGAAATTTTTCCTATACGTTATAAAATATATTGGGAGAAATCAGAAAAAATATCTATTGAAAATATCATCCTAAGTATATATGGAATGAATATTGTTATCGAAAAAACTACTATTCGACTCCTTCTACCCAAAAGGTCGTTTTCACAAAAATAAAAACAAAGTACATCATTGTAAACCACTTAAAATGTAAAAATATTATATTAGTTTTTAAATAAATATTTCCATATATGTATTTAAATATTATTTTACAAGACCAAGTACTTGCGGTCGTTGAAAAAAACACCTTTCGACAAAATAGTGAATTGAGTTATGTATGTGGCTACATAAAACGTAATCATTTACTGTCGTTTTATTTCCCATTCGATAATAACAATGATTACCGCGCAGATTTCGTTTCGTCTCTGTGAAAATCTATATAAGAAAATAATTAAATCATAATAGCGTCTATAGGACTTTCATGGGTGGAAAGATAGAAATCAAATTTATTTAAATACATCATTGATGCGTACAGGAGTAACTACAAAATTTTAATTTCAAATGCGGTTTTGGATTTCTTAACTAAAGATGTAAGTGTACAATATTATTCATCCTACTCTTATATTTCAATCATTTTTATCATTCCTGAATATTTTGATGCTAATTAATTTTAGTCGTAAAACCTCTTATTTCTAGTTATTTTTGAGTATACGTAATAGAGTTTGGTCATAGGCGTGCACATGGAATATTATCAGGGTAGCCATCTAACTACCCTGCACATTTTTATACTCTGAATAAATTGAATTTTGGATTATTTGTTTTTTGTGTGTATATATATATTGTATGTATATTGTCAGATAGAAAATGTGAAAAGGGTATTTAAAGGATTTTTTTTTTATAGACACTTTTATAACATTGGAATTTTTTTTATCTGAAATAGATAATTTTTCGATTTTTTCATTACCAAAAAAATCAAAATTAAAATTTGTATAAAAAAATTTCATTTTATTGTGTTTTCTTGAAAATTGAAAATATATAATACCAGAGACTTAATTTGTACACCAAATAATTGCTGTAAAAAACAAATCTATTTAAAAATTGTTTATTCACGCTGTTTTGATGCAATACAAATAATTGTCAATTAAATATTGCAATTTGAAAATGTATTACCGGCTTTATCGTACATTAATTTAATTTCATTATACAAAATATTATAAACCATAAATATTAGTCATCCAATTTGTTATATAATAATTTTCTTTTGTAATTTTAAATGACGATAATCTAATGAAATGGATTTTAGTAATTATGTTGTCATTAAAAAAAATGTATATATGTAGATACCTGCATTAATTGTACAACAAATTTGTTTTTTTCTGTGATACTAAAATGTGCAAGATATAATATTATATTACCATACTAGTTTGTATTTAAAACGTATACCTAATTAATTTATTTACATTAATTTTACACTTGCTCATACTATTGGTTTTAGCGCCGGAAGTTATGATAGACTAACATTTACCATATTTATTTGGTGTTAAGTATCTTAAAGAATAGTTAAATTTAAATATAACATTCAAGTAGGTACTCTGCAGTCAGAAATGTCTGCACACGCCAACGAGTGTGGGATGTGAGTATAGTGTTGAGCCGAGATAAGTACTTTTTTTTATCTAGATAAAGTTAAAGATGATTAAAATAAAATGTTTTTAGATAATGATAAAATATAATATACCTAAAATGTATCTATGTAAAAGATAACATACAGTTGACAGTTTACATTTTATTAATGACTTTAATGAAAAATTTATTGAAATAAAGTAGAAATATAGGTATCAACTTACAAATATTAAAATGGAATGTTTTATGATAACAACAATTTTTATTACGTCTGTATGTATACCTACAACATAATAATTAATAACAATAATAATAGGTTATATACATTTTTAAAAAAGGTGCACTTCGTTCATTGAATATCAGTAACGATAGTAGCACTTCGCTTTTTGTATAGGATATTCTGGGTGGTTGTATTGCATTTAAAAGCAATGATAAATCATTGCATTCGAAAAAACGATTCTGATCAGAGCTTTAGTGTACTATACATAACTATTAATATAAAAAAAAAAATACAAAATTAATCAATTCAAAAAATCCAATACTCCTATAAAAATAAATATATATGTATATATAT
Organism: Pemphigus obesinymphae; assembly: GCA_025469235.1. Lineage (NCBI taxonomy): Eukaryota > Metazoa > Arthropoda > Insecta > Hemiptera > Aphididae > Pemphigus > Pemphigus obesinymphae. Next base: position 40,360 of record JAIPRL010000065.1, on the reverse strand, counting down.
ATTGATTATTATTATTCATTATTATTCATTTGTAACCTGATGATGACTTACGGTCGAAACTAGTTGTTACTTATAATCTTTTATGAATAACTCTCAGCACATACTCTTGTTTTTTATATGTTATTTATTATAATTTATATTTTTATTATTAATATTTAGTGATGTTATTCAGTTATTCGTAATTTAAAGAAATTAAATTATATAAAAAATTATTTGAATAAATGTATCTAGATAATACAATTGTTTATCTTAAACGGATAATTTATCCATTATTTATAAACACAAGATAAAAGATAAAGACATTTTTATTTAGATAAATTTAACCAGATAAATCTCAACACTGCGTGGGTTTATTATAATATTGTTTTGGTACATTATTTATTAAACTGGTAAGCATATAATGTACATTGGCGACGGTGATTAATTTACCCTGTACATTTTCTAAAACTATAAAGGTTTATCTTATAACAAATACTATCGGTGACAATACGGGAAACTCAATGTTAAAATGTTTTAGACAAAATTTCCTCCAAAATCAGTGTGATCAGATATAAAAATCATATTATATCGTAACTGTATAATTAAATAATTTTGTAATAATTACAGCCTTCGATGCTGGTAGGTTATAGGTACTTATAATAATTATTATCATAATATTATTATGCCGAATTCCAAATAGCATCTAGTATTTCACCATTTAAAATTTAGTGCCTTTCTACTATAATAAATGATGGATTTGTCTGTAGGACAGTAGATATTAATACGATTATTAAGTCCTAAGGTAAACATTATAAACAAGATACAAAACTTTCAAAAAACACGTTATTTAACGGATTAAAATTTTGCGTTTGAATTTGGCAACACTGATTTTAGAGGGCCCGAATCGCTATACGATACTTTCCCGTATTGTCATTCGTAGTGTTTTTCTTATAATGGAGTACACTGAACCACACGGTACGCCATATTGACACGCTGACCATAGCTTATAAATCGCAATTATTCCACGGTTTGCGCGAGTTGTCTGCGAGTCGGCTCGTCTCTGAAAAGTGACTTTTCTCCGAGCCGCCTACGCCGCAGCTTCCTTGTACAGAAACACACCTATATACATTTATATATGAATTAAATATATGTCGGCGTTTCATTTTCGCACTCCCGGCGGACGTATAAATTACTCAATGTCAAATCGATTTATCGTGAATACTCCGTGTCGGATCAATAGCGACAAGACGGTGTTATAGGTATATAATATACGGTATACAAATACCGGTATATATATATACCTAGGTACTTGCCGGTTATACTTTCCCGCCTTGATCGTGTATATAGTACGACGTCACCAAGAATAAATATAACGAGTAGTCGAACGCAAAAACCATTAGAACGGAAATCCGAGCGATCCGATCATAATATTATGTGGAAAACTAAAACCGTACTCATATAAAAAAAAAACACTCGGCGCGGATTTCGTTCGCACCGAGTTCAAATACGCGTATACGGTGTCTGACAAATTGACAGCTCGAGGCCAACCGTAAAACTAATGGATTTCCACGTGAAAATTCGACTTAACATCCGTAAATGCTTAACGTATTCCGCGCATTCGACGACTGAATACTTATATTTTAATGTAAATAAATATAAACGACCGATCTCAATTATTCTTCGATTTAATTCGTCCACGCCCCGTGTTTTTATTTCTATACCACATTCTAAAGTCACCCGAAGAAACTCATCAAGATAAGTTTGACACATTTTTTTTATATAATGCACGTATACGCGTATAACTTTATGGGTTTATAAACATGTGTAACGAATTGGAAAATAAGATACAATATGCCACATAGGTATATAGTTATATAAGAAATCCGGAAAAAAAATTGGCAAGTGTATTTTTAATTGTGCCGAATTCGTATGTTTTTAGATTTTTTACAACAATTTTTTTTAATCAAATAAGCTTTGAGTAGAAGTTTTTGAGTGAAGTCATCTAATTTTTGAAGGAATACTTCAGTTTTTATAATGACTCACTATAGTATAATATAGGTACTATGAGCGCTTATTTAGTCTTCTGGATTCATTACAATGAACTGTTTTTCTTTGTAAAACCTTTCCTTTCTGGAAACTAATGTATGTTTCTCGGATTTAATACGTTCATTTTCACTATATAAACCGTCGAATCGCCTTTTAATACCTATACCTACAATTAATATGAGCCAATATTTTTTCTAAAATTGTTTTGAAAACTTTGGTTTATGAGACTATACAAATGGGAAAATAACAAATAAAGTTATTTTGGTTACAATTTGGATGTCAGGAAATTCGATAAGAATATTTATGGGTATACCGAGCTGACTCAAAATCGTCTTATCGAGACTTTTTTATTACTTATTTTTAAATTCAATACTTCCACCACCATTATACTATCCGACGACCGAAATGCTTCCTTATACTCTACTGTATTTTTAGTTTTACATTTATTTTGATCGGAAACGTTGTACGAATGTGAATATAAAACTCGAAATATAATTCATCTAAAACAAACTTGACCGAGTGATTTACTAAAACCGACACAGTAGTTAATTTTTTCAAACCTTTTAACATTATTCAATCACAAAATATATTTAAATGCATACGGAATATCATGTACTGTAGACAATTTAACTATTAATATTAAAATAATCATAACGCTATTGGACCATATTCCCCGACTCCTTCCTCTCACAATGTAGGTATGCATATGTCTTATGTATATATGATATATATTATGATAGGTATATACGATATACGATATCTAACGATTTGTGAGATAATACAAATCGAAAAAAACCAAAAGAAAAATGAAATTCTCCTCGACTAAAATATATTAGTGTATTTTCTACGTACACACACATTTATTTTAAAAACCACAAACCTACACGCACTGGTCGTCGTCGATAAAGCCGTTTGGCGTATAATAATATATATACGAGTACGTGCAACAAGTTTGCCGGCTATCGTGTGTGTGTATTTTATATTCTCCGATTCCGACTCATTAATTAAAACAAATGTTAGTGAAGTGAAGTAGTAGTAGTATTAGTAGTAGTGGTAGTAGTAGAAATATATAGTTTAGTTGTATAGATATTTATTATGTATAAAATAATAGCAGAAGTGACTGAGACAAACCAGTTTCAAATTGCGCTCCGGGTTGTAATCGGTTTACATAGTTATAACACCGATCGCACTATATATACCTATATATTATTATCATTATTATATTATTATACACACGTGTGATAGTAGTCGTTTCTGCAACTTTATAGATAGTATCTACACATAATATAATATATGCATAGTGCATAAATAAGCTCGGAATTGTGAGGGGAAGGGGTGGGTTATAAATTCAAGATGTGCAAACAATATAGAAAATAAATATTTTTCACGTGTTTTGATATTGTGTAGATCGTCAATTTGAGAAAGAGAAATTTTAACCCTCGTTTTATCTATTCGTTTTTATTCATATTTTCGGATAACATTTAGCCCCAAACCGCTATAATAGTTAATGAATCAGGTCGTTGTTCGAGTCAAACCTGTATAGTTTATCCAAATATTTTTATTTTTATCGACATTCGACACTGTGTATTATACGTATAACGTATATGCATGTATAATATCAGAATGATGCGTTCATCAAAATTGAGAGTAATTTTATAAAATCGTGTTTAAAGGCATAGGCGAATTACTTAAATATATCAACTTAAGCGGGCACTTAGCACGAAAATGAAGACATTTTCTGGTTCGAATTTTCGTGATCGGTGTTATTTAAGATTCGACCCGACATTTATTAATCATGTTGATTGTTTACCAATTATAAACCAAAAACATTGTTTAAAATAATATAAGCACGAACCCATTATTTTTGGGAGACTTCTCAGCTAATAAGCCAAGGGAACTGAATTCCGACCAGTGACCATACAAAAATGTATTTGAGATTTAATTTCAGCAATTTTACAGAAATATGTACGAGACTCGATCCATTGATTGGTCCAATATATCTGGTGTATCTGGTATTTATATATATATATATATCGTGATTTGACTACTGAAATTTTCCCGACTTCCTAAACGTTTCATTCGTTCTGCTTGACGTACATCTATGCACTTATTTACTCGTGTATGCCATTACACAAAGTCCATCAGTCTTATTGCTTACTGTTGATGCATCTTATGCTGTCAATGGTTATCTGGTAATGTCATGCACGAGGAAATACGTATAGATAACGTGAAGTAATCTCGTTAACGCGGGAGCGAATTTTTTTTCGTTGCGAAAATCCAATTATATAATACACCGAGATGTCCCGCTGTTTGGCGTATCTCGCGCAATCTTTTACTCGTAACGCCATGTGTGGCAAGCTCGTTATATCTCTAATGTCTTTATATATATATATATATATATATATGTATAGGTACATATGAAAAATAATATTATATATTATATATATATATATATATATATGTATCTGACTGACACGACCAATTTCAAACCTTTAACCTTTTAGCTGTAGACCATTTAAGGGTAGGAGTTACGAGAACAAGAAAAACCTTAATGCGATAGAAGTCGAAACAGGTCGATGAGTGCAAATTTAATGATACACATATAAGACGACCAACGCTAGATCCGATGTAACTTGGTTGATGGAAGATGCTAGATGAAGGATTTTTTTACAGAACTAAATCACAGGAGTCATCGTATTGGCGGCCGAAAACAGGCTTATTATAGGAAAGGCGAAATGATACAGAGACGTTGAACTCTGTTGCCATTATTAATCGAAATGCATTGGTCGTTCATATTATTGCCTATCCAGATGTATGATATACATCAGGGACGTCATTTAAGGGATTCAGACTATACTTTTACAATCTTATTGTTTTTATATGTGTCATATGTGTCAACGGCCTGCGTCAAGTAACTTAATTGCCGTTGATATTGTTATTAGTAAAGATAATCAGGCTATTGCACTATTTACAATGATCAACGGGCTATGAGCACCGACCTGACTGAATGAAAAAAGTGGTGTCTACTCATATACGCGAATGATCGTTATAAATGCTTATTAAAAAAAAGTTTATCGAATTTCTTTGGGATATAATTTTGAAATGGAAAATACCCTCGAGGTACAAAAAATTGGCCTGCATTAAATGTTTGCACCCCTATTTGAAAACTGAAATTACGCCACCGATGTATATATATATATATATATATACTCGTACAAGGAAAGTAGGATAAACTGCAGGGTAAGGCTAGGTAAGTAGAATGAGTAGGTTTGGTGTTCAAAAACGATCTATGATGAATTCCATACGTACATCGGAGATAAAAAATATTACCTTATGTTTACCAGCTGTACTATGTCTGTGTACAGAGTAATTCACCGTCCTCAGAGGTCTCTGCCAGTAAGTATATTTATCTCAAAAGCATAAGTACTCGAAAACAAACTGTTTGGCGCTGTCGTAACCCGGCGATAAACGACAAACGAATTTTACGATATTACAAGAAACGAATATGACACTCACACCGGAATTCAGACTTCAAGTATAATGACATTTTACGACAAGATACGATCCGATTTCTCGTCATTATTATCCTGTGAACTGTCGCACAGATCATAATATATATAATATATATATACACATTTTGAAGATTCCTGCAATATAGTCATCTCGGCCGTTTACGATACTTGTATATTATTTCAAATCGTTGTACGTACTTGTATTATTTATTATTTTTTTTTTTTTACGTAGGTATAGATTTATAGTAGCTGTAAGACACGGTTGGTCGGATACATCATACAGGCACTGTCGTGGCGTATTATACGCGTCTTGAATTGAATTTATTATTTTCGTACACGTTTCACGTTAAACGGCTGACCGGCTGTATTATGTACGCGACAAAAGCCACACGCAATATTTTTTTACAGGTACAATCATTATCATACGGAATATTGTTGTAAAACGAAGTTTTTTCCAAGACAAATCACCGCGTGTCTATATTATATTATGCCGTCGTCATCGGACGATATACGGACAACATACGTACATATTTTATCAAACACGGGGCACGGGTAACAGAGAGAGTAGTGTTCCCGAGACCATTTCATTTTATTCATTTCTTAAATATCGTTTTCGGGACGTTTGAAAAGTGTATATATATATATTAAGTATATTTTCGAAACACGAAAAAGCGTCGACGGGATAACATACTATTTTCTAGTCGCTCGGCAATAAACCTCTGGTAGTTTATTATTTCTGTGTCTAGCGAGCCACGGCAGTTAGTGTGGTTACCTTCTATTTAGGCATACCTACACGATATAATATCAATTCGTGTGTGTTTATACGGAAAACACGATGTAAAATCAAGGTGCTTGTGTAATTATAACCATCGTGATGGAAATTATTATATTTCATGTTATACATCGTTGGATTAAGAGGCCAGATTTCATATATGTAGTGGATAAATCCGAGTATATTTTTGCTAGTCTGCCGATTATTAAAAATCCAAAATAATAATTACATTTTTAAATTAAATTTTGTGTTTTTGATACAATATACGTTTTTTTTTTTTTTTTTTTAGTGCATTTATATAATAAATTAAAAAAAAAAAAATAGGACAAACAAATGATAAAATAATTATTTGTGTTTAATATTTACTTCGGTTAGATTAGGTTTTATAATATAATACCCATGTGGATATACCTAATAGTAGACACCTATATACATTCTACCTATATTTATATCATAAGTCGAATTTTGATAAATTGTCAGCTTATAGATATATAAGATTCTATATACTGTATAATATGGTATGTTAAAATTGTCCGGATCATTTTTCGAGATGTAATCTGCGAAATATCTTTATATATTTCTATGATCTATAATATTTTTATTTTCTTTATTAGCGGGGTTAAAATCTCAATTTAAACATAAAATATCAGTTATGAAAATTCAATTTAGAAGCGTTTCTTTGTAAGGCATCGATAACTGCTAATAGAATGTTTTTTTTTTACACCTTTCATTTCGATTACCACAATGATAATAATGTACTATGCGTTTATTTTACAGGTAATTTCAAAGCCGGTCCGGAACCTGGAACGATACTCAAAAAACTGTGTCCTAAGGAGCAATTATGTTTCCAAGTGCTGATGAAGGACATGTTGAAGCCGTACGTACCCGAGTACAAGGGACACCTGACCACCGACGACGGAGACTGTATCCTTTGTGAAAAACGACATAGTATAAATAATACTATACCTACTTGTATAGCAATGAAAATAGTTTATTTGTCGTTTTCGTTAAACATTGACGAAAAATTAAATCGCGTTTTATAAGTATTTTATGTAGGTAGACACAATTGACGAGTAATTAACGACAATCACATAAATTAAAATATAGTTTACAATTAGAAAAATTTTATAGCGGTACTTCTTCTAGTAATGCTCTCCAGTCGTATAAAACGCGTTTGGTAGTACACTCTTCGTGTAGAACACAGATTTATAACTTCTAAAATATAGAATTCCATTAATTTAATCGTGGTGGTCTAGGACTATTCAAACCAAAATATATTCATTTCAGTTTCGTATTTTTGACGGGGCTATTATCGTGCGCGGTTGATATTCTACTAATATGTTTTGTACGCCATGTACACGAGTTTATTGTATAGATATATAGTATAGGTGTCTATGCGTAAACACAATATGGGCATTGTAATACGATCGCGTTTATAAACACACCGGTATTCGTCGAGTAGGTATTCGAAAAAATGACGAAAAAAAAAAAGGCACACAAAATTGTCGTCTGGTGACCTCCGCTGGAATGACGTCTTTCGCACACAGTGCACACGCACAATAATATAATTGTGTGATGACCCGTCGCACGTCCATGACCCACTCTATTCGACACAGACGAAATCATTTTAAAACAGTAGCGAAAGCGAATAAATAATAATATGTTAATACCTATGGCATTATATTATGCCGTTGAAACTAGGGCCGAACGCTCATCGTGCCCGCGACACCCGAAAGTGACGTCCGCAGTGCGTAGGTACATTAATTTTCATCGCGTTCCGATGATTTATGATCGACGATATCCGATCGGATCTATAACACGTGTACCTACTGCGTGTACTAGTTCGGACAGTACATAATATATTACATACAGACCATGCGGTGGCTGTTACGTCGGCTGGGTCCGGTGTTCAACGATCTCCGAACCGTAACCGTATTGTATAGTGTATACAGATCGGCGTCAAAAAAATGATTACGTTTTACCATTTTTGAGTTTTGGGTTCGACCAGCACTATTACATACATTCTTTGGGTATTCCGGTTATACCGGAAGAACCCGGTATCATTTTTGTTTGATTCCGCGAAGAACCGAGAGTAGATAAAGTTCTAGCCTGGATTATGGCAACGAATAAAATGATTATAATTCCAATTTTTTTTTTTTTTTTTCCGATCCCATTTTGGTTGAAACCCGATTTATAATATTTTAGGGCTTCGGTATGCGGTGAAACAGTGTTTAAATCATTTTCAAGCGTTTACCGAAACGTTAAACCCATTTTAACTCCCCACAATATACATCATGGAGCCCGTTCGGTATCAGTTATGTATAATTAGGTATACTGGATTGAGTAGGATAGCACCCTGAAAATAAAAATCCTATAAACCATCCCGGTTCGATATCAGTGTTCAATTTATAAAAACGGGTGTACAGAAATATTTCTTTTCAAAAACCATATACCATATGTACCTACTATATCTACTTTTTCCTCTCCTCAGTTCGATCGATATAAATATATATTATATATATAAAATGGTATACTGTTGGGTATTTAGAGTTCAATATATACTAATATTATTAATAGTAAATTTGTTCAAATTTTGATTAAATTTAATGCGCTTGAAAATAAAATATAATAATAATTAAAATACAATGGTATTATAATGGGTAGTAAAACAAATCATAAAATAAAAAAGGAATCCGGTCAGTAAAGGGTTGAAGCATTTCACTCATCTATCCGATTACAGGTGGTGGATGTATTGAATTTGAAATGATAAATAATTTATTTTGATTAAACAATTAATCGGTATACTATAGATACTTACATAACTATAACTTTTAAAAAAAAATTCAACAATTTTATTTGTTATTTATCCATTTGTATATTTTCCAAACTAGAGAGTCCAACATTTTTTTTAAAAAAAATATTAGTTCATATTATAGAAGAACAGAAATCAATAAGCAGTAAAAGCAGTAAAAAAGCATTTAAATGAATAAGAAAGTGAAGAAAAATTACATATTGAAGCTAAGAAACATAAATTGATTTTCAAAAATCAACTGTTTGAAAAAGGAATACGATCAATTGTTATCTAATAAGTTAGATTTTATAAGACTAAACAAGCGCTCATTATGTCATTAGCTATGCAAACGGTAGTTACCCTTTAGACTGTAAAAAGCTACTAAGAAAAATTAAATAACTCTTAAAAGTTCCATTCAAAACAAATTTACAATAAAAAAATAAAAATATCTTTATTTTATATCTCCTACTACCAAAAATAATAAAAAATAAAAATATACAGTTGTAAATTAATAGATTCTTCGTTCCATTTAAAATCTGAAATTAAGTTTGATGCCACAAAGAGTGTCCAAAAAAGAAGGAGACAAAAATTCTTAAAACTCTGATTTTTTAATTTCAAAGAAAATGAACATTATTTCTAATCTATGTAACGTCCCTTGTATAGAATTCACCGGTATCACTTCTCCTCCTATTTCTAGCACGCCTCTGAGAAGGATTCTTCTAGAAGAAGTTGTTTGAGGTACCCCTCAATGGTTTGTCTAACCTCAGAGTTTGAGTCAAGTTTGATCCATACATTATATGAATACAGATAGCTCACTCGGCCCGGAAATAATAGATCAACGAATACCGTCTTCTGATAGGTTGCACAGTTATCAGTGTAGTTACATACAACTCTATAAATTATTTTGTTAATTAACAATATTATTGCATGAATAGTTTATCGTTTTTAATGTTATCATAATAAATAACAATAAAATAACACAGGTTTTAGGTTATGTCACAGGAATAAATTTTAAATTTGTTGTATATATAAAACGTGGTCACACTGATTCCCGTAGAGTTATCAGTGGCCAAATAACGTCATCGTTTTTGTTTACATCGAGAGTGAGCCATCTATATTCATATAATCTGTGTTTGTTCTTTCGAAGAAATCCATCGGGTTGGGTAAATAGCCAGAAATCACTGGGTACGAGTTCTGCTGAATAGGAGGACTGAGGCATCGTTGTAATGGCACGTTGTTTCAAAAACGCAACTTTGAGTTTGGCAGAATGAGAGCGTTCGTTGTCATGATACAAAACCTAATTTTTCGCGATTTCCGGGTGCATTCAACATTATATGTCGGCATAATGTTTTGAGGAATGACGTATAGTAAGCAGCATTAATGGTCGTATTGGATGGTAAAAAGTACTGGTACACCACCACTTTAGAATCAACGGTTGACTTTGAATTGTGGTTTCGTAAACTCGGGTGTAGTCATATCGGAAACGGTACCTAAGGAGTATGCGAAACACGTTTTATAAAATAGTATTTCGAGAGCGAATAGAATTGAGCATTTTATCCATCCTATGATTCTTTATAAGCCTAGTGTAATTGTTGATTGACAAGGTAGTGTTAACTTGTCAGAAAAAAATTAGTATCATTCTTTTTTGGGTAGCCTTTATAAAAATTATGCGCTACATCTCGTAAATAATATCAACAGTCCAAATATTATTTTTTGAGTTGATCGTTTAGAGATTTTTTTAGAATCTCGAACCCGAGTTACTAAATACTGCATCCGGATTATAGCGTTTTTAAGAAAAATAAAACTGTGTATAACAAAAATCGATATTCGTCAACTTTGAATGTTTTTATAATTGAACAAGAACCAAAATTATGTTTACCTGTGTAATATAGATATTGATTTTCATTTTAAATATGAGGATTATTTATTAACCTGATATTTTTACCCAAATTTCATACATTTACTTCTCTTATTTTAAATATATTATATTACATTATAATTTATATACTTAGAAGATTAATTTAATCCACTATGGAGTATTATAATTTATTATTATAAATACCGGTATATATTCAATAATATTTCGAATATTAATTGTATTTTATACATCGTACCATGGATATCGGGTATTCGCATTATTTCGAGTGTTTCAATGGTATCGAGTTGATTCGGGTTAAAATCCTGAATTTTTTCGTTACTAGTTCAAACATTTCAGAGGTTCGTTGTTTATTTGAGTATTATTTACGGGGTATTGCATAATTTTTGTTAGCTACAAGTTAAAATATTTATATAATTATTATTTATCATAATATTGTAATTAAGTATTGTTTAAATCTACAGCTTAATTGTGAATCTAATATGAATAAGTTTTCGAGAACATTCGCTACCAATAATTATTGTTCTACTTTGAATAACTCTGATACATTGTCGATATACATAAAACATATACGGTTCTCTTGTATGTGAACCATTGCAAAAACGCGAAAACTGCAGTCTCGTTGCACATTTATTTTTTTCTCTATGATTTTATTCCTTTGGCGATTACATTAGATATTCGTAACAACAAACGACTTTCGATACAATTATAATGCATTGATTTAAGATCGCGGTCGACACTATAATAATATATAATATATGTATTCTGGTATAGGTATACTATTATAATTAATGCGAAAAGTCGGAATGTCGCTAAGGTTTACTGTTTTAAATATTATTGTTGAAGGAATTTTTCTGCAAACATCTGCAAGTATTTCTCCGTTTTTCATCACGACGTTGCTCGATATTTGTTATTTTTTAATTATATATAGGTAAAGGTATGTGTAGTCGTATACATACAGTGGACTTAACGGATCTTATAAACGTATACCTACGTCTTGATATGTGCACGTAGCAATTATGGGCTGTTTTGATTGCATTTAATCTTGACTATAAAGCACTAAAATATGTGTAGATAAAATGGATATCATGTAGATAAATACTATTTATTTAGACAAAAAATATTATTATTGATTTTTTATATTCTATAAATTAATTGGTTTTATCACCATTTTGTTTGATGCCTATTTAATGAATAAATATTAAGGGGCTTATGGTTTATTTTGTTATAAATCACACTATTTTAAATGTCATATTTAACTAAATGAACTACATATTGAAACACTCAGAAAATATACGATAAGTAAACATAAATATTATGGAATTTGTTAATTTCGGTATTACTATTTATTAATCCATGCGTATTCTGATTATTAGACATTCAACAAATATCAAAGACGTGGAGTAAAAATTTGCATAAATATCATGGAACAAAATAGTGGGAAATAGATTTTTCCATTCATAATAGCAATTTTTGATTATAAACTATTATTTGAATACTGAGAGTTATTGAGTCGAAATGCAGTATATACATAATATGTCTAACAGTTTCACAGTAAATAATTAAACGCGTTCTCTGGCATTATTATTTTAAAGTTTATGTTTTAGTTTTTAAAACTCGATCACAATACAATTTTTATAATAATAAAAGTTCTAAATTATTAGTATCTAAATAGTTCTCAACACTGAAATGGGAAGTACCTACTCCGCAGATAGACATTTTAATAAAAATTTAACTACATAATGAGAAAATAAACAATTCAATGACATCTAACTATCTTCTGAATATAGTCCTAATGTATGATCTGCAACCATTAAGACAATTTAAAAACTCGAAATTTTATAAAATTCAATGATACTGTTATATTTTTTCAGAGATATATTATAATATAGGTACTAGTTGTGTTACCCGGCTTCGCCCGTGAACAGTTTTTACCGGTATGTAATGAGTTTAGGTATTCAATTTAATATTATCAAATATAATAAATAGTAAGTATTTAATTTGTTTAACGATTTTTTTATATACATATATAAATAGTAGTTTATAGTTTATACGACATTTAATCAACAAAAATATAAAAATCAGTTTGTTTAGCGCCACCTATCGGATGTAGTTAAGACTACTCTCTAAACCTTCCTGATATCTCTAAGAACAATGTTTGCAGTATTCGTCAAAATCAGATGAGTCATTTTTGAGTCCACAATCACAACCATACACATGAAAATACCTAAATGCATAAATGGGAATTTTCGCCTAACCAAAATAAAAACCAATATGCGTGTTTTCGCGATCAATCTGATTATGTTTTTTTTTTATCCTATCAGTTATCAATAATTAAATAATAACCATTCCATTTTATCGGTTATAAATTATTTTATCCAAAAATGATTGTTTATGAAATTCAGTAATCAAATCAATTTTGATTAATCGCGAAAATACGTCTAATGAGAGCACCAACCGAACCTTTGGTCCGAACACATGATTTCGATAGCTTTTGTGATTTCCGAGATTAACAAGTAGGTACTAACAAACCTACAATCATGCTTATATATATATATCAAAATATTCTAGCTTTTGCAATCGTTAGAGTACAAAAATCATACAGTTTTATTGCTGATTAAGTTGCAGTTGGTACCCGAGTCGATTTTATGGAAATTCAATATTACTGTTATCCATGTTATTTAAATGTATTAAAGGGTGTAAACTATTTACGCCATGACTGCCTAGCGGGTGGAAAATTTATATGTAATTGTATCGTCGGAATACTGTATAAATTGTTTTAATTGTAATTTAGGTACCTATGTCTTTTCGTCTTGGTGCGAATTCGCACGACGAATTCTTTGACAATTTTTTTACGCGCATTGCATCGGAATACTATATATTATTATACAACAAATAAATAATTATTTACGCGACGGTCGCCAAGGTTGATTTCAATTTTACGATTTTATTTTTCTCACACGTGTTTTGTCGTGTAACGTCGTGTACGTAAATTGCATTTAATTATCCACATTTTAGTGTAATTTGAAAGAAGTCGATTCATTATTCGAGTACGCTGTGACGGGAATCCAAAACTCGAAACTAATTCAATATATATTTTTTCCTGTACGTATTATTTATACAAATAGTACAATGCATCTAATACCCTACAATCTCGTTCAGTAGGTATTTAAATACAAATTTTTTATATTCAAATTTAGGTACTATTGGTTTTTTATACTTTCGCGTTGAAAACCTTATTGTGTCCTTCCATCCTTACAATCGTAACTATAGGAAAACGCTGTGATGGCTGTTTATTCTATAGTCCAGAAAGTTTTGAGGCCTCTAAAATTTTTTTCATTCCAGGGCCATATAAAAAATTAAAAGCACTTAGTGGGCCAAAAATATATAAATACATATTATTTTAAATTTTACAGAAATATAATATATATACAAGTATTATTAATATATATATATATATTATTTGTATCAATAATTTTACATAGTTTGTGCTTATAAAAAATTATTTTTTCTGACAAAATTTAATATATTAATTACTGTTACACAAAATAATATATAATATGAATTTTAATTTATATTTATAAATTGTTAATTTTTTTATTGACGTCTCTCTTCTAATATTTTATTTTTATTAGTGATTATAGGCTACCTACTGGTTCCACATGTAATTCCAAATGTTTGTTCGACATGATTGACTTATATTTTAATATAATGTACTTCAACTTAGAAAAAGTTCAATTGCCCTTGCACAAATAAGTTGAGGCATATACAGATAAATATGCCATTACACATTTTTTAAAATTTAAACATTGTGTGTATGGGAATTTATAAAAATCAACCAAAGTCTTTTCTCGATATTTGGTTTTATGTGTATCATTACATTGTAAATCAATAATTTCCAATTGAAAGATAGAAAGCAACTTCTCAATATCATAACTCCATGGATTTTGAAAAGTCTTTATGTTTTTATATTTGACATAAAACGTTATTTCAGGAACTGTATTTTAAGTTCATAAATTATTTTTTGTACTAAGTTGATTGGGAGTTGTGATTTAAAATCTTTATAATATATTTTATCACTCATAATAAAATGAGTAAAATAATTCTTGGAAATTTGCGTTTCAAATAAAATTAGTCTCCTCTAAATGCTTTTACAAAAATGTAAATATCACAAAATTCTTACGAATTAAAAAACTTTAATTTCATTTTTTATCTCAAAAAATTGTAATAAAAAAACATGGCTGATATAATATAGCAGATCCGAGTACTCTATTTCTATTAATTTCAAAAAATCTTAAAACTGACGAAGCTGAAGTAAGATATTATACATATTTTTAGATTTTTTTTTGTCCATTAAGGGGCCAGTTAAAACTTGTTGGCCGGCTGAATGTGGCCCGCGTGCCGTAGTTTGCAGACCCCTGCTTTGGTCGATTGTTTTCAATCGATTAACCAATTTATTTGTATTCGTAATCACCTCATTTAATGTAGAAATGAAAAAATTTATTATAGAATTATTAATATTGATAATATATTGGTAATTATATTATTTATATTATTTACATGAATCTATGTATTTATTTATTAATTTATGAACTGATATGATTGTAAGAACATAAAATATTATCCAGTTTTATAGGTATTTAAAAATTAATTATTCACATTGAACGTAGTTAGTAATAATTATTTTTGTAAATAATTATAATTATTGTTGCATAATTATTATGCAACAATATTTTATACATAAGTTATAACTATATAATATGCCTAGACGATAAAGGAAAACGGATAGTGGATATTGAAGTAAAACAATTAAAGGTCGTAGCAATATTCAGGAGTCTGAACGTAATATCAGGAATGGTAAAGCCAGACAAATAGAGACGACTTGTGAAGCATGAACGACTTTTTATTGTCTCTATTCTAATAATTACATATTGATAAGTGATCATTGGAATAGATAACAAAATATATTAAAATGCTTAGATTGTGATCGATAACAACGAAAAAGGGCCTAGGAAGAGTAAATATTATAATATAGAAACCTTAGTACGCTCGTGGTTTATCGAAAATTAATTTATTCTAAATGCTTAGTTTTCATATATTTTTAAATTTTTTTTGTCAAAGAATATTTTTTTTTATAAATACTAAACCGAATAAATAGGGTTTTATCGATTCTCTAAGATCTTTTTTTTTTTTTGGGGGGGGGGGGGTAAAAGTGTATATCGAGTATCAGTTCTATGGCAACAAGTAGACTGTAAACGACCTATCGATTCCGCCAACTAACTTGTAATCTAAACACCGGAAAAGCACGATTGCGTACAGAGCCCCTTTTTTGGGAACACGATTGCAAATGATTTTTTGTCCAATGTTGCTATTTTATTAGCATTGAATTTTTTCCTATACCCAACCCGTATTTAATTCGCAATACTACTTCCTCGACATGGTGATCCGAACGAGCGAACATACCTGGGTATTATTATAAAATTGTGGACGATTTTCTATACAAAATTTCCAAAAGTTGACGGTTGATTGCGAGCTTGTGGGTGGTAAAAAATGAGTTTTAATAAAGAAATAAAATATACACGTAAAATTGTTAAAAACATATCACGATACCATAAATTATACCGGTTTTTTCTTTTTTGCTGTCGGGTAATATTTAACTTGTTCTGTGTATATACTACACTCTTTAGGCGTATCTGGATAGCAATCATTTCTATTACGAAACAGGATATTTACTGCATTGTGGCGGAATCGACAAATACAAATTCATCGATTGTATTAACATCTGGACTCGCGAGTACCCCTTTATTTTTGATTTTTTAATATGAAAAAATATTAATTTTAATTTTACGTTAGATTTGAAATCCTTTAAATCCATAAGCATTATTCAAGAAAAACGAAAATTGGATTCTGATAATTGTAGAACACTTATTACTTATATTATTTGAAAGAATATTTATATTAATATTATTTATATTATTTATATTTATATTAATATTATTTATATTTATATTTATAATATTTATATTTTTTAAATTTTGACTAAATACCTATATTTTTTCTCTTTTCATTCGAGTATATTATATATAGTTTATATCCTATTTATATATATATATAACCTAAACACGCGTAGGTATATATTATACTCGTTTGAACATTACAATACTCATATAATCATGTGATAATGTATTTTATTAAGCCTATTTTATGGGTTAGGTCTGAAATTTGAATATTATTATATAATAAACAATATCGTATAATAAAAAATAAATGTAACATAATGTATAAAAGCAATGAAGTAAATTTCAGAATTTCAAGTTTTTCGGTTTTTAAACAGATAATATAATGTTATAATAATAATATATATATATATATATATATATACCTAATATATGATAATATATGGAAATTTTACACGGTTATTGAGTCAGTACATGACAAAAATGAAATTAATCTTGATCACTGGATTGTCCTATTTTTGTACGTGGTTAATTGGATTATTTCAAATGTAACGGTTTTCGTATTTTTTTTTTCTAATTAAAGCTAACTCAAATAGTATTTGTAAATACGTTAATCGGTCAAATCTATATAGAAGTTATAACTTCGAGTATATAAAAAATAATATAATATTACATAATTACACTAAATACAAATAATTAATACATACGTAAATACATATTCATAATATAATGCAATTAATACACATTGTATGGATATAGGCACTATATTTTTTTTAATTGAATTTTGTATCGTATAAAAATGTGAAATATATAATTTTTATTTTTTCGTTTCCTCCTACATTTCCAAGACTATTTGAGTTATATTCATAAGCCATTATTTATTTGTATATTTTATTGATCATTTTAACAGTGATTCGTCGTCTAGTAATACAATAAATTGCCTGAAAATAATATATGTGTGATATAGATACGCTAATACCCCTGCTAATAATATCTTATAAAAATTTTATATCCATTGTGGAGAACTATATTGTTCGTTCCATCGAGTTTTTATCCATCGCAACAATTATAATATTAAAACCCATATAATATGAATGAATAAAAATATTTCCTTGACTTAAGATTTCGCACACAGTGTACCTTCAGCTAGAGGACTTGTTGGGCGACTTTACTTCGCCTTGCGTGATGGACTGCAAGATCGGCGTGAGGACTTATCTGGAAGAAGAACTGGCAAAAGCCAAAGAAAAACCCAAGTTGAGAAAGGTTAATATTTTGCAGGAAACGAATGATATATAATATTTATTTATTTATTATATTACAGGCCACGTAGGCTTTTTTCGCCATCTATCAAGACTTTTCATCCATCACGATTTCTCACTTTATAAATCCTAATCACTCACCTATCTATTTCATCCGGATTATTATTAATTCGAATTTTCGATCCATCTAAAATTTTCAATCGATTTATCTGGGTTTTTGATTGATTAGTGTTTTACTAAAACATTAATTTACTTGATTATTTTACTTGTCCTTAGCTCACCGTATATATTTTGCCTATTTTGACATTGAACATTCTTATAGACATACGATATCTCTTGTTCTTTCTAGTAACTAGGTTTAACGTTGGTAGCTTCAGTAGAAATTTTTTATCAAACTTTAATAGTTTAATTCAATTTCGTTATACGTGATAATTGGGACGTGGATAGAATAGTTATGTACAATTTGGACTTAAATAAAGTTAAAATTTAAGGAAAATTAAATGCATTTCTTTGTTTTTAGTCCTGAATTAACTTTAAACTCTTTGAAATTTCATCTAATTATACTGTAGTTCGTAGGTATATTACGCATGGAGAATTATTCTAAGGTTTTTAAGTATAATGTGATATTTAGTTGTTATAATATTGAATATTGAATATGTATCATTTATAAATGTTATTGTGATGTTATCTTTTAGGATATGTACGAGAAAATGATTCAGATCGACCCTAATGCACCGTCAGAAGAGGAACACAGGCTAAAGGGAGTGACAAAACCAAGGTAAAAAAAAAATAAAAATGTATGTATCTTAATAAAAATAATAATAGTAGTTGTGGTAAATTGTAAATACAATTTGAGTGATACGTATAAGTGTAACTCATTTGGAGTAAGAAAGCTTGGATGTACGATGTACCTATAACATTTTTCAAATATAATGCCTTTAAGTATAACATTTTTTGAGTGCAATTAATATACCCTAGTTTATATATATTATAGTGATCCATAATAGTTGGAGACCGAAGTTTTTTTGGAAATATTATAATTAATTAATTCATTGAAAAAATATTCTGCATGCGGTGGAAACTGGCTATCGCTTTCTAGAAAATAATCATTTATCCCTAAAGTGTTTATGTTGAATAGGTTCAAAAAGTAGATAATCCGAAAACTTATCAAACTTACTAAGTTTAATACAAAAAATTACTTAGCTCGGTTCTCACACGAGTGAAACATATTTCACAGAACGTCGAGCCTGCACATCAATATAAATTAAATTAAAAAAAAAAAAAAAAAAAATGTTTGTATATACCACGGAAATCTAACAATTGTAAATGCATTTACTATGAAATATTAAAACTATAATTTAGACGTGAAGAACAACACACAATTTAATTAACTATTTAGATAATTGGCAGGTACTTGGCATAATACGTGATTCAATCGAAACAAAAAAATATAAGTAATATTAAACAATAAAAGTTATAATAGTAAGAATATTTATTACGATTTTGTCTACCTACTCTGCATGTATATATCGGATACCCTCGCGGATAAACATTCGTTATTTTTGCGGATACTTAGACGAAGAAAAAAATTGGCAAAACCGATTCAGCAGAACTTGGATGAACTTGGACCCGTATCTAAAGTTTGATTGATCTATTTACACTACGTAAGCCTTAAACCACCAAACCACATACATAATCGATGGGATAAAGTGGTCAACATTTGGACGATGGACGAACGAAAAAAGAAAAATCAGTATACTACTGGTGAATAGTTTTAAAACTGAAAAGGAACAGGAATACACTGTGGGTGCCGGAGAATTAAATAAATAGTCTAAAAGAGGCTTCTCACGAAAAAAAAAAAAAAAAAAAAAAACGATTACATTTCTTTATATTGAACTATATATGGAGTCTCGATTTATTATTCATTGAATATGTGTTGGAGATATTATTATATTACATACACATACATTACGTGTACCGAAAAAAATTAAAGGTTTGCGGCGGAGACCATAAAATATTTCGGAAATAATAATTTTATTGTAATTTATAGTAGCCGAACGAGTTTGTGTGTTCGCAATAATATTATTATTATTATTATTATTATGTACGAGATTGAGATGAATGATTTCCAACGCCTTTCTTTGATCGAAAAATGCGAGTAGTTGTTTCAATTGCTCGGCGGCGGTGCACGTACATTCTTACGCGATAGGTATTATAATTTATTACACGCGCACGCTCATTGATAGGTTATCACGTAATATATGTCTTAATATATAACTCGTGTGGGTTGAATTTTTCCAAAAAGAAAATGAACTCTGAATGATTGGAAAAGTTAAGCGGTTCGCGACATTTCCAAATTTTGATTTCTATGTTGAGCGCACAATGTGTTACCTATTCGTAGTAAGAGAAAAATTTAAAAAATGTTTAGTATTTTAAACATTTTTATTATTTGCGATTTGGTTCCAATTATTTGTATTGTTATAAACGTCCATAAATTTGGCCCACCCATGACTTGCATATAAAAAGAATCATGTGTTAATATTTTGCAAGTCATTTGCAAGAATTTGCAAATCTATTTTTAAAATTTGTTAGTCAATAGTTTCTTTTCAAAATCTAAAAATTAAAAGTTGGGCCAACTTCACTTAGCCCACCCATGTTATCAAATACCTTCGAAATTTGTACCAAACGATAGCTTTTAATTTGCAAGAATTTGCAAGTAACTACGAGCTTCTGAAATTGTGAAGTCTAATAATGACTTAAGATTTCAAAATTGGTATCATTGACGCTATTAGCTACAACTATGATTCATATATAACATTATTAGTGACTAATGAATTAATTAAATTTTGTATCACCCAAGTTTACTATGGTTTTAGACTTTAGTAAGATAATAATGTATGATTAGGGTAACAAATTATATAGTTATGAGTTAGTCAGTTGGGTCAATTTTTAAGTTTAATTGAGAAAATTAAAATTAATTAGTTGAATTATCTACAATTCTATGGTAAATGTAAGTTAATATTAACTTAGAAGTTAAATTTATACCTACTAGGTACCTAATTATTACCTAGGTATAATATTGTGAATTCAATTAGTTTTGTGAAACTACCAAATAACATTGAACATAGTATATAAATAAATAGTTCATAAACCATTTATATTACGTACGTAATAATTGAGGTATACTATTAGAACGGTAAACTATAAAGAATATTCCTACCTATAACTAGAAATATGTACTCATTACTATTGAAATATTAATTATATTAATAGTTAGTTGTTACAATTATTATTTATCTCAAGTTTTACAATTTAAAATATTATTATGTATTAGACAGGGTAATATGTATAATAGAACGCCATACACCCATTTTAATGTGTTTTGTACAAGCAAATTTAAAAAAAATAGAAGTCTGATGGTAATTATTCAAATACATATTAAAAATAATTTATGAGTGGTTCTATGTTAGTTTCATTTCTTATTGTGGTTTAAGACGATATTTCTTCAAGTACGTTTACAACAAACAAACCGAAAAGTATTGAAACATTTTTAAACACAAATTTTAGGTTTTCGAATGTACAAATATATATATATATATATTGAAAAAATCTAAGTTTGTGCATAATTTATTTAAGTTCACATTTTTATGAAGTGTAATCATTTTTTTTTATATCTAATTTTGACCAAAATGTAATTAGATCGTTTGTATTTTGTAGACATGTTTCTTTAACTAAAAATCATTGGCGTGTCGTACACATTAAATACTTGTAAACATAAGTAGGAAGACTTACGTAGTTATCACTTCTAGAATAATGTCATCTTTATTAATTTTATTATACAAAATAGATAATTTCAAGGCACATATTATATTAAGTTATTAGGTATATGTATTATATTATGTTTATGCACAATGCAATATAATAAAATATCTAATTGATCCATAATTTTAAATTATTATAATAAGAATGATGTGCACAAATATTGGCACATAAGGGTGATATAAAATTTTATTAATTCATTAGTCACTAATAATGTTGTATATGAATCATAAGTTTTAGGTCATTATTCAACTTCACAAATTCAAAAGCTTGTGGTGACTTGCAAATTCCAGAAATAGACTTGTAAATTCTTGAAAATTAAAAGCTGTCGATGTTACCAATTTCGAAGTTCTAAGTCACTACGGATGGGCCAACCTTACACCTTCAAAGGCTCGTGGTGACTTGCAAATTCCAAAAATGGATTTTCAAATTTTCGCTAATTAAAAGCTATCGTTTGATACCAATTACGAAGGTATTTGATAACATATGTGGGCTATTTAAAGTTGGCCCTACTTTTGTTTTTTGAATTTTAAGAAGAAACTATTGACTAGCAAATTTCAAAAATAAACTTGCAAATTCTTGCAAATTATTTGCAAAATTTTAACACATGACTCATCTTATTTGCAAGTGGTGAATAGGCCAACTTCATGGACGTTCGTTATTACTCCTATACTATATGAGACTTAATTTATAGTATATGCTATAATTACTGACCGTACATCACTTATGTTTTTTCTAACTTGTGGGAAAATATAAGTTTTCTACATACAAAAACTTGTGTATAATGTAATTTGACTTATTCATAATTTATATAACTATCAAAAAAATATTTCTTTATTCATTTTACTCGGAGAAATTTTAAAACTTAGAATAAAATTCGTATAATATTTCAATTTTGATTTGTATTCTCTGTATCGTTGTTTATTGATTTGTATCACTTAGTATTAATAGCTATAGCATAATCTCTATAATTGAATCACTATTATGTAAAAAGAGATCAAGTTTAAAAATACAGTTAATGATGGACGCTGTTTGAATATTATTAAAATAATTATTAAAGATTATAAGGCATACCTACTCTAATTAAAAAAAAAAAAAAGTAGTTCATATTGAGAGGTTTATTTGCATAACCTAATATTATCATTTTTAACAAAATCGAATTAGATATTGATTTTTGTGGTAAAATAGCATATTTTTTTTTTTATTGAGATCATCTATTTTTATTATCGTTTTTTTAAAGTACTATTTAAAAGTTTAAACTGCGTTTAAAATATTTAATTATTTTCAAAGAGTGTTATTTTTAGCTATATTTTTACCAAAACGAACTAGAACCATTTTTCTCCAAACTGTGCTATTTCTTGTATTAATACGTATAGGTAAAACTTCTTTGTATATAAAACATACTACCTATGTCAATATTTTATTCAACGCTCTATTGCCAAAACATTTTTTGATCTGAAAATATATATTTTTTTTTTTTTGTTTAATTAGTATAAAAATAAGAATAAATTAAAAACAAGACTTAATTAATTTAATCAATGTAACGTATGTTTTAATATTCGTTATTGAATAAAAATGTAATATATCAAAAGGCTGATCTTTAAAATAGCTAAACCTATGGTAGAAAAAACATAGTCAATAAGTATTATTACTGCATTTTTTTTTTATCATATTTAATTATCATCATATCATTTTATTTCCTGGAAAATGGGAAAATGTTATGTATATAATATTTTAATTAATTATATAATAATATTATATGATCATATATAAATTTATATTGCAGAAAATCAAAACATAATAATTTCTAAAAACTGATAAAATAATGTATAATTTAGATAAAAAGTTGTATTATCTTACTGTTCATAATTTATACATTTTTACTCCAGTATAGGTAATTCGCAAAAAAATCGTGTTTCTTGAAAAAAAAAAAAAATATATATATATATTTTTTTTTTTTTTGGAAATTGTGTATGATGCATAAAAATCCTAACAATTGGTATGTTTAGATATAATTTGATCTATCGATATTTATATTGAAGTAAAATATTGTATTACTTATAATAAAAATAGTACCTATTATATTATTAATTTTTGTGTGTGATAAAATATAGTAACAAAAGTTTCTAACTGCTTTTGGTCAAAAATATGTGCCATAATTATGACATAAAACCTGACCAAGTATATACACTTGGTACATTTCTTATAAGTTAAATAGCAAAAAGAACACTTGGTTAAAATACAAATATTGTATAACTCGGAATGGAGACACGTAGATATAATTTTTTTCATAATCATAAAATTCAATTCATCAGTACCATATATTACTTGCAGTCTTGTAAAGTATTTGAATAAAAGTATTTCGTAAATATATTTAAATGATTTTATAATATTTAAAATACTCTTTAAATATATTTTAAGTTAAGGGTTTTTAAATTAATTGAAATAACATTTTATAGGTAATTGTACTTTAAATGAAAATACCTGCTTCTATTTAAATACTTCTGAATAAACTATAAAGTATATAAAGTATTAATTTTAAATGATTTCAAAATAATATCAGTATTTAATATAATGATATTTTCGACCCCAAAGACTAACAATTATATTATAAATATATTATATTAATATTATTTTGTATATAGGAGTTCTATACGTATTATTAATAAAATTAATTTTTATTTCACATCCACCTTTTTTTGATCCTTTAACATAACATACTGGACTATAAACATCTCTTATTACTTTTGCACAATTTCCTCAAAAACTGTTCGTATTAATTAATTTTTATAATTTTTTTACAAATATTTTAAATTTGTTTACATTTTAAACGCTTGATAAATGATAAAACAACTACAATCTAGGGGTTCTGCTATTCCATACCTGATCAGCTGTACCTACCTCATACATGCCACGTCTAATAAACCAAAAATCAATGATTGTGAATTGTGACACACTATGCATATAATATTATGCTCATGGATGCTTTACTTTTATTATTGTCCAAGTAATGAACCCAACTATATTACCTAATAATTTTAATCGATTGCAGTTTACCTATTGTCTAAACATTTCGAAGCACTTCCATTATACATTCTATCATAAATATGTATATGTGAAATATTAATATTTAAAATGTCGTAAGAGCTAAGAATTACATTTTTGTAATAATTTTAATATCTATTACATATTTCTCTAATTATTTGTCACATCAATAAATAGTTGCTGAGACTTAGTTGAGTGGTACTTTAAGGTTGAGACCTATAAAAAAATAATACGATTATTTAAAAAAATATATTTATAGCCGTTCGTTTAAGTATTTATATCTGTTTTTAAATACATACCGAGTACCTGTATTTGTTCTTAATTACTTATTCGAACAAGTATTCGAATTGCGTTTTAAATTCATTTCTAATAATGTATTTGTATGTCTATTTAAATACAATTTTAAAAGTATCTTTTACCAGGCTGACTACCTGTTGAATTGTCGGGCGTGTTTATCATCAAATTTAAGTAAAATTTTAAAATAATTTACGTTAAAAAACAAGTGGAATAAGAAATATTTTCAAGGTATAGCGAACACGAAGGAATACGGGGAAATTTTACGTTTTTAATTTTCGAATTTCATTTCAATTTAGTTTCTAAACACAAATATCTGACTCTGAAAGATTTTTCCGACTACCTAACATATCGTAAATACGTTATAATATAGAAGCTGTATATTTAAAACTACCTATATATTAGATATTTACCCGACTTATCAATATTTCAATCACACGTATAGGAAAACAACGCGTATGATTAATTAGAACGTATATTTATATATTATAATATACGTATTTATCGTTAGAGAAATAATAGAACTAATATAATAGCGGCTAAAGTGACTTTTTTTTTTTTTTTTAAATCTACTTACGTCTATATAATAATATTATTATCCATTATCGATACTAGTTTGTACAAACACGTATAATATATTATTCTGTATGCTCGGGGAACTGTTTGAATACGATTAATACGTTGTATATTACCTATATCGTATTCATTTCCCCCCTCCCCCCAGATTGAAATCTTATATCCTATGGATTTAGCATGCGTATTTATCACGTGATCAAGAATCCATTACATTGATAAAAATGTTTATTCATATTTTAATGTTTTTTTTTCTTTTTATATCGCCTTATCAGTATGAATAGATAGTAATAAATAATTAGCTGTACTTGTTGCGCGCGCAGTCGATACTATTCTCCAATATAAAAATACATTCGCCATCGTATTATATATTTTATGACGTATAATTTTTTTCATAAAATATTTAGGTACGCGTATTATTATTACGATCAATAACAATGAACTTTGTTATTGTTGATGGAATACGTGAGAATAATGTTAGAGATATTAGACCTGTTGATTTTATCTACAAAAATAAAATACGTATTGTGCTCAAAGTTTAACGCAATGTGTCCTTATACGTATATATTTTACGATCGTCTGTTAAAAAATAGGATACGATAAAGTATTATTGTTATTTCCGTCTACGTCTACCTGCCGCACTTTTAACGGGAACCACAATGCGTGCGACCTAAATTTAGGGACCTAAAAAGTTATATAGTCTAAAATATTTAGTATTGAAACATTTGTCGACCGAAATATAAATGTTATATTTGAGTAATTTATATTATAATATCATCGGTATCATCGGTGAACTGGACGAAATCAATAAATAATCAATGATTACAATATAAAAATCTAAATTCATTAAAAATAGGATCATTTAATCACAAAGTCAAAAAGCTCTTGGAAATTAATTTTTAAATTTAAAATGTTCATAACAAAAAAAAGACAATAATATTTAATTTTTTTTAAATATTTATTTTGTAAATTATATAACTATACCATGAATTAATTCTCATTTCTATTGTCTAATTAATAATAGAAAACTTATTAATGTTATTATGTTATTGTTATTGTTATTGTTATATGTATGTTATTATCTTATTTATGTTATTCGATAACATTTATTTTTATATAATATGTTTAACGATTAGGGGTTTTAGTTAAAATAATTACCTATATTATTTTCCTAAAAAAATCAAAAAACTTGTAAAATATATTTAAGAAATTCCAAATCTTGGAATAAATTTTTATCTAATACTGATTATTTTGACTTGAAATTTTGTCCGCCTCTGGGTAGAATATTTTATTTTCGAATAAAAAAAAAATATGTAACATACATTTTAAAATTACTTTTATTATATTT
This sequence comes from Pemphigus obesinymphae, assembly GCA_025469235.1. NCBI lineage: Eukaryota > Metazoa > Arthropoda > Insecta > Hemiptera > Aphididae > Pemphigus > Pemphigus obesinymphae. The sequence goes on along the minus strand of JAIPRL010000065.1, from coordinate 13,089 downwards.
TAAGAATAATCGTCAATTATCATGCATAATCACTAACGCAATATTTGGCATTACGACGTGACATCGATAAATCTCTCGAGAGAAAAATTTAGATAAATCTACTACTGCGGTTAGGTTAGGTTATTTTGGCATTTTTCTTCTATTGAGTTTTCAGGTCTTTTTCTTCTTTTCCTTCAAAATTTCTCCCAACTATTTTGGATCCGCCACCCTAGTTCTACACTTTCACTTAATTCTATAAGGATATATCTCCTGCATCTTCCTAATTTACCTCCATCTTCCTCATATCACTTTCCATTACATCCCTCCACTTCTTTTTCGGTCTTTCTATCCATCAACATACATTTTCTTTACTAATCTCACTGTCTCAGTCTTTTTCTCCTTAATACATGTCCCAGCCATCTTAATCTATTCTCATTCATTTTGTCAAATATTGAAACTACTCCTATACTTTCTCTTATATACTCTTTCCTTATTTTATCCTCTCTAGTTACTCCACTCATCCACCTTAACATTATCACCTCTGCTACACTCATTATCTGTTCTAGTTACCTACCTACTGCCCAACATTCTGTTCCATACATCATTGCAGGTTTCACCACTGCCTTATAAAATGTACTTTTAAACCTAATAAGGATTTTTTTTTTCACACAAAACACCTGATGCTTCTCTCTACTTCGTCCATCCACACTTTTTCAGATCAAATAATATAATCATTATATAGCATACGGTATGATAAAGTACAGTGTGAATAAATTTATTAATTGGTTTCACTTTCCGCAGGTACATGGTTTGGAGGGAGACGATTTCATCAACGGCCACATTAGGTTTTCGGATCGAAGGAATTAAGAAAAGCGACGGTAAATCGAGTAAGGATTTCAAGACCACCAAGAGTAAATGTCAAGTGATCGAAGCTTTTCGAGATTTCGTCGCCGGTTTCCCTCACGTTATTGTAAGCCGTGTTATCATATTATAATATAAATATATGATCATTAGGGCCCGGATCTTGATTCCCTAAAAAACCTATAAAAATTCCTTAAAAACTTACAAAAATACTCTTAAAAAATGTAATTTATAAACTAAAAATATAAAACAAAAACCTTTAAAATTGTTTAAATTACTTATACTATTTATTTTTTTAGTTATTATTTTATTATTTACAATTAATATACATGCATATTAAATAACTAAAATACATATTGAAGTTTGTATTTGAAAATTGATTTTATGTAAAAAATAAAAACATGTAGTTATATAATTAAAATAATAGTAAACTCGTGAATTTTCTGACGATTATTAAAAAACAGTTTAAAAAATGACCTAAAATAACAAAAAATTACCTTGAAATGTCAAAAATGTAAAATAAAAATTTACTTATTTATATTCGTATGTTATCGTATCATATTATTGTAGCTAGGGAAGCATCACCTAAGACGTACCAAAAAAAAAAAAAAATGCAAAAGTCATCAACGTCCGGGCCCTAATGATCATATATATTGAAATATTCATGTATATATATAGATTATCTCCAATATCAATTATCATTTATTTTACATTAGTAATTAATAAATAATCGATATGGAATTGATGTGGAATTTGTGAAATACAACACTGTTTCGTGTGCAATTTGTTAGTTGGCACGATCGATATATCTCAGCTTTGCTGTTGTGTAATACGATCGTATTCTAGACCGATTTTCTATTGTTTCTGCGATTTGCCGGTTTTTTATTTTTATTTTTTATTTGATATTATCCCTGTCTTTGGTCTTTATAATATTATGTGTTTGACAATATATCGTTAGTATACGCACGCACTCTTTTCGTGTGATATTTTCCTGTGTGTATTATCGCCGTCGTTGTTTTCCTTGTCGTCCGTGAGATGTCGTTTTCTTCATATTATGTTTCGATCGTATTTTTGTATACCATTATCAATAATACTTATAATAGTCATTCCGTACTATGCATTTATATTAATACATATATATATAAATATTAACATACATATATGTACATTATTATATAAATCTTATAAAATGTTGATGATATGAAAAAAAAAGTTATAAAAATGACCCAAAAAAACACATTTACAACATAATATATAAAAATACCCAATTTTTTTAAAAAATTTTAGAGAAATATATATCTAAATTTTTTTTAAAAATATTTTATCTAATAAGAAATATGTATGAATAGAAAATTATATAATGTTAAGAAAATGTAAAATTATTATTATCTCTTAATTCTTTTCATTTTCATGCATGCTGAGTGATAATACTCTTACTAGGTTATGTGAATTCTATAAAAAAAAAAGAAAAGAAAGTCATTTAACTTAAAAAAAAAATTACTTAAAACATAATATGAACGTTATGTAACTGGGAAAATCTCATTTAAAAATACAATTTTATAACTTAAAATATATGAAATACGAAAAACGAAATTAGCTATTACATATGTCTGTTGTAATTAGTAAAAAAACAAGTCATCAAAATCCTATCCCACGATCATGCGGATGAACACAGAAATTTACTGTAGAGCGTGTAAAAGTTTTTTTCTGAGGGTTATTTCTATAGCTCCCTTTCTCCTCAGATAAATATTACAATATTATCTTTTCATATATGCATAAAACGTCAAAACAGTGATTTTTTTTCTAAGCTGTTATTATTGATATTTTATATTATAACGCATGTACATGGCATAAAATCAAATATTTCGGGTATCTGCTATGTTTTATAGGGGTTTTATAATTATGGAATATTGATGCCACTAAAATAATAATTATAAGACTAATGAAAATAATGAAATTTAAGTATACATTTTTATTATAATCTACTTGTTATTTTTGATTCTAGATTCGTTTAGTCCTTCTATCATTCTATCACAGTGTTTATTTTAGTTTTTAATTGGAATAACATACATTTGAATATTCAACTTCATATATTTTTAAATGGACTCTTTAAGAGGACGCTACGTCGTTGATTTTTAGTGATAAAAACATGTTTATGCAAAACTGTTAAAATGGATTCTTAAAGTGATTATAGAGTTAAAATACTTATTATCAAATCTACATAGGGCAACATTTTGGAGTGAACCTTTTTGAGGATTTTCAATTTATCTAATTTTGATGTTTTGTTAAAAAGTGATTAAAGCAAAAAAAAAAAAGTAAAAAATTAACTTTTTTTTTTTGTTTAAATTAAAAAACAACTTTTTAAATTAATAAATTAAAAAACCAAAATAATGTCCACTCTAAAATATTGTGTTTGTTGATTTGATAACAGGTGTTTTTGCCGTAAAACAACTTTAAAACACCATTTAAACACTTTTATTTATAAAAATTTCTTAAATTTGCCTATACATTATACTATACTATACTATACTATACATAACTCCTTAAAAAACGAGTTTTTAGCTTCTTATTAATAATATCAGTATAATATATTTTATAGATTCAACTACGATATTAATTGATGTGGTGTAATTTGTAACTGGTCCTGCACATAATAATTAGATTGATTGTTTAATAATAAAAATATTTCATTTTACAGCCTAAATACATCAGCCGATTAAAAGTAATCAGGGATACGTTGGTGGAGTCCAAGTTTTTCGCCACACACGAGGTTTGTTACGACATATATACAGTAAACAATGTGAAAAAAAAAGGAATGGAATATATTTATAAATCAAGCAATTGTCCTAAATCTGACATTATCTTTACGTGATTTATAAATGGCATGCACGTATAGAATGATTGTGAAAAGCAGAAGCAGACTATAAAAAATACGGCCATAACTATACCTACCTAGATGTATCCGCTAAATCGTATGATTTATTTTAGTATTAGATTTTGTTGAATTTAAAACGATTCGCTAAAAAGATAAATGTATTTATTAACGAAAAAAATAGAATTAATGTTTTTCTCAATATTGTCAGATCGACTTGAAAATGCAATTCGAAATAACCGGCAGGTACAGCATAATAATATGTATATATTATTATATACCATCTTTCTCTATCCGAAAACGTGTCATTTTTTTATACAAATGAAACAAAAAATCGTTTTTAATTTTAATTCATGTAAGTATAGAAATATATTAAAAATGTATTTCTAAAAAAATATCACATTCAATATATTTTTACATAGATTCTTATAATATGTACGACCGAAAATCACCACGTTAATTTGATCAGTGACCCATATTTACACTATTAATATGGTTCTGGTAAATTTACATTTATTTCAGAACCCCTTTGTCATTAGACTAAATTTACTGTGAAAAAATTAATTTGAATTCCCATACCTAATTAAGAGATAAACAAAAATTAATCATAAACATAGACAATAAAACAAGTATAAAAAATGAGGATGTCACACAAGCGCACAACTCGGATTTAAAATGTTCTAATGTAAACGTGTAGGCAGTTTTAAGAACATTTTATGAATATCTAACAGTTATAAAATGTAAAAATGCATTTTAAAATTAATTTGTAGGTGGTCGAACAGTCAGTACAAATTATTTTATTTTGTGTTTCTTTGATAAAAAAAAAGCATATTTCACAAAACTAAAAAGCATTTAAAAGTGGTTTTGTACTCATAAGACCTATTATAAAATTTGTAAATGATAATATTTTAGAGGCAATCATCCTATTGAAATTTTACCATTTTCTTATTATTCAGATCATTATAGAAAAAATGTATTTGTATTTTGAAATCATAATTGACAATTAATATTTTAAATATTAATTCTAATATTATTTTTTGATAATTAATATTTCGAAAAAATCCGATTGTGTTGTCTCCTAAATATTGTTCTTCGTCAATTTTTATTATAGCGCATAAATATTTAAACTCTAAAATGATTTCTAATGCATTTTCGTTTGATTTGGATCAACATATTTTTTCCACTGAAAATCATTGTTTTTTTATGAATCAAAGTATACGGGGATGAATATTGTTTAAATTTATTTGAAATAAATTTTTATTTTAGAATGTTCAAGATCTACAAAACACTCTAAACATTTTATATGTGTTTACACTATTCGGTATATATATATATATATATATATTTTATTTTTTTACATAAATTGAGTTGAATAATAAAACATTTGTTAGCTGTCAAAGAATAAAACAAAAATATTTCACTTGCAGACAACTACAAACACTATAGCTATTTATATAGTATAATACATGAATAATAAATTGTTTCAAATCGCATGATGACGATTGTATGCCAAAATTAGCGTTAAATGAGTTATGAAATATTCGAAAAACTTGAACTTTTATATTGATAAATTACATTTTCGAATAACTTAAATAATTGACATAACATATTATTGATCAATAGGTATATAGTCAGATGGCAATATTGGAACATATAAATATTGTGAAAATATGTTTTTAACCTGTTGTAAACCATATTAAAAAAAAAAAAAAAACATTGTTGTATCGTGTTTAAAATATTTAATGAACGAATAGTGTAAATGTAATATTTCAGACATTTGTTACAAATATGTCCAATACAATAATATTTAAAATAACTGATTTAAATAATATATTTTAACATTATTTTTTGAAGAACATTGTGAAAACATGCGTATGTAAATATTTCAGACACGTGTCTAATTCAAATCCAAGAAAATATTTTAAAAGACGTATAGGTAACCTGAAAATGTTATGAAATTATTTCTCGAACAACATTGTGGAAATAAATGCATTTAAATATGCCAATTAAGTAGGTAGGTGTATTGTTCGTGTTCTAAACTATATTTAAGATTAGGTACATTTTAACGTGGTGTGGAGTTTTCATTTCGAGAAGGATTGGTAAAAGACAGAATCGGTTATACCAGGTTATTATAACATATGGGGTAGATACCACAGATTAAATGAAACCAGATTGTGCACTCGGGCTTAGAATAATAGAATCGTGAATAAGATGCTGTGATTGGGTGCCCGCTAAGTGGCGTATCCAGTTACAATGAATACATTTATTGTACGCTTTATTTACAATATGTTTGATACACTGACCGATTTAATCTATAAACCTTGAACGTTATTTTACTGTTCATAAATGATAATAAATAATATTAGGATTTAAATCATTAGAAAATCATTAAAGACTTTTAGATTCTAACATATGGTGACACTAATTTGGGGGCTCGATAGTAACTATCGAATTCGATTTTTTTTCGATAAGCATTGAGTGCACAATCTGGTTTCATCTAATCTGTGTAGATACCACGTACAATACAACTGTGTTATCAAAAAATTGTTCTCTGAAAATGTCAGATTTCTACGACCAGTATAGTCGGGGCTGAGAATTGAATAAAAATTATTACACTTTCCGTCACTTAAATGTCGAATTTCAAGAATTGCTCTTCTTAGCATGTCATGAACGGAATGTTTTCTAGAAATTTCCGCTTTCTACGCCATCAGCAGTCCGGGCTAATCGTTGATCATTTTTATACATATTATATAGATTACACGGTCAAAACAGTGTTAGTGGTTAGGTGCTTGAAATTCGTACGAATGGTTAGGCAGAGAAGTCGCTAACGTGTGTATGTGATGTTCTAAGGTAGCGGGTTCGATTTCAGATGATGAGCCGAAAATTTCTTTCGAATTTCCATCGGCCACCACAACGGGGAGACAAAATCGTCGGAAAAATACTCAAGAGGGGATGTCCGACAAACCGTTTTGTCTTTTTTTCTCTTTCCTCCTTTTTTTTCTATATATATATATATATATATATATAGATATCAATGTTTTAGTTAAACCTTTTCACAATATTTCCGTAAAATGTTCATACATTTGTCTAAATATTTTTTTAATGTATTTTGTAGATATTCTAAATACAAAAAAGAGAACAGATAGATTTTTTACATTTTTTGTATATATTTAAATGGGGATTTAAATCGTATATCTATATATAAATGTGCATACAAAATATAGTCCATTAATATAAACGAATGCATATATTATAATCAAAGAATAGTAAAAGAATAAGCCAGAAGTCTGTAGAAAATATTTATATTTATTAATTTATTATATGTACCGGATAAATAAATTAAGTGTTTTTATTTTGCGCTGGCAGAGTTGAGTAGGTACACAACAACGCTATATATCATAAAGAGAGAATTTTTGTCCATTATTTTGCATTATTTTACAGAATATTCGTCGATTATAATATTTTAATCCGTTTAAAAATCCAATAAAAATTTTTTTGAAACAACATTTTCACAATCCATTGTTTCACCGTTATGTTTGTATATATAACCTAATACCTATAAATTAAATTATTATTATAATTATAACCTAAATACTTTGAAATACAAAAAATTTCGTAGACATGTTGGTCATTGCGATTATTGATAACAATATTTTAATGTAACGTAGCAAGTGGGTTTCTTATATATAAAAAAAAAAAATAATAATAATCACTCGTTAAACTGTCTTCAAAATTCTGCAGAAAATAAAACTAAAATTAGAATACCGTTAGTATACGTTAGTAAAATTTTATCATGTACGACAAATTGCCTATACAATACTCCTTAGAAAATGACCGACTCGAACCCCCTTAAATATAATATATTCTTGTTCTAGACTTATAGGTGTATACGCATATAAACGCTACACTACAATTATGCGTTTATTTAAAAAAATAATCTACACATTATGCACTTTTCATACCTAATGTGTATTATAATATTATAATACTAATATTATTTGTCATGGTATACAATAATATACTATTTTATTTTTAAGTTAAACCGAATATTTATCATTATTTATGGATAAACGCCGGTTTTCTACGAAATATTTTTGGAAATTTTTCAAATTCATATTTATTTATTTATTCTTAAAGTTTCCATTCACCACGACTATATTATGTATATTATCAGACAAATTAACGATGGCGGCCGTAGCATTTAATTTTTAATTTTTATTTTTAGCGGTGGCCGGGGAGGAAATTGAGTTGATGACTTTTTTCTTTCTTTTTTTTTTTTTTCGGTAAATTTGTTAATATAGTTATGGTCAACAATTAGCGAGCGTAGGTACAATATCTGTTTTTGAGTACATGCAGTGAAACTCGTGTACTATGTCATGCAAAAAAATTAGAAATTTTTTTAGGAATTTGGTGAGGCACGGCCTATCCTGCCTCCCATCCCCTAAAGTCGCCACCGTTAACAGTTATAGCGCGACACTCGCGTGTATATTCTACGTAGGTGCGAACACTATTGCTGGCATGTAAGCGTATTAAAACCAAATATAAAAATATCTAGAAAAAAAAAAATAATAAAATAAAATAACGACACACGGTATGCCCGTCACATTTTCCAGGTGATCGGCAGTTCGTTGTTGTTCGTCCACGACAACAAGAACGCCAACATATGGCTGATCGACTTCGCCAAGACGCTGGTACTACCGCAGGATACCAAAATCAACCACACGTCCGAGTGGGTGGTGGGCAACCACGAGGACGGTTACCTGATCGGTATCAACAACCTGTTGGACATATTCACCGAGATGAACGCCCCGACCACCACCACCACGTTCCCGGTCACGCTCATCGAAGTCACGGCCCCGTCCGAAGTCGTCTGAACCACCGGCATCCCCTTCAAACTCGTCCCCACCCCGACCTATTTTCATTGTGATATCAACGAGAAAAAAAAATAAATTTAAATAAAATAAAATAAGTATATTGAAAAGTTTAAAATGTTAATTAGAAGAAAAGCGAAAAAAAAATCCAATAAACGTAATATTATAATAATATATTATGACGTTTCATGACGATTTTAACGAGGAGTTTTCCCGTTCTGTAATCGTTTTCGCGTAGCGTACACCAAGACGGTAATATCTAATTATTATTTGCCATCAGTATTAAAAAACAATGATCTAGAAGGTAAAAATATGTTCGTATTCGCGTATATCGTTATGGGTATATATATACGACGAACGCATATTTTGTTTATATACTATTATAATAAAAAATGTGCGCGCGTTTTTTTTTTTTTTATTTATTATTTATTATATTTGTTTTCTATGAAAAACCAACGTGACACGCGACATCTACGATTCTCAAAATAATATTACAATACGTATATTTAAATAATTTATACGTACTATGTTTTTTTTTTTTTTTTTTAAATTCCAAATTTGATTAATATTACGATATATTCTGTCTGTATACTTGGATGATAATACACTATTTATCATCGTATTATTGTGTGTTGTACGGTTTTTATTTTGTTGTTTTATTTTATTATTTTTATCATTATCATTATTATTATTATTATTATTATTATTATTATTATTATTATTATTATTATTATAATAACTTTTTTTTATTTTATTTTTTTTCAAAGATTATATATATATATGTTTTCCCCTACCCCCTCAATCAGTCGTATAATGCGCGTAAAGAGCACATAATATTACACATAGGGAATAATAATAATAATAATATTATTATTATTATTATAAAAAATTTACCTATTTTACGAGTACAATAATAGTATAATAATGTAATAGTAATGCGTCTTTAATATATTTTCATTTTGTGTTATATTTGTGTATTTGTGTGTGTGTTTGATTTTCGAAATATGTGTGGACATTTTCGATTTTATCATAAGTATATTTCATTTTATTTTTTTTTCCTTTTTTTCGTGTACAGAATATTATATTTTTAAATAAGACTTTGTGAAATAAAACCTTGTTATATTATTTTATTTTATTTTCAATTCGCACATGTGTACATAAAATAATAAATCGTTATCGCCTATTTTTCTATTCGTTGTTTTTTTTTTTTTTTTTTTATATCACTCATAAACAATCTCAATTTTTCGCATCACATAATATAAGTGTATCGAGCGTCGAAATTACATAAAACAAATTGTCCCTTTTATATAGGTGCATAATGTAAATTTAAAGTAATATATTTAATAACTCTTTTCTGAATATAAAAGAAGTCTTAGAAATATTTCAGGAAATTTCTTATCAGTTTTTAGAATGTAAATTTGAGAAATAACCATTAAACCTCATAAGTAAGAGAACATGTAGTTTAAATGTCTAAATTTAAGAAATGTTATAATAATGTAAGCAAGACACTGAGATATAAAAGAAAAAAAATTAAAAATGTTCATAAAACACCCAAAAAATAAACGCTTGTAAACCGATTACAACAGGTATTTTAATATTCTTTAAATGTTTTTGAAACGTTATAAATTATAATATTAATCATAAACATTTATTTTTGGAACAAAAAAATATTTTCGTAGGTAATACATTTGTAAAAACATTATTTACTTTCTGTAAGTGTTTTATGCATTTCTTTTTTTACTATTATTTATTATTATTGTATATTTATTTATTCAGTATCACGTTACGAGCAATATTTCGCTTCTTCCTAACGATTAATGAAACAATAACAGTATTTTTATAGTAATCACGAACTTTGAAATGTTGTCAAATGAAATTATCCATCCAATTTCAAAAATCTTATATATATAAAATGATGACTTTTCTTAGTCGTGTCTTTCACGAGAATAGGATTCTAATAGGATTCTTTAATTCCCCGGCCCGTTTTCGACTCCGGTCGACCAGCGTTTCTTTACCGTTACCGTTTTCAAACTGGTGTCCGGTCGTTATGTGACATTTTTACGCCTTACGCGTTCCTCTGGATTTTCGCTTTTTCTCCGAGTTTCGACGCCTGGAGAACAAAAACGCATTTTCCGACTTCGTTCGTTATCGTAGACTCGCCTTCCGTCTGTTATCACTCACAGTTCTCCCACGCCGTCGTATTATCTCCCCGAACTTCCGGAATCGGCGTCAGAGACCTTTTGCGATGTTTTTTCACTCTACGGACATCGGATTCGCGTTTCACGGTATTTTTAACCACAAACATTTTTATACGTTATTATGCGTTCGGTATTGATATGACGTAAAGCCGCCCGTGTTGATAGTATTTATTACGCCTGATAATAATTTCTCCGATAGGTGACAGCCCGGTCAGCAAATTCGCGCGATCTTTTTTCCAAGTTTTTTTTCCCTGTTTTTCATTATTATTTTGCATTAAGGTGCGTCTACATTTGAGCGAATTCGTGTATTTTGTATTTTAATAGGGTTTTCGGACATTTTAACTCCCGACTGAACGTTTCTTTGTTTACCGATCGTCCTCGTCCGACCAGGCAACTGTGTGATCTGTTATCTGAATAGTTTAAATACGAGAAATTTCTACTACTCTATCATCGATTCTGTAGCTTAATGAGAACGGGAATAAACTTTCGATACGGGTACGCCCGGTCCAACTCCATTCCACCTATCTGTTTTTTGCGACTTTTTTTTCATCCAATATCCGAAATCGTAATATATTTTCCTATCATTATGCCTATCTTTTATTATTTAATATTTCTTATAATTTTTTTTTTTTTCATTTGTTTGAATTATATTTAGTACCTAACTATTCTATTTAATTAAATTATGCGTTATGTAATACCGTGTGATGAGTCCGTATTAAGTATATTTAAGTCTAGCCCACTGATAATATACACTAACTATTGAACACTATAGTTTTTATATCTGGTAGTAATGAATGTAAAATCGTAGGACTTCCGTTGTATTTTTCAAAGTTTAAAATAAATTATAATGGATATATGACTTCCGAACATATCGACTTGGCGACAATTGTTTTTAAAAAAACTCGAGAACGAAAAATCCGGGCGAATCTTATGATTGAAGTAGGTATCTACTATTTTTTTACTATACATTATTTATGTTTTATACTGTATACTATGTTTAATGGTAAATGTATTTCAAATTATCAAACTTTTGTAATATTTGATTTTAGAATTTTGATTGAAATTTTTAGTGATGTGTATATGTGATATTGCGTAAAACCTATTACATTCAGGTGAGACCCAAGTTTTTATAAATATACGATAATCATAAGTTTGATAGATTTTCAGAAATACTTAGGTATATTATTGTCTACGTATTCGTTGGAAACACTTTATGGGTGAACAATATTATCTTTTAGAATTTGAACCCCAGTTTCCGACGTAGGTGGAATACTTTTAAAATTAATTAATTATATATAACAATATTAAGCTAAATTAGAGAAATATGATGAGTTGTATGAGAGGTTAGGAACTAAAGAAGGGGAAAAAGAAGTGTACAGGCTGGCTAAGGAAAGAGAAAAACAATCCAGGGACTTTAGAAATGTTTGGTATATAAAAGATGAGGATAGGAGGGTGTTAAAAGAGGAAAACAAAGTGATAAAGAGATGGAAAGACTATTTTGAGGGATTATTAAATGAGGAATTTCCGAGAGAGGCAATTCATCGGGTAGAGTGGAATTGGAGTATGATATAAGAGGAAGTGTGGAGTGTTGTGAGAAAAATGAAAAATAAGAAAGCGGTGGGACCGGATGGAGTACCAGTAGAAGTATGAAACTATTAGGAAGTTTAGGTATACAATGGCTGACAAAGTTCTTTAATAAGATACTAGTAGAAGGAAAAATTCCAGAAGCGTGGAGGAAAAGTTGTGTAGTACCAATATTCAAGGGTAAAGGAGATGTACAGGATTGTGGAAATTACAAAGAGATAAAACTTATGAGCCATAGTATGAAGATTTGGAAAAAGATAATAGATAAAAGGGTAAGAGGTGAGACAACTGTTACTAGAAATCAGTTTGGGTTTATGCCTGGGAGTTCAACAATGGAGCCAATATTTTGTGTGAGAGTAGAGAAGTACAGAGAAAGGAAAAAGAAATTGTGTATGGTATTTATTGATCTAGAGAAGGCTTATAATAGGGTTCCTAGGGAGATCTTAAAGTGGGCATTAATGAAGAAAGGATTACCAAAGTTGTATGTGAACATAATTGAAGATATGTATGAAGGGGCGAGTACAAGAGTGAGAAGTATGTGTGGAGAAACTGAGGATCTTAGGGTCAGAGTGGGGGTACATCAGGGTTCAGCTTTGGGTCCTTACTTATTTTCCCTGGTAATGGATGAGATAACAAAATATATACAGGGGTAGGTACCATGGTGGATGTTGTTTGCAGATGATATAGTACTGATAGGAGAAAGTCCTAAAGAAGTGAATGGTAC
>JAIPRL010000064.1:173984-235648 GCA_025469235.1 Pemphigus obesinymphae | reverse complement strand
GTTCTCCAGACATTCTTTCCTTGGCCGGAATATAGGTAATTAATATGCGTATTTTAAAGTTATAACCACGGAGTATGTACATTATACATAATAATAGGTAGGTAATATACGTATATATATATATATATATATATAATTTTTACAAATTAGGTCAATAATAACCTAAAAAGTTAAATTTATATAAATATTTAATAAAATATTAAGGTATTGGTTCAGGGGACGCCTTTTTTTTTTGTATTAGCTATAGTCCCCCCTGCAAATATATTCCACTTTAACCACCGATTGTAACGGTTGTTTCCCCGCGTGGAAATCGTTCGTAAGAGTACAAAATCCCTCCCAGGAGTTATTAGATGATAGGGCAACGAATATAAAATCAAGATATGTCACGTGTATTTTTATTGCGTATTTACGAGTATATAATTTTTGTACAACGACTTTAGACTGGCGACAATGAGGCATGATCTGTACCCGCAATGCACTTTGATTACTACACAAAAAGTCAAGGCGATGCACTGCGCGAACTGCGACGAAAATGCAGTACAGCGTCGAACATACTTCTTACTCCTTTTACTATGGCATATACATATTTATTTATTATAATAAACGACAAATTTCAACATCCGATACAAATTCCTTATTTCGTATTAATAGACGTTTGCTATCGACACACGAATTTAAACAACAAACTCATCCGTTTAGTAACAATATATTTACCATTCGTATTTATTACACGTGTCTAAGTATTAACTTTTTCGACATATTATCAATAGGTACGAACAAGGAAAATTTTTTTTAAAAAAAAGATAGTATTGAAACTTGGATGAATAAATAAATAATCATAAAATAACAACAACTGTACTTACTACTATATTTCTATTTTTTTTTTTTTTTTTTTTTTTAAGTAAAAATGACAATAGAAATATTAAGGCTCAAGGACATAATGGGTAAACATATTTCTAACATATTCACGCGTTAAAATCAAAAATTTCGCCCCACTGAACTCTGTTCGTATTATTGTCGACTTCTCGGAAAAAATAAATTAATAACATAATACGGCAGTGCTCTCTAGTGGTCTGCGAACAGAAACGATAATATTGACGTTTCAGCACGAAAGACCACACCTTGAAAATGTAAAACTAATTACTTGGGATACGAGCACTGCATTGTTATTAATATTATTGCCACATTAACTAATTTACAATTTATTTTTATGTTTACGTTTAGAGAAACTATTTACCCAGAATGTCTTAATACTTATTGAAATTACAATTTGTACGAATATTTTGAGCCGCTAAAGCCAACTATTTATTTTAATAGTGAATTTGCTATAGTGGTAGAATTATTATTGATTATATTATATTTTTTGAAAAACAAAAAAACGTTTATATTATGTTATTATATATACTATATAATAATAATAATAATAATAATCATAATATGAATAATTATAATAATAATATTTAACATTATCTTAAAATTACGAAGAAAAAAATTGTCATACAATGAAATTTGTTTTTATTGATTCTGAAAATTAAAGCCGTTGGCAGTGTTTAATTTTTGATCAGATACGCATTCGTAAAAACAAAAAAGATAAAAGAAAGTATATATTTTATATTTATTAATTTAACAACAACCCCCTCCGAGGGTACCTTTTTTAAATCAAATTCTACCACGTAATAAATAACCTGAATCATATTTTATTTTTAAAAAAAAAGCATTAATTAATAGTGAAATATTTTAAAATATGATACGATGTGGATGGGTGGAGAAATAATAACTTGTAATAACTATGAAATTAATTATTTAATGCTAACAATATTTTTTTTTTTTAATTTTAACAAAATCTACAAATATAACACTGAATAAATAATGAAAGGTCTTACGAGTAACAAATAAGATGGTTTCACACCAATATATAGGAAATAAAATATAAACGTTTCATATCTCTCTTTCTGGTGTCAAAAAAATTGATTGTAATGTCACTACGTTAATAGGCTTAAAATAGTTATGTTTTGAAGAGTTTTTTAAATTTCATTACAACAATTTAACAACAAGCAGTGACATTATATATATATTACATAATAATAAACATAATTTTATACGATCATATACGATTTAAACTTAATTTATGCTTATTGCTAAAAATAAATTTCCAACTGGGCAACCTTCAAATTTGATAAGCACCCTTAATATACTAATTATAAATAAAATAAACCACTTATAAGTAGAATAATAAATATATATTGCTGGGGACAGAGGAAGTTATTATTATTAAATTAGACGAAAAAGTGAAATTGTTAGAAATAAAATCAGCGTGTAATACTCTATTATAACACTAACCTACGAATAAGTAACTCACATTTTTTTTTTTATTGAACAACACTTTTATTATAAGCTACCTAAAAAATAAATCTATGACCAGAATTAAAGTAGTTTAATTTTAGTTAAACGATAGGATAAATTTAATATTATTACGAACTGAAGGAATAAACATTTATTGAGCATTAAATGCAATATTTTCAGGCTTGTTAAAACGCAATAAACTTATAAGATTTGGATAAGTTAGGCATGATAACATTCGATATTTTAACAAATCATTGAGGTTAACTGGCAGGGAGGGGGCGATTACTGTATTTTATTAAAAAATAAAAACACACATCAACTTTGGTAAAAAAAAAATAATAAAAAATAAAATAAAAATTATAATAACACAACAAAATACGGAGAACAATTGATTTGCACAATGAGCCTAGACATTTTTACACATTACAGCTAGTATACCATTATTGAACTTGAATTACTCCCTTTTACGTGTGGGAAACATCCAATTTCATACTTTTTGGAGTAAAAAATACAATAAGCAGTAAGTATAACATATTGTATCAGCTGGACCAAAACAACATATAGTTGTTTTCACTTAGTTATTTGGTTAACAACTATGATAAAATTTTTCTAAAAACGTAAATAAAAATTGGTCTGGCAAACCTAATGCATCTGTATCTAAAACTTTATTCCTTACATATGACCTTTGTTTAAAATGTGTTATTATTCATTTAACTGTCAAGTTATTTCCGGTGTCGTACGTCACCACCACTGTGATCATTTGCATTGTTTCTGAAATTAATAAAAATAAATAAAATGTAAACATACATAAATTTGAATCATTTGACAAATATATGTCAATGTATTTTATTATATGATAAAATGTAAGTATATTATATCATTCTGTTACCATAAAAAATTAATACATTAATCCTTAGTTAACCATATTCACAAATTATTATATGCAAGCTATAAAATTACTTCTGTGACCCATTAATTATAACTTGAATGATAGAAAAGACCGTTTCACCTCAATTTCAGAAACTAAGGTAAACAATTTTTGATTTGTCTATGTTTGACATAATAAATTAATTTATTGCCATTTGATTCTCAATTTGGAGTATTATGCATCTTTTTTTTTTTTTAATAATTAATAACATAAGGCTGAACAAAAAAAAATCAAGTTAGGTAATACTTTAGAGATAAGTACTTGACATTTTTGTATTGAAGGGTAAAAATTACAAATCAAAATTGATTATTGATTATATGATGTATTATATTAAAACCAGAAGGTTTAATAGTATTATAATAATTTGAAATTTTCCTATTTATAAAAATTTCGCTTATTTTAACAGAACCTTAAGTATAAAGATAACGTAATTTCAAGCAAGAACTATAAATACATTTACCATTTTTATGGCTTAACAATGAGAAAGCTCTTTAAGGTTATGTCTTTAAAAGAATTATTATGCTTTCAAACCAATTTTGATATTTACAATATGTTGATTATTAAGTCATTAGATAATAATTGTTTAATTGTTTGTTTGATAATAAATGTTTAGCAAATAATTTTCTTTCAAATTGCATTGCAGATTACATTATTACTATATTTTAATAATTATAAAATTATATTTAAATATTTATCTAATTTAAATTGTATGGCACAATCCCACAGAATTTGGCAAACAGTTTTATTGTGGTATATTTAGCCTCAAACATTATTATTAAATAATAAATAAATAATTTATATTATAATATATTATAATTTCACTATTTTAATATCTTTAATATTAAAAAGTAAGAGGTCTCCAAAGTTTTTTATTCAAGAGTCATATGAAAAATTAAACCACTTAGCAGGCCAAAAGTATATAAACACAAATTATTTTTAATTTTACAGAAATATAATATATAATATATAAAAGAATTTAAAAAAATATATATTTTTGATTAATAATTTTGCATAGTTAGTATTTACAAAAAAGCTAAAATTTTCAAACCCGTTCAAAATCTGTTAAATAAAAAAAAACAATGGTCGATTCTTTTCAATTAAAAACATTTCAATTTAATTTCTTATCTCAAAAAATTGTGATAAGAAACATCGAATTGCTGTAAAATATGGTATATTTGGGTAATCTGTTTCTAATTATTTCAAAAAATTTTAAAACTAACAATGCTGTAATGAGATATTACATATATTTTTTAATTTTTTATCGTTCATTGGGGGGGAAATTAAAACCTGTTCATAAGCTGTAGTTTAGAGACCCCTGTGTTAAAGAGCATAGAACATAATTAGATATAGAACACAATGATTTCAAACGATTATTTTCAATTTACCTCAATATCTCATTGAATAATATTTATAAGATATATAAAATGTTTACATCATTTCTATAGTTAGTTACAGAATAATATTATAAGTCTGTATAGTAATATAATATAAATATATACCGACATTAAACAAGAAACTCAAAATAAGAGATGTCAATTAGATATGGGATATACACATGAAGACTAGAATAAGGACGCCAAACACATATGACCGCCCACTTCAATAAATGTCCCAAAAAGAGTCGCACGATTAAATTACCACAGGCTGTGCTGAAATCGCAAGGGTTGCTACTTTAACACGTGTAGTATAAAATTTAAAAATTGCCTACCTTAAATTACAAATTGAAAATTTTTATTCATAATCAATCAAGTAGTAAAACCATAAAACAAAAAATGACAGACAGGGTTAAGAAGATAATAATCAATAAACATTTATTACATCAAATAGTTAAAAAAAAAAAATTTGGGAAGCATTTTGTACATTGGGTAAGGTAATAATGACAGATATATTGAATCTGAAAGCAATGATAAATCATTTCTTTCTAAAAAAAAAAACGATTCTGAGCAAAGCTTCGATGGATATACTTGACAATTACTGCAGATTATACTAATAATTTATATATGTGATATGTATAAATTGTATGTAGCTAGAATGGTATAATTTGAACACCGTATAAAATTATCATTCTTAAAAACTAAAATGAAGCATATTATGAATTAAATTTCTCAAATTTGCAATATTGCTATAAATAGCCTAAAAATTTACAATAATATTTTACATTCGTGGTGAAAATGTCATGGCTCTGGCATCAATATTTTCCGAGTTATAAAGAATTTTACCACAATTATGTTTTCCGATTTTTATGCAAACTTTTTGTGTTTTTTCATACACGTTTATCAAAAAATGACCTCTCTAAAGTACTAACTAGATGTAATTTGCTACTGGAAACCGGATAAGATTGTAAAGATTGGAGTACTCCTGGTAGAATTATTGGCTACAAACATAAAATTATAAAAATAAAAAATAAAAAATACATCATTGTAAAACCAGAATCTAAAAGGTTTATTCCAGATTTCAAAAACAAACTTAAAAATTATCTAAATGTTTAACAATTCATAAATAAAGCTTATCTTACTTACGTCTCTGGCCCTTGGTCAGTGTCGCTTTCCTCAAATTCGGCCTTATTGCGTTTCTTTTCATATATAAATATAACCAAACATAATATAATAACTTCAGCGCAGATACCCAAAAACGGCCATAATGCAGCCATTTTATCTGCAAGTCCAAAAAAAATAATAAAAATAATATTCATAAATTATCGATAAATATTAATTTTTACCTTTAATGCGCACATAGGAAGCACCAGAGATTACAGGGTCAAAAACAACAGTATTCTTTCCACTGCAGTAGAAATTTCCTCTATTTTTCATGGTAATCGGGTTCAAAACCAAGATGGCATTACTAATGTTCCTTTTATTTGGTATAAAATAAACGTGTTCAGAAGGCACAAGAGTGGTGTTTTCTGAAATCAATGATAGTTAAGTTTAAAATGAAAACATTAAATGTAAAATTTTCAAATACTTACCAAATTTCCAACTAACTTCTGGTGTAGGACTACCAAACACAGTACATTCCAATTCGACTTTTTCACCCTCAATAAATGTGGCTGTTTTTGGCAGTTTCAAGTAAGGTTTTACTGTAAAAATATTATAATGTAAAAACATTTAATTCAATACAATTTATTAAAATAAAATATTTGTTTATACAATGTCCATTAAATGTATAGAAAAAATAGATAACATAAGAAACAGATTATTAAAAGTATAAAATTTGGATGAGCTTATATATAATATCATTGATTAGGTACAGGTATATACAATAGCCCATATTTAGTAGGTATTTAATTATGACCGGATACATAAAATAATTTATAATAATAATAATTAGTAATAGCAGATGATGCTATGCAACTAATTTATATACAAATGCATTAGTTTAACCAATTTAGTATTTTAATTGATAACTAATTTAATTAATTAGGTTACGTTTTTTTATGGTTGATACTCGATATATCGCTATAACAATATTTTCTACTAATATCGGTAGTCGATTTTCCAGTGACAAAAATTGCATCCTTATGGCCAAGATTTAAACAATACATTTTATTTAAAGTATTTGAGTAATATTTTCAATTATATTTTAAGACACATTTATCATAGTCCATGAAGACCTATTATTATTTAATAGTAATGATAAAGCCTTATAAAACAAGATTATAAATGAATTTACATACACAAATAAAGAGATGACAAACACATTTATAAATTATATTTTTTAGATTTCAATATTTTTATCTACTTTAAAAGTTTACTTAATTACCTAACTAGAGTCTAAAGTCTATCTTTTTTAGTTAACCTACTTTTATTTATTCTTTTTTTTTTTCCAAAACATTTATAATATATATTTGTTTTAATTAAACATACATAATAAACTAAATCCTTGACTCAAACTGAATAATGTGCTTTGTTCATAAATGCGAAAATTTCATAAAAGCAATTCATAATTAATGTTCATCAATATAGAAGGAAAACAAAATATATTTATTATTTATATAGCCAGTTCCTAACTTACACCATAAATTCTTAAATAGGCGGGTGTGCCCCCAGAAAGGCATTATAAAATGTTAAGGGAGGTGTAAAAACCACACGTAATCATAAAAAAAAAAAATTTAATTTTATATTTAAATTGTTAATCCAATATCCAAAACCACAGTTATAACATAGTATATGACATGTCATAACTGTAGCATAGAATATTGGATTTTAGATTACATAATATAATGTATACATGGATGGCCAAAATGTGGCTTACGTCTTACCGTATAAAACATAAAATATTTTTAGTAATAAAAAAATTGTTTTTAAATATTAATATAAAAATATATACCTATTTGAAAATGTAATAATTATTCAATTTTAATTTTAGTTTTTTTAATTAATATTTCATTAATTAATTAATTAGTATTTTTAAACTTATAATAATTAAATAGGTATTTTTTTTTTAATATTAACGTATTTGTGGCGTATATTTTTTCTACTTTTGGCCAACAAATTTTTCAATATATTTAGCAGCGCACGAGTCTTTCTTGCTGGCCATTCCTAATGTGTATATATATATATATATATAAATTATTAAAAAATATTGCGATTACACAGAGATAAAAAATGGTACTAACCCCGACTACTATTTTTAAACTAATTTTAAAATGTATTTAAATTGTTGGATTTTCATTTTACTTAAAATGTCTTAAATAGCCTTTATCCCTTAAAAAAAATTTAAGTGTATTGTCTTTTTAAGTGCTAGATTTATTTGTTAAGAGGATGTTACACTCGCATTTCTTGTCTCTGTCTATCTAACAGATAATATAGCAAAATCACACTACGCAGAATTGAAATTTTGGCGTTTAGGTTAAATTAAAAGTATAAACACCTATTACAAAATTTAAAGCGAGGAATATTTTTGAGTGAACCTCATGGGCATTTTGTAAAATATCATATGACGAAAAAGTTAAAGCTATTTAAAAATATCAAAAACTAAAAATGCCATAACTTTTTTTTCTGACAATATTTTATAAAAAGCCCATGAGGTTCACTCGAAATTATTCTTCTCGTTAAATTTGATAATAGGTGTTTAAGCTCTAAATCTAACCAAAATGCCATAATTTTAATTTTGCGTTGTATAATTTTGCTATATTGCCAATTAGATGGACGGAGACAGAAAATGCGGGTATAGCATCCTCTTAATATTAAAATTGTATTTTAAAAATATGACTTATTTTTATTTCATTAAAAGCCATCATAATCAGTAAAGTAAAATCACAAAAGTAAAAGTGGTTAGTTATTATTGTGAGAAGGCATGATAGAATGTAATTAATATTTTGTAACATAGCTGTACATGACAAGAATAATATTTTATTAAATAAAAAAATAAAAATAGAAACTTCTAAACAAGAATAATCTTTAAAACAGAATTATAATAAAAAGAATCAATACTAGTCGAAATGATATTATAAGAGTTAAAATTGTATTCGTTTTAAGAATCATTTTGACATAAATCATATAATTTTTTCTCAATAGAATTATTACTCTCTATAGTTTGGGGAATAAAAAGTGGCCACTGATGTGAATATCCTTAACAGCGGATTTCTGTCAGGGTATCAAAAAGTATATACAAAAGCGTAGCAGCCTAACTGATGTTTTAAACCACTCTACAACAACAGTGCAGCTCGCGGCGTGTGACTCAATTTAAGAACTCCCGTATATATTCAAAAACAAAACAATGACAATGTATTTACTAGTGGCCACTTTTCGTTCTTCTAACTATACACTGTATATCTATATAGATTTATTTTCAATAATATAACTAAAAATATAACAAAACATAATATAGTATATACTAACAGGCAACATTGAATTCCTTCTTGTCAATTAGAGCATTATTAGAACCGAATAATTTGCATGTGTAACTACCAACATCAGTTTCATAAAAACGAGCAACTGTTAGAGTATTTTTAGACACTTCAACGTGATGTGGATCTTCAGAATCCGTTGATATTTGATCGTCACCTTTAAACCTAAAGAAAATTGAAAAATTTAATTAAAATATTTAAATAGGTAACTTCAGTTAATTTTAATACTAACCACTTCCATATGTACTTTGGATCCTCAGTGCCTTCGACAATACTACAACTAAGCATTAGTTTCGATTTATATTCACCTAATTTATACTTTTCACCATAGTCATAGTTTGCTTTTATAGTTACTTGAGCTAAAACAAAATCATAAATAAAAATTATAATAACATTAATATATACTTAAAACAATATTATAGCTAGACTAATTATTTTTCTGGAATTTTTAGATATTAAGTGAATATCTAACTTACATAGGTAGGTATAGGTAATTAAAATAGGATATTAAATAACATATACAAATTACATAATATTATATGCATTAGTAAAAAAAAAATTAATGCCTGAAAGGTTTAATGTTTTATATATATATATATATTTATATATTTAAAATGCAAAATCTATACCTATAACAAATAATGCAAACAAAAAACCGACAAGAGTAATGGGTTAAGTACCTAACACAATGATAAATCTACTCTATATGAGATATCGCAGTGTACTGGAAAGTGTGTCTAGTCGCAACTGTTAAATTATATGAGCCAAAAATGAAGCAAGGCGAACCGGTCCGGACACATGGACATTTATTTTAAAAGCTCATCATAGCCGGCACGTACCGGTAACCACATTCAGAACATGAAACTTGTTGTACTGTGTTGTGCATCGATATGCACCTGAGTGCATTGAAGACGCAGAATTGGCCGAAACTGTGGACACAATCATATTGTCGCTAGTTACTTCATCGCTGATATTGTAGTGTTCATCTGTAACCAGGTTATGACCATCCTTTTGCCATTTTATCACTTGGAACATTGACACACGACATGTTATCTTAAATGGGTCGCCATCACTCACTGTTGTGTTACCCTCGTAACTTGGCTCGTCAGCTATGTAGTCCAATTTTGTTTCCAAAAAAACAAACATATTTTTCACACCCCATACCCATGAACAATAAATTTAAATTAAACAAATAAATAAAAACTAAATAGGTTAGGTAATCAATGATTGGATACCTAAATGTTTGTGAATTAATTTTTAAATAGATAGTTTCAAATACGTAAGTACTACTATATTCTTCAATTAAAATAATTAAACTTATTAAATAAATTGTCAAGGAAATAGGTACCAATGAATCATTAAGTAGATGCCTAACTCTGATCTTATAAGACTTCTTAAAGATTTATTTTAACTTTACAAAACTTTATTCAAAAAAATTAAATTAAATTAAAACTACTACTAAGGTATATGTTTAAATTATTTATTATAGATAGGTTATATAGGATAGTTGGTATAATATAAATAGCTAAGTACTGCGAGTACTATCTAGATATTATGTTTAAGCAAAATTAAAATGATTAAAATACCTAGGTAATAATAATCCTTAATTTATCAAAAGGTAGGTATTGGTTTATAAATTATGTTAATAAAAAAAATAAATATATACCTAAGTACCTACCCACTTTCAGTAAATTACAAATATAAGTTACAGTTGTAATTACAAAAAAATATTATCACTTCATTAAAGGGACATAATGGCTTTAACTTAGAAATATAAAAATCCTAAAAATAATTGTACGCTAGACTAGATGCCTATGATAATACCAATGATTACCTACCTACATATGGGTAGATACCTACTATAATAAAATATACCTATTATGAATGATAATACCCTTCCTATACATAATTCCAGTTCTTTACATAATATATAAACACTCCACCCAGGTATATCCTTATATTATGCGAAGAATGTATTACCTATACGTATTTTAGTAATATCTAGTACCTATATTATTGTATACATACATAGATATATTTTTTTTAGATTACCTACCTAATAGCCAAATTTTTTATATCAAATAAATACTCTTGCACCTATAGATATTATGTAAACGATTGATTGAGCATTAATAAAATATCGTACAAATCCAGTTAAGAGTATTTTTACGAAAATGTCTCGAACTGAAGTCATGGGTAGTCATGGGTATATGGTACATGGTAGGTATAGGTACCAACAACACTTGTGATAAAATGTCCAAGATAGGTACGGTTCTCTGGCATTGTGACAAGACGACTCGGATGACTGGCACAAAAGGCGCGGGAATACGTCCGTTTGGGAATGGGAATGGCCAAAGGTGGGTAGTTGTACCGGACGGGCGTTAGAAAAGTACAGGAATCGGTGAAGGAAAATGAAATCGAGGTGGGTAGGCATAGTTTTCTCTTGGGTTTTGGACAGCGCAGGTTAACGCCCTAAGCACGGCTACGGCAGAACAAAACGACAGAGATATGAAACAACGTACCCAAGACCCTGGAAGGTCCGAAATCCAACAGGGCGCAGAACACGACGCTGCACACAACGACGCTGAGCGAGTTCCAGCACATATTTCTGGACGTGATATTCCGGTACGGGATGTCCCGATAATTCCTCAGGAAATTACTCTAAAACGATCGCACTGGCCGTCTGCTGCTGGTCGTAGCCGCCGCCGCCGTCGCGCTCTTCGTCGCCGTCGCCGCCGTCGTCGTAGTCGCCGTGATCGCCGTAACCGTCGTAACCGTAGCCGTGATCGCCGCGGCCACCGCCGTTTAGGTGGTCGTCGTCGTCGTCGTCGTCGCCGCCGCCGAACGGACGCGAAAACTTTGAATCGCACACACGGAAACCGAGCGAAAAAAAATAAAAATACAATAGACTAAACCCGCGCACAACGTACGAGTGTGTTTTGGTGACGACGTGTGTGTGTGTGTGTGTGTGTGTGTGTCGAGTATTTTCGGTGCGTGTGTGTAGTACGTACGAAAAACCGTACGGACGCCCGCGCGCGCGGAATTAAAAAGGCGATATTATTCGGCGGCGGACCGTAGTAGTTGTGTGTGAGTGTATGTGTGTGTACGTGTGTGCGTGTGCGTGTGTACTGTACAACTGCTGTACAGTGTGTACGGCGGCTATAGTGGAACGTGCGTCAGTGTGTGTGCGCACACGGTGTTGGTCGGTAGGAGAGAGGTAAAATAGGCTAAAAATTTCCTTGTGCCCCGCGGAACAGAGCCGACAGAAAATAACTCTCGAAGGGAGTGAAGAGACGGCGGCGCGCACGGACACGGTGACGGAGAGAGAGCGACTACGGGGCCACCGTCATTGGCCCGGCGTTGGTGCGACCGAGACGGCCGAACTCTCCGCGGCGACGGCGGCGCCCTGTCGTATTGATTTGCCGCCCCGCCGCTCTCCGGCGTAACCGTCGTGTAGTAAAGTTTCCGCGCCGCCGCCGCCGCCGCCGCCGCAGTCGTCGGGTGGTCAACAGTGATACCGCGGTCGTCGGATCGAAATTATTTACACGGTACGCCTCGGAAAACACCGTATCCACCGCCCACGCTACGCGAATTTTTACCGAAAATTCCTACACGGTTTTTCCATTTCGCCGACGGGAGAACCCTACTCCGCCGCCGGCCGTGTATTTCGAGACCGGAGGGCCCTACGTCGTGTATATCGTGTGTGTGTGTGTGTGTGTGCGTGTAGCCGCCTCCCGGGCTTCACGTCGAGCCCCGCCGCCGACACCGGGACGACCGGCACTCGGCACACGTCGGCCAAACCGTAGGTCATGTCCCCGCCGCCGTGCGCTTCACGTTCCTCGCCCTCTCTGTCCCGTCTACGATTATCTTCTACAATCGTATTACTCTCTCTACACCGTCAATTCTCCGCTCTCTGTCAACATACTTTACACGTACGCTCGTCCGCATAGATATAATAAAAGAACGGACGGGCCATAAAAGTTTATCACACGGGAATGAACATTATAAGATATTGAGGTTACATGGGGTCTTGTAAGAATGTAAAATTTTTCCATTAAATATAATAATATAATTAACTAATAAATGACAAATTTAAAAAATAATCGTATATTATGTTTTCGTATTTATTATCTATGTCGTGAAATTCAATTTATGATAAGACCCCTTGCTGGAGTGAGAGCGCTATATAAAAGCAGTCTTTCTCTCTTCCCCATTCCGGACCGTGACCCCTTGCTTTGCCAATATAGGCATGGCCTATCCATTATTTTATTATCTATGCTCGTCCGTCTCTTTCTGGTCCCGAACACCACTCCCCTCGTCAGCAAGCTGATGACGACGATATTTATATCTGAAACGATAATAAAATACTGCGAAGACGATCGTAATATCATCGTACACGCGCGTTTATGGTACCGTGACGTCATGTACCCATATACCTATGTACGTGCCTATGTTGACGACTTATTCCTGATAGCGACGTATAACATAATAATATAAATTATCATACGTCGTCACATTTTGCGTAAAACATATCAAAACTCAAAATAATAAAGCTGTACCACGGCGACCACGCCGATTGTGTTTCGTCATTGCCGTCGACTCACAGCACATGTGGGTCAAATTATGCGTATACCACATGCGAACGTTCTCGAGCGATTGACATACCGTCTGCCGTCGCCACAATTTATATTTTTATACCGTCGTCGTTATTGTTATTATTTATGTGCAAACCATAGACGTTAATGGGCGGGAGCTTAGGAGGGCTTACCCCTCTCTAAGCTATTTCGAGCCCTATATAAGACATCTTAGATTTCATATCATATAGGCCTACTTTAATTTAATGTATAGTAATAGTAAATTATCATCATCATCATACCTTGTTAAAATATATTGTATTAAAATAACAATAAAATACTAGAACTAATTAAATTTGTTTAACGTCCACATTACATAAATTGCAATGCTATTGCATATTGCATTATTTTTCTATACCTACTCTGTATTCATAACAATAAAATCTGTGCTATACATTGAATATGTTGAGTAGATTCAAGAGTGGGTCCAAGAGAGAAGGGTCATTAACGGTCTTAAAAATAAATACATTTTCAAATTTAAGTGCACTCAATATTTTAAGAGAATAATTGTTTTAATAAAAAAGTAACGAACAGATTAAAATTAAATATAAGAAATCGTACAACCGAATTTATGGTTTTTATGATTTCTGTCTATCTAATATGCAGTCTACCGAAAATATGCAATGCAAAATTTAAATTGTGATGTTTGGATTAAATTTAAAGTTTGACATCTTATACTTATTACCAAATTTAAAGAGAGCAAAATTTGTAGCATGTTCTTGTTTTTTTTAATTAGCTTTAAGTATTCCTTGTCAAAAAAAACTGCGAAGCATACTAAACAATGTTCGTCTTGATAATTGGCATTTACATTTTAAGACTATCCAATACGTTATAATTTAAGTTCTGAAAAGTGATTTTGATATATTTTCTGTTATATACTCGTAGATATATATTAATTATTATATTATATACTCAGTCACAATATTATATACTTTTATTTTGCGTATACGTATTTCAACAACTAAGTTGTCATCTTCAGCGCGTACCAACAACTGTAGTTTCTATTATTTTTTTTTATATTTTCACCCCTCCCCCTAAAAATTCTTCGGGACAACCCTGCACTCGAGTTCCGCTAGCATCAATTTTAATGTATCTACTAAAATCATTAAAATTGTAATATTTTTTTTTTTTATAAAACAAATTCAGTGGAGATAAGCTAAATGTTGAATTTTAAAATACAATACTTTTTGTGTTATTAAAATTTTCTATTCTTAACCCCTTCATAGTCATGAGGCAGCCCCTAAAATTAAGTGTATAGTACGACACACTCTATGTAATGCAAAAAATGTAATGTATAGTACAAAAATAGCAAATGTGTTAATAAAATAAATTAGCCAATTCTACATTTCTACATTTTTACATATTATTAAAATGTTGATGAGAAAACTAAAAAAGGTTATTCAAAGAAAAAAAGTATTAAATGTGTAGTACGAAAATCAAAATATTTCAAGGGCTGGTAGTTGGTACTGGGTAGCGTATTTTTAAGTCTAATTATGTAGATATAATGCTGTTATAGCTATAATTTGTTTATTGTTTCATCTTTCTGCGATATTATCAAGGTGACGAAAATGAGAAATAAAAATAAGACTATTTTGAAATTACTTTTAAAATATATTGAAACTTTTAAATTTTTAATTATTGGATTTTCATTTTTATTGAAATTTTATAGAAATGTCCTATTTAGTATTTACCCGTAAAATACTTAAAAATTTAGTGTGTGATATCCTGTAAAGGGGAACTAGCGAAAATAACCAAAACTTGTTATAAAGCGGAAAGCAATGAAGTCAGTGACTATTGAAATGTGTACCAAACCTATTATATTAATATAAACGTATAATTAATGTATTATGAATAGTAGCCAGCGGAATTGATAGACATTGTTTATGAACAGTATAATCGGCAGAGTAAATACTATATTGGCGGGGAGAATATCAGAACGAAAGTAAAGCTCAACAACAATTTTATTTAATATCATAGAATTATTATAACCACGGCCATGGTCCAAAAAAAAAATGTATATTTTATGTTTTAAAATAAAGGAGTGTGTTGATCAGCATAATATTTGTAGAAAACTGAGGTGTAAAAAATATAAGACTCCCGAGAAAAAAAATAAATATTTAAAGGGCTTTTGTGCTCATAATTTCCATAGGGCCTCACGTTTTATTGTACCGACATTGCCTGTGTACTACTGTCAGTGCCTGAAGAGCGGCAATAAAATTTTCGCTTTAGGGCGGAAAATATATGTAGCGACGGGCCTGAACACTTAAACAATTCAAGAAGGTATATGTATATAAACTACGCTGGTAATATGTATATTATATAGATACATTACATAGGTACCTATAATATAATTTTAAATCAATAAAATTATTGTTCTGTACTAATATTTATTATAAACTATTAGTATACAGTTGACTAAAGCTTAAAATTTGTTTACAAGACGAAAAAAATCAAATTATTTTCACGAATAAAATGTTATTTGTTTCGCAATCGTTTTTAATCAGATCGTATTAGGTACCCTAATAATTAAGTTAAACTTTTATAATCATGTAATTTCGTCATTAATCATTATAGGTACCTATATCATATAGGCTATATGACTATTATCACAATATATAGCACAAATACACTTACACAACACTGAACAAACATATAATGGGTAATATGCATATTAACATGTTCACTGTTTTAATTAGGATAATACATATACTTTCAGTTTTTCCTATTTATATGTTATCATAATTAAATCTGTGAAAATGTAGGTAATTTGGGGCGTATACACATTACGCAGATATACTTCGTGGTCGTATATAGGACATAGATACCTACTCTTTTTTCTGTTTTTATATATTGCAAGTTGTAACATTGCGTATAGATAGTAGATAGGTACCTACAAAAAAAAAACTTAATACAATATTATTATACGGTAATTATACAGTATATACTCTCATTGTAAATATAAAATTTGGTTGGATGTTCTAAAAACCAAGGGATATGAATAAGTAGTTTTCTAAACATTTCTCTTTTTTGATATTTATACATACTGTAAACTAAAATCTTTTTTTATTTTTCTTCGGACAATAGTAAATATTTTAAAAGGGGGCTCGTTTTTCAAAACTGTATTTAATCATTGACATCCATCTTGCTCAAATCCAACTGTTCAATCGATCAACTATATATTATATTTTACTAATCGGTTGGATATTCGTATGTTTAATATGAGCGAGCGACTATTCCGCACAATATTTCGGTCGAATATGGCTATGTTTATCTGAAAAAAGGAAAAAAGGTATAGTCTGCCCTATAGCCATATGTCCCCAAGATGACGTTATACCTATACATGCGTTTTAACAACATTAAAACACGAAAGAATAACTTATCTTTTTGTTAATGAAGATCCAAAATGTAAACATAATATGATAAATGAGAATATTTACCATTAAGAAATATAGAGTTTTTGAGTTAAAATCGTTTTTTCGATTTTTTTTTTTTTTTTAATAAAAAAATTTGGAAATTTAACGTTTTTTAATCACACATTTTCGATGTTCAAATATACTAATCAATCCAACAAAAACTATATTCTCTGTCTTAGTTTAAGTTTT
This sequence comes from Pemphigus obesinymphae, assembly GCA_025469235.1. Lineage (NCBI taxonomy): Eukaryota > Metazoa > Arthropoda > Insecta > Hemiptera > Aphididae > Pemphigus > Pemphigus obesinymphae. Next base: position 218,293 of record JAIPRL010000064.1, on the reverse strand, counting down.
CATATTTTAATTAGTGTAATTATTTCTATTTTATGATAATTTTTGATCAAATTGTGGTCAGAAAGCTACAAGCAGTTTTAAAACAAATGTCATGATTTCAAAACAATAAAAAGTCATACAATAACACTATTTTTAGATTACAACTATTAAAATGTATTTTAACATTTTTTAATTGTTGAATTTTCATTACCTATTCAAAAAAGTTCTAAAAATTACCTATACAGAACCCCTTAAAAATGGATGTTAAGCGTCCTCATTAAAACTTGAAAGTTAGCAATAAACTTCATCATCATCAAACTTAAAAGGGTTAATTTAAATTAATATAGTCTTTATATTTATAAAGTAGGTATTTTCAAAATCTAAACTAACAAATATTGAAATATTGTGTATTGTAATAAAAAAAGCCCATAATATACAGTTTTTAATTATTTGTACAATACATATTAATGTAGTGGAGGGTATACGATGTATATCCACTTCTCAATTTTTTCGTTAATGCGTATAGTCAAACTTTTTTATTTGATATTCGGGTATACAATCGTATACCTAAACGTATACTCACTACTTCGACCAATTATTATTTACGGTCTACTGAAAAATTCGAAGTAGGTTTTTTTTAAAAAAAAGTTTAATTTTATTTAATATTTATTATTTCTTCTTCATTATCTGATAATAAGTGAATATGCTTACGGAAAACAAAAATGTATAACTTGGTAGTTGTAGCAGCAATGTTATATGTTCTTTGGTAGACTTAGTTTCTTAGTTTAAACTTTGTTCTTAGGTAGCTGGTATCTCCATGAATATTGTTCGATTATTGTAAATTATTGTAGAATGCTTCAACTCTACCATGATATTATATTTGATTAATATATGTTTTTAATTCTAAAAAACATAGGGAACTTGAAATAATTTAGAGGACCTCACCCCTCCACCCCCAAAAAAAGAAAAAAGTATAACAATGTGAAGGGAATAAATCCCTCAAGCTTCAGTATATACTATATATATACCCACTAAAAAATGTACAACTATACATCACTGCATATTATCTATATAGATAATACAATTGTTATAAAATGCATATATCAATTTACTTGTATTATTATATATATAATATGACATAATATACACAATAATATATCCGTGTTAAATTTAACATATTTACATTATGTAAATTCAAAGAAATATGATGGTATAGTAGATAGTTTGAATAAATTGTACATGGTAAAACATTCATTATGGACTTGTCCAAATAATTGAAATTTAAAACACACCTAGATATTGTATGGTTTCACTTAGATATTTAATTTTGACCTAATTTTTACCGTTACTTGGGGTGGAGTGGTGAATGGGGTGCCGAGCATACACATTATATACACACTGTACGATAGCACTTGAGCTATACGAAAAATAAAACAGTTAGTCCACTCAAGAAAATAATAAAAACAGTGTACCTAATAATTATGCACAGCTTAATAAAATTACACTAATTTTAGTTATTTCATTGAAATAATGTATGTGTCACCCGCAGGTGCTGCAAGTTAAAATAATTATCGTTCTTGTTGTACACGGTGTAAATGTAATTTTCCGGCACATATTCCTATACAATAACAAAAAAATCATTACCTTTCCATTTATGTCGAATGGAACATGTGAAATGATTTTAAATGATATTATCAAATGAAACGAATTAGCAATGTATAAACACGAGTGTACAGTGTGAACAAAATGGAATTTACCTTGTAGGTATTTTAGATTCTGAGCGTAGAAACGAATGTATTGGTTTCACAATGATACTTATTATGTTTTTATTTAATTTTTTTATGTATATATTTATAGTTTATACCTACTTTTTTCGAACAGAAGGAGTAAAGTAAGTGTTCTCTGATAGTCTGATATAGAGTTTTTTGATAGGAAATTCGTTATATATTGTATCATCTCGATATTATTTCAGAAAGATGAAACAATAAACAAATTATAGGTAACAATAAATTATATAAATATAAATTATATGGCCATTGATGGGGCCAATTTTTGAGATATATATTTTTACCCGTTTTATGAACTGTTAATTTATATGATTTTTATTTTTCTTAAAATGAAATAAAAGTTGCCTATACAAAACCCCTTAAAAATCGGATGTGTGCTGTCTACACCCTTGTTACATAAATATATACAATTGAGTTCAAGAACAATTTCACCGATCGACAAATTAACAATAATAGGTAAATTCTGTGTGTAATATAACGAGTACCTATACTATTCAAAATAATATTATATAAATAGTTATTAGTGTACTCGTATATATCAAACTGGCCGCGCATCTCGTGAGCCTAGACTGCTTCTAGACACATTTGCAATTTGATTTAAATATTTTTAATAAGAGTAGGTAATATCTGGCAAACTAAGTGAAAATGTCAAGTTTCTATATAGGTAACCATTATATTTTATATTATAATAGAATTTATGCATAGAACCATTATTTGGACTTACCTAACAATATCCTGCAGATATAAAAAAAAATTCATAAATACTATTCAATAAATTATATTCATAGATATTTAAAAAAAATGTCCAATCTAATAATTATATAAAATAAAACACAAAATGGACACTTTTAAAATTGCTATATTGCATATTTTGTATTTGATACTATATACACCGTGCGATCTAATGATCTATTAGGCTAAAAAATAGGTACTGCATAATTGCATACCTATCTATTTGATATAATAATATAGAAAACCTCATATTATTATACACTTATATAATATAAGTAATTATTTAAATTTTTTACGTCAATATTACATTTTTATCAATTATTTCCGGTTGTTTGTATAGCTAACATTTAATTTAAAAAATACTTATTAAAATAAATGTAATGCTATTGTTAATTAGGACTCTTCCCTCCTATAACATCGGAACAAGGGATTAAGACATCATTAAGGCATTATATTTTATACCACTGATGTTTTAATAAAGCCCAGCACTTTATTTTAATAAAATGAACTAGTCTCATATTAAGCGTTGTTGATGTTTATTAATTATTTTTATTTTAATTATTATAACACTCAACATAGACAGAAGACACATTTAATCATCAATTAAATATTACGCAATACGGTGCCAGTGCGAGGGGTGTGCAAAGAGTGCGACCGCACAAGGCCTCGCGTTCTCGCGTTTTCTGTAGTAATAATTACATAAGCAAAATATTTAATTTATTGTATTTAAAATTTTCCAAATTAACTTTTAATTAACTTTTTAATGTATAGAATCTCGAGTGGTTTCCGTGGATTTAAAGTAAAGTTTCGGGATACTTTTTTTGGAGGTGGGTTGGTGTATTATTTTGGATAGTTGAACCGGTTGACAAAATATACTTCGGCGCCACTGCTCTTCGCCAATTTACATATGGTAAGGGTTTTTCCAACGGCCACGCAAAGCATAGAGCCGGTACTCACGCAATAAAACATTAAAACAATTACAGGTACTTAATAAATTAGTATATATATAAATTATAAATAGTAATTATTAAACTGATGGGGTAGATTGATATATTGAAGTATATAATAGTCCTGCAAACACCAAAGTTGCAGGTTAATGGTTTTTATCTCGTCATTTTTGAAAAATGTTAGTACCTATAATATAGCCATATATACTATATAGATACCTACCATACCTACCAGCTAATAGGTACCTAACTAGTACAAATGAACAATATTTTGTCAATATATATATATATATAATATTAATATGGACCTATATATAGGATATAGATGTATGCAAATGTATAAATGTATTATGTATTCATACACCTGCTTATAATCTAAATATACTTACCTAATATAATAATTATTAATATTATAATTTTTTTATTTCTGAATTTGAACGGACCGCGATGGGAAATGTTTATCGCAGTGGGCCGCTACAAAATAATAATAAGTAATAATTGGATTACTGGATATTTAGATAAAACAAAAATATTAAACAAATTATAGTTTAAAAATTATATTAAAACAAAACAATACTTATTTGAATTTTTTAAATATTTAAGTACCTACTATTAGGTTTTTAAATAAAAGTGTAGACATCTTGACACCTTAACCTATATCCCCATTATGTTCATCCATCTGTTCGTAGTTACTATAGTAGGTACACGGTTACAAGTTTATTAATTTGGTTACCAAGAAATTTGATATTATTTGTTTTATATTAGACATAATATTTTAACAATTCGTTGCTGTGGTTAAGGTAGGTCTTCCTGGCACCCGTAAGGTAAAATCTGGAAATGAAACCAATAAAATAATAAAATAATCTATCACTTGTATACAAAATCAAAATGTAAACTGCAGCTGGTTTCTGGAACGACCGTCATTGTAACACCAATAAGTTAAATAATTGTTCTATGGACTTCGGACCAATTTCATTTTTTTGACATTTATTTATAATGATTTGTAATCACAATTTTTAATTTTATATTTTTAATTTATTGTCCTTTAAATTCAAGTACATTTTATTTTGCACTGTTAAACATATCGGAATTAACTTATCAACTTATCGGATGTCAGAACGATGTCGTTCTATAGTACCCGAACTCAAAATTTGACTTTCTGGTCAAGTTAATAAGTTACAAATTTCAAAATTGTGGTTACAAATCATTACAAATTACCTACAAAAAACTGAGATTGATTTAATTTCGAAATGTTAAATTATGGAAGTCCCGCCTCTGTGGTTATACCAATATCTTATATAAGTATTTTAGTATTTACCTACAATTTTCATTCAGTTTGTTAGTTTTACATTTCTATACATAAGTATATACAGTACTTCAGTAGTATAAGTTAAATCATTTTTTTAAACAATTTCTTAACTTGTTTATGTTAAATACTCAAATTATAAAAATTTAAATTTAAATTAAGAAGTAAGTACATACCTATAATAGTATAACCTATAAGTTTTATGCTACACTATAATTTAATTGTGTATAGTAAGGAGCACCTATATATCGCTATATAGGTATAATATATAGTTAGGTATAATCTAACCTAACCTATACTTTAAAATAATTCAATATATTTAAAATTAAAATGTTTTTAAGAACAATTTTAATAACCATTTATGTTTCTATATTTACAAAATATTAAGCATTAAAGTTTATTAAAAAAAAAATACAATTATGCTTTTACTTACTTATTATTTTATACTTTATTTTTACTTTTATTATAATAAAGACTAAAGAAGTTCATTATGATGCTATTTAGTACGCTAAACATGTACCCCATAACATGATAAAAAAATTTCAATGAGTTTTTAAATTTTGCGTTTTTTTATAGAAATAGTAAATTTTTTTTTAGATTTTAAGACCGGAAAATTTAATACAGGGTTCAATGTACGTTATAATATTTAGGGTTTATTCATACATTCATATATCGCCATCGGATTATTATATATTAGGTACATTGAATGTATTAGTATAATTACAGTAGGTATATATACAATAGGTATAATCGTATAATGCTATGTCAGATATTCTGTGGTATTATATATAATATTATAGGTAGTTTACTCCGAATTTCGCTCAGAATCGTTTCAAAAGAAATAATTCATCATTGCTTTTAATTTTAAACGTAGTGCTTTTACCCTCCGCTACTTATCGAATTTTTTGTATTCTCCTTGAATCCATATACTGTTATCAGTTTTCCTTATCTTTTAATATTCATAATATTTACAATTTGTTATAACTATTGTAATTTGTATTTATTATAAGTAATTTATTCGTGTAATGTTCTTAATTTATATTATATATTATTTACTTGTGAAGTAACGAATTATGGCATTGAAAACTGTAGTTGTCACTGGTTTTGGGCCTTTCCGGGACTATTGTGTGAATGCGAGTTGGGAGGTTGCTAAATTATTACCAAAAACTGGCATTGCTGACGAGCTAAATATCAATTTAGTCACACTCAATATTCCTGTGTCTTACAGTGATGTAGATCAGATTGTGCCAAAATTATGGGATGAATATAAACCAACAGTAATGCAGTTTATTTCTATATTAAATACTATAAATTCAATGTAGTATACATCAATTTTAGCTAATGGTTCATTTGGGAGTATCGCACATGGCTAAAACATTGACCGTCGAGTTAATCGCTAATGGTCATGGTTATTGTAGTGAGGATATATATGGAAGATGTCCTGATGAATCATGTATAAATGATATGAATACAATTGAAACTGGCTTGAAAGTAGAATGCTCTGATGAATTAAATATATGCACATCTCGAGATGCCGGAAGGTAGTTATTTGAGCATTTATAGTTTCTATCAATACTGTTTATATTATATTTTATACAGGTATTTGTGTGAGTACATTTATTTTAAATCATTACATATTAATAAAAATCATACTATATTCATTCATGTTCCCAACTTGGACCAAGATAATACAGTTGAGAAACTCGCTGAAACACTTAAATGCATTATTAGGAAACTACTGGAACAAATTACAGAATGATTTATTTAAAATTTTCCTTTAAATAATCTGTGAATTTAAAATTGAATTATAAATCATTTAATTATTAAGATTTTATTATTTAAGGTATACTTATAGGTACTTATTATGTTTTTATTCTATATGTATAGTATATATTTTGTATATTTTAATTTATACTTATTGAATACTATTTATATTAATGTTTAACTAAATAAAAAAAGTACTTATCTAGGTACTTAATATTTATTTTTTAAAGTATATATAGATTTTAGGTATTTGTTTTACCTATACTTTTTAAATCCTAAAACAATTATATTTTTAATTTTGTGTTAAAAAATAAACAATTTTTAAAATAATGTAATAAACTTATTACTAAATTGTTTTAATAATGTTTTTTTTTCAACTTGAACAACAATAATTAAAGAATACTAATTTTAATTTTCTAAATTTAAATACAGAAACTATTAACCATAATTAAGCTTAAAAAATAGAAAAAACTGAGTTAAGTGTAAACGATTGACATTTATCGAACATATTATGTATGATCTTAATGTATACCGGTGTTGTGAACGGAGTAATGTTTAGATGTTAACTAACTGTCACACATTACTCCCTTCTCACTAATGTTTTTAATGATCTTATATTGTAATTGTAACTTTATACCTATCTCCCATTTATATTTATGTTTTTTTCTATGGTTAAGTTTGATATTATTTTATTTTGAAAAAAAATAGTCGTTGTAAATGATAGTTGACTCAAATTAACAAACAAGCCACTATAATGGGATAACCATATTTACATATTTACATATTAGAAATTACAATTTACAGTAGGTATAATAATAGGTATGTAAATAGATTCTATACATATTACACACATATTATTGATATAAAATACCTACAAAATATAAATAGGTACTTAAATAGGTACCTAATATAAAAAAAAAAAAAAATTATATAATGTTTTTGAAAAAAACCTATGACACATGGATATTTTTAAAAGGGTTTTGTAAGGGCAATTTTTATGAAATTTTAAGAAAAATGAAAATCTAATAATTTAAAAATATTTAATTATATTTTAAAAGTAATTTAAAAATTGTCATATGTCAGTACCATTTTTTATTGTGTTATCACGATATTTGTTAAAAATCACGTTCACGCTCTATATAACTATAATTTTTCTCTGTATATTCGCAGTTAAAATGTATACAAAATATGAAATATAAGAATATTTACTATGCCATAGCGTGTAGTTTTTTGAAATGTTTTTTTTTTAAAATCCGTGATTAAGAATAGTAACATTTTAAAATTTAAAAAACAAAAAAAAAAAATTTTAATAAAAAAATTCTACCCTACGGCGTAGGTAATAAATATTCTCATCTTTTATATTTTGTATGAATGTTGACTGAATGTTTGTGTAGTTATAGAGCGTGAACGTAGTTTAATACCGCTATGATGGCTGTGTGGTGATGTATAAACAACAAAAATGACATGGGCTCAATCGATAGATAATTAATTAATATAATTGATAGTTGTAATAAAATTTGATTACGTTCATTCGTTGAGGAGCTAGAGCTCGAGAAAGAAAGCCGTGTGACGTCATAAGATCATACAATGTGGCAGCGGCCTATGCTTTCACGTAGAATCACTGACGCGGCTTGATAATCATTTATATTTTCTGTTATATTCAACGAAAATAAAATATTAATACAAATCTCATAAGTCCGTGTATTTTGCAAAATTTTGGTGCAAGTTTTATCGCATACAAATAAACATAATATATAAAATGTTATATTTAATATATAAAATATTAAAAATATAGCATATACCCGGAGATTTTAAGGAGTTTTATAAGACGTTTTAGGGAAAATGAAAATCAAACAATCTAAAAATAATAACTTATTTTATTTTGTAATCACGATATTTATTTAAAAAAACATGTTTACGCAAAACAAACGAACAATTATTTTGGTTGGTTTGGTTGTTTTTGAGTACCTACACCCATCATGAAATTTGTTGGTGTCAATAATCGGATTAAACTTTAAAATACAATTTTAATGGCGTTTTGTTTATTTTGCAAGAAGATATTTTATCACTGTAATGTCCTTGGTAAATATTAAATGATAACAGATATGTTTTTCTAAATTAATATTTAGTAAACTTCTATTTTCGAGTTTTCAAAATATTCATGTATAATCATTTCGTACAATCATTTTTGTATATATGTACATATAAAACACCAAAATTCTATAACTGCTAGTATGGTTTTAGTATTTAGCTATAATAGTACTTATATTACAATCTCAAATTATAGTTGTGTAGAAAAAATAAATAAACGAATACACGATAAGCAGCTATTCTGAATAGCAGCGACTGTTGTGCGCAACTCATATGATCGTATACGATCTTATAACAAATATTTTTTGTGTTATATTTATTTGTATACGATAAAACTTACACCAAAATTTAGCAAACACATAGACTTATGAAAATTAAATTCATTTTTCATTTTCATCGAATATAACAAAAAGTGTCGATGATTCCTGTGTAAAAGCATCCATCGTTTATGATCTTATGAAGTCGCGAGTGATTTTTAAAACTGTAACTCAAAAACGAACCGTCGTAGACAATTTTTTTTGTATATTTTTTCTTATACACATTTGTATTAATGATAATACATAATAAAAAAAAATACACTTTTTATGTTGTATGGTCCTTTAAGGCATTTCTCTTTAAAAAAAATTCAACATTTATCTTTTAAATGAATTATCGAGGAATCTGTAGATATAGACAGAAATGCAGTTTTATATAATTTTTAAACAGATTTTTTAATAAATTACTGATCAAAAAGTTTTGAAAGTTTTAAGTGGATTTCTAGATTTAACTATTTATGAGTACTATAGGGGGTAACCATTCTTTGAAAAAGTAGTCAATGTTGTTCCTTTTGTACAATTATGGATGGTTTTTGCTTCCTTAGCCGACTTTCCTTTTATATTAATATTGCACATGTAACTTTTCTACTCTTGAAGAATATTCGTTCACTGTTTCCCCTTGACGGAATCGCGTTGTAGCTAGTTCTATACTCTATTCAAAATAAGATCAGTAGTCGACGGCCAACTTGTGTGCAGGGTCGAGGCTTATTTGTTCCGTGCTTTCGTCTGGCGCGCCACCGTTTACTAGAGCTTCGTATCATTATAGGTGTTGACAACTAGAGTAAACCCATACCTAATTTAAAATGCTTTGTGCCTACTCAGTGACAGGCGCGCATTGCGATGTACCGTATTATTTCCGTAGATAATAAATATATGGATGGGACATTGCCATCTTATCAATGGTAATTATATAGGGTGTCTTATTTTTTCCTCCATTAACAAGTTACTGTTTATTCCATATCTTCGGAATTAATATTATATTCATAGATAATAAATATATTTAAAAATAAAAAAATATTATTCATAACAGTAAATAGCACTATAATATATTGTATATAATATTATTTACAAATATATGTTATATTATATTATAATATTCAATAATCAATATTAACATAAATTTGGCCGACCGACCCCAAATAGTTGGGAGAGAAGGCGAAGGAGAAGAAGAAGAAGAATATTAACATAAATGTAAACACAATGCATTATCAATATTTGAAAACAACTATTATCACCATAGATCATTTCTTCACGATTTCATTACAAATTAGTTTAACACAACCTTAAAATATACCCCATGCGAGAAAGAGAAACACTCTAATAGTGACTTCTCTTTTCTTTAAAATGGACCGCAACCCCGTGCACATTCAATATAGGAGTAGTCCATCCATATATTTATTATCTATGATTATTTTGTACGTCGTGGTCGACTTGGTGGGAGAACCCGTTGACGTCATATTATAACCGAAGCTGACGAAAACACGTCGCCGCCGATTACTGATATCATTTTGAATAGAGTATAGCTGTAGAAATTCTTAAAGCTGTTAAGATATTGATATTTTGATTTTTTTTAACAGCTTATAAAACGTGTAGAAATGCATATATCGAAATTCGGCTCTATCAGTCGCTAGATAATTTTGTTAGCTATAATTTGTTTCTTGTTTCGTATTTCTAACATGTTTGTAAGTTGTTCAAAATGAAAAATGTTGATGCAATTAGTATTGGATCAATGACAACATAGTGATGCATTTTGTAATCGTAGTTTTTATCGTAATTGAACGCCACTTTGTAAAGATCGATTCTCGTTCTTCATCAACTCTGTCGTGAGCGTACAGCTTTACGTTGTGTGTCTCGCTCTTCGGGTGTTACAATAATTCTTGAGGTAGAAGCTTGCACTCGTAAGTATTCAACTCGTGTGTCTTGCTCTTTAGATGTTTCAGCAGCTTTTGAAGTCGAGGCTCTGATCCGGTCATTTTCTCGAGTCAGTTGCCACGCATGTCTGGTTGATCTTCCAATGTTTGATCTTTTGGCTGGCATTTCAAATAATTTTGAGCACTTAATATTTATTGACACATCCAAAAGGCGTCCACAGATAGTTAGTTGTGTGTTAATTTTTTATTTAATTTGAATTTATGAAATTTTTTTTTCCACGCAAATGAAACAATTTTTTCTTTCGTTTATATGCGATTTTTGTACCAGTAATTCAAATTAAATACAAAATAACAATTTTTTTCCTACTAAAATCGGTCCAGTACTTTTTGAGCCTATTAATCTCAGATATACTAATATTCATTTATATATATAGATCATTATTATTATTACTATTATTATATTAATGGGTTTCTTGTTGAAATTCTGCGATGTACAGTATGATCGAGTATCGTAATATACTTAATTTTGTAATTTGTATTATGTATATATGTCTATTTTATTATGTGTCTATATACACATTGACGAATTGGAATGTAATAATTAGACGATAGACGTTAGTAGGTCACTAATATGTGTGTTGTGTTTATAAAATGCAACATATCTTAAGAACGGCGCTGACTACGTATACTCTATAAGCGTGTCTTACTGTTGTGTGTTCTCACTAGAATACCATTAAAGAGCATCCTTGTGACTATTTTAATTTAGAATCTTCTTTGAGTGCTGACAATTTATTCTGCAAGTGCATTTCACTGTACATGACCTCACTAGAATTTTTTTGAAACGCCTCTTCGTTTTGGAATAGCTGAAATTATTATTTGTTTGGATGACAGAGTTCCTAATGTGTCGTACTCGAGAAATTTTCTGACGAAAAAGTGTTATAACTTATAATATAATTTTTTTGAAACTATTAGACTATATATCTATATGGTTCTTAAAAAACCCCTGTAATTGTTAATGTTGATTCGAATATTGTTCATTATTAAAATGTATGTACTAGTTGTGACGTTCTGATGAAATTAGAATCAAAATTTTGAACCGCTAAAATCCACATCACTATACAATATATATGCATATATAATATAATAATATACAAATATTAATTTTTCCTATAATAATTGATATTTATACACTAAATAATAAGCGTATAGCAAGGAGTAAGAACCTAAATATCCACATTTAATAAACCAATTCTAAGTACCACATAGCATATATATCGTTTATGGTTAATAAACGATTAATATACATAGTTTTGCATACCGGGATAGGTATTATATTATATTATAATATTTAAAAAATTTGAATCTACTTGGTAGCTTCTAAAGTTTGATTCGAGTCAACAACATTAAAAATAATTTATAACTTTGGTCTAAGTAAAATTGAAATGATTTATATTGACAATTGAAGGTACCAAAAATTTTTAAACTATATAGGTACAATGAAAAAAAAAATAATAAATAACTACATTTTGAGAATATATTTTAAATAAAAATTATTTTCTTAGGTGCTTTTCATTTTTATCACTCAGGTTTAAAGAAATTGTTTTCAGTTTAAATGATCAAAAAATAATTACAATTTATTTCATGATTTTCAAATAGCTTTTAGTAAACTGCCATCGGATTTTTAATTAAAAAACTTAAAACAGATTTATGACATACGTATATATAACTTATGAGTTATGAGTGTATTATTCTAAAGTCGGTTACACAACTACATAAGATAGATAATGATTTTTTTTTTTTTTATCTAGAGGAAATAGGAATATTATATCAAATGTCATATCATTATGATTTATGAAAATAAAAAAATTTCATGTAAGTATACAATTGTTATATTTTATCAGCTTTTATGTGCACGAACGTCAGATGAAATGGTATTTGGTTTTACGACTCATTGAAATTTTAAGACCTTGATATATATACTAATATACCCACGTACATTTCTCGAAATATTTTGCATGCCCTAATAAATATATTAATGTTCTGAAGTGCAACGCTAAACAATAACTTACACGGTTCAATTAATTAACTATCCCGAATTCATTAGTAGGCCATTTTACGACTCATTTACGTACACCTACCACCCTACCAGTAGGCAGTTATCTATATTATATTATACATTGTAAATTATTTAAGAATATTGCTTTTAGGAAATTAGTTTCTACTGTTTAATCATTGGTTACAATATAGGTGTACCGTACCTACACTATACATATTATATTATGTATATAGAAAAACATTTATAATAAATATAGATTTTTTTCTCGTAATATTCGTTTCGTACCTACGCCTTGCGTTTTTGTAATACGTGCATATTATGTAACTATATTATTATATATTTTGTGCCGTTGTTCTTACGGTAGTCTATTTTAAAAATAGTTTTTTGACTTTTGAAGGTTCCTTTATGGCGACATACAACGCATATACATTATACTTAATAATATAAAATATTATAGAATTATAAATCTGGAATATATTATAATACATACCTAACTACTTAAGTTTTGTTCCTTTTTTGAAATTACCTATGTAGATACAGGTATTTACAACCTATATATAGGCAATTGGTAATGATAATCATTCCTTCTATACTAGTTTAAGTGTGTTTTCCATAGTATTTTTACGTATTTAGAGTGTTTTCGCTCGTATTTTGTATTTTTAGTGGGTTTTCTTTCGAGTTTTACGTTTATGAGTGTTTTATTACCTATTTTGTTATTTTTAGAGTGTTTTCGCTGGTAATTTGACGTTTTTATTGTGTTTTTCATCGTATTGTGACGTTTTTAAATGTTTATTAAAAATTTTGTGGTTTTTAAGTATTTTGCCACCTATTTTGACGTTTTTAATTCTTTTATAGAATCTAACATAACCTTTAAAAACACTTAAAAACGTCAAAATACGAGTGAATATACTATAAGACTAAAAAATTAGATATTAAAACACTTAAAAACGTTAAAATACTAAACAATGTGAAGAATGTAAATTTTCACATTCTTTACATTCTTCACATATTAACATTCTTTACATTCTTTTCCTCACATTCTTCGTATTTTTAACATTCTTTACATATTTAACATTCTTTACTATTTTTAACGTTTTAATTAAATATTTAGCCATAATATCTTAAGCTCTTGGTACACACAAAATAGCAGAGTATTATGAAATTTATTTTTGCACAAGCTTTGAACGTGGTGGAAACCTTATAGTATAATATTATTATGGATTGTTTTACGGTGTTGGTGTAGCCACATTATAATACATACATTAATTTGTTGGTGCAAATGTTAACTTATTGAAATGTGCGGTTTTTATTTTTATTTTTTTTTATTAGAAATAACATTTTATCGCCATAATTTATTAATTGACACCCTCCGCCGACGCGAGGGCATCGAGACCAAACTTTTACAACCATATGGTAATTATTGCAGTAAACGAGAAACGTAATATAAATATTATGTCATATTTTATCGTGCCATAAATTTTAATTGATTTATTACATTATTACCGCGCCGTTGTACGTGTGTATATTATGTATAATAATTTAGGTGCATTATAATAATTATTTATAATCTGATATTTTGAACAGTTTCCTATATGGCGCGGCAATTCTCATTAATATATATTATATAAACAGTACCTACCTACTATACGGCGGCGGGCCAGGCGTGTCCTATGGAAGCTGATGTGTGATAGCTCTAATCAATTATTGGGCGACTACGAACAGGGGGAATCGAGAGATAATCAAAACGGATACTACACATTGTAATGGACGGTGATTTCTGTTGTGTGTAACAAATATAATAGGTGTACTATCGCAGCGGTTTACTATTACAGAGCATACTATTACTATACTATATATATATATATATATATATATATATACGGTATAGGTAATAATATATAATAGTATGAATGGCCGACAAAAAGTCAATTGGAGCACGTGATTCGACGGCGATGACTCAAGTGCCGCCGTCGCGTCGTGTGCGTACGATAGTAGGACGTATACTATGTGTGTATGTATACAGTACGTGTGCACTGTATTTTAACCGTATAGGCGAGGGTATTTTATATATTATATAAATCGTTTAATTGGTTTCGGCGCGACAACGACGTCGACATTATGTTACTGCACGCGCGCGTAGCATAAATCATTCCGAAAAAAGGTGTGGTCTACCCCGTTTTGGCAATGCATAAAAAAAAAAAATAAAATAAAAAATGATGAGTAAAAAAAAAAAATAAATAAATAAATATAGAGACTGTATAATATTATATACATGTACACCACTGCGACTATAATATATATACACACACGTATAACATAATATACCGGGCCTATTGAAAAATATTGATTCCGCGAGAGAGAGATACTGCGGCCTTGGCCGGCGTGTGTCTCCGATTAGCGCGCGCACCCGAAACCTCACGCTGCGTTGTTTAATCCGATTTGTAGGATTACGCTAGAAAACGGCGTTTCTCCCTGAAAATCGGTACATGTCGTTTGTGTACCACTTCGGAATTATCCCTCAAAAAAAAAAAAAAACCAAAAAAACATATTATCTATATATTCATAGATAATTGACATGTTTCTTTTTAAGAGGCCGGAGTCAATTCTGGGGGCTAGTCCCCTTAGTGACCCTGCACAGCTTACGCCTATACTATATGACTCGTACATAAATTTATATTAGTATATATTATAGTCGGTAGGTATCTATCCACGCGTTCTTAAAGCAATCTAATATGGCCGTATGGCCATCATATAGACCCTGAGATATCGCTCGAATGAGGAGGTCGTCGCGTGGCAATCCTATCCGATCAATTTGGGAATTTTATATGCCACGGGTGGGCGAGTGTGTACACGCCGTAGCACGACACGGTCGGTCAAAATTCGATTTCCCTCGTGTAAAGTGATGGCGTAGGCGGTATATAGGTACACGATTGAATGTGTACTCGGCAGCAACTATGGGAGAAAACGAAGAAAATTAAAATATATAAAACCAACGGTCGTATATCTATTGTAAAAACCCCGTCAAGGCTATATACGAGTATGTACTATATATATATATATATATATATAATTACATTATATTATGTTGTGGCATTGAAGAGCCGTTACGCACGCACACGCTGTATATACACTGTACGAATATACGTGTGTATATATACAAAAGCGCTAAAATAAAACCGAGACGAACTAGGTTAATCAATAGACGCGCGCGCGCCGTGCTAGGCGACATAGGAACGACGACGGCCATCGATGGTCGGTTGACGGCACGTCCATCGATGGTTAGAGACGAGCGCCTTCACATCGATAGCGATAGTGCGCCAGCCGCGCCGGAGACCTAGTGCGCGTGGCGCCGCGGTGCTAAAAATATACAATCGCGTACGACGAAGCGTTTTTGGTGTCGCGCGCGCACATCGATCATTCGCCACCGCCGCCGCCGTCGCGCTACCGATTTTGCCGTCGACGGCGCGGCCGCCCGCCAGTACGAGTTGTGTGCATAATAATAATATTGCCGCCGAAACAGATGTTCGGGAAAAAAATTGTGCCTGACGTCACGCGTGCGAAAAAAGGCTACGAAAAAAAAACCCGGTGTGGCGACATACACGCGCGCTCGCGCATCCCGCACGTAGGTTTGTAGTGTGCCGTCCGAGCGCGCGAACACGGGCGTTCCGTTGCGGTGCAACAGGAGACGACGACGACGGGAAACGGATATGTTATGCGGCCCCGTCGTACGGTCGGTCGGTATTCGCTGTTAACATGTACACGTCTTCGTCGGCCGACAAGTACGGCACCGGTAGGACTACGACGTCGACCGCGACCAAGTACCATCAACATCTTCACCACGGCGGTTCGTCGTACGTGTTGACCGAGTTGAATCCCGACCGGCGGTCCCGGGCGTACAACAGTGCGCCCCGACAGGTACCTACGGTTCGGTCCACTAACGCGGCCGCTCGGTTGACCGACATCAACGGTAACATCCGGTCACTGAGCCTGAGCAAGAGCCTGTCTCCGTCTTCGTACTCGACTAGTAGCGGCAGCTCTCTAACTCTGGGTTCCCGCGGGGACAGCAAGACCACCGCTACAGCTGCACTGCTGCTAGGCAACGACAAACGGTATGATGCAACGAAAAAACGTTTGGACGCGTTCTACAATAACAGATCGCCGTCATCCCTACTAAACAAATCATACAACTACAGGGCCGGTAATTTGTCATACTTTGAGAAGTACAACAAACAACAACAGCAGCAGCAGCAGCAGCAGGATCCGCCACCCAACGACCTGCAACAACAATCCAGGTATGTCAACATGAACAAAAAGTACGGTACGACTACGGACAACGGAACACTGCAACAGGAATCGGCTTATAGATCGGACTCGAAAAAAGGGGTGGTCGGCATCCGGAACATTGGGAACACGTGCTACATGAACTCGGTGTTACAGTGTCTGAGCAACACTAAGAATCTGACGGACAGTGTGTTGGACGACTCTGACGGTACTGATGGAAAACTGATCCGGGTGTACCGAGACTTATTGTCCCGGATTTGGACCAGTAATGATAATCATCCAGTCGACACCACCGCATTCAAGTCTGCGTTCCAACGGCTCTCACCGCGGTTCGTCGGATACGACCAGCAGGACTCCCAGGAGTTCCTGCGGTTGTTGCTCGACAAACTGCATATGGACGTGAACAGGGTGAAGGTCAAGCCCCGTGCCATGCCGGACGTAGATGAGACGCTCAAGGATAACGCTCTAGCCAGTGACTTCTGGCAGAGGTATCTGGCCACTGATAACAGCACAGTAGTCGACCTGTTCGCCGGACAGTTGAAATCGACGCTCGAGTGTTCGGTATGCGGCCACAAGAGTATCACGTTCGAGGTAGGCATAAATTATTATAAATTATAATTGACCCGAATTCGCGCGTGCGAGATTAAAAATAATATGCGTATACATTAAACATTCCGCTGGCAACCCGCCCGTCGCCAAGTTACGTAACGTGCGCGCATCTATATAGTATCCCTTTTACCGTTGCATTATCTAAAAATTATAAAACCTTTCTTTTTCGGTTCCTTGTAGGTGTTTTGGGACTTGTCATTGTCATTGCCGTCGGGTGGATCGGCGGACCAAGTGTCGCTGTCTGACCTGTTGGACAATTTCACTCAAGAAGAAGTGTTGGATTTCCGCGAACGGCCTCGGTGTAGCGTGTGCAAAGTGGACCGGAAAATGTACAAGGCCTACAGTTTCCAAAAGTTGCCGAGGTACCTGGTGTTACATCTGAAACGTTTCCAGGGCACCCATTCGTATAAGAAAATCACATCGTTAGTCGTGTTCCCGCTGACGTCGCTCGACATGAGCCCGTACGTGTCGAGTCCGGCCCGGAGCATACAGTCTCATACCAATAAGTACAACTTGTACGCGGTATCCAATCACTCAGGCACGCCGATAGCCGGACACTACACGGCATTCTGTAAACATCCGACCACAGGTGACTGGAATTTCTTCAACGACAGTTCCGTCTCTAAAATCACGTCGCCGACAAAATTGATAAGCAACGAGGCTTACATACTGTTTTACGAAGCAGCGAATTATTAATAAGCCGATAATCAGGTTTACCTGTTTTTTTTTTTTTTTTTTTTTTTAATATATCCGTCCACAGATCAAGGTTCAATATCATCAAAGTATCATATAATATTATTATGACTCTGTTTTGGAAGAATTACGAAACATTGTATTGTATGTAGTGTGTACAGAGTTAATATTTACTTGCATGCCATTGTGGCAGCAGTAGTGAAGGGTACGACTAGTCAAATATTGGCTGGGGGATACGGGGCGCGGAGGAAAGGGTTTACCAAGGTTCATAAGTTCAGTAGAGATGAATAGGTGCATAACAAACGTTTTGTAATTATATAGACTATATTATATCTATATATTATTATGTATATATGTATCTGGTACATAATATATAATCAGGGTATGTGTATCGTTTTCCAAACCTCTAATTTCTGCTAAGTATTGTTACATACACAATGTTAAAGTTTTTGTTTAAGAGGACTCCACATATCCGATTTTCAAAGGGGTTTTGTATAGACAATTTTTATTAAATTTTAAGAAAAATAAAAATCAAGCAAATTAAAAATACTTAAATATAATATATTTAAAAGTAATTTAAAAATAGACCTGTGTCGGTACCATTTTTAATTGTCGTGTAATCACGATATTTTTTAAAAAACATGTTTACACATTTTTCATTTTTATCAACTTGAGAATATTGTAGAAAGATGAAATCAAAATAAAATATAAAGAACCTAATCTAGCAAGTATGGAGTCGATTTTTGATATATGCATTTTTACACGTTTTATAAGCTGTTTAAAAAAATCAAAACAAAAAAAATCGAAATTTTAACAGCTCATGTAAAAATTCATATCTGAAAAATCGGCTGCACCAGTCTCTAGATAATGTTATTGGCTAAAATTTGTTTTTTGTTTCGTATTTTTAACATGTTTGTAAGTTAATAAAAATTAAAAATGCAAATGCACGTTTTTATTGAAAAATTGTTGGCGTGGCGTCCTCTTAGGTTAAAACATTCGTGTACTATGAGCTCAGTTACCTACTAATTTAATATATTATATTATAATATAGTAGCACAGATCGTTTTTATCGATAAAACAACGGGTTTAAAAACATTTTATTGTACACCACTATTAGAAAATCACAGTGGTATATTGTACCTGTACCTATATTATATCATGTAGGTACCTAACCTATTACATCACTATAAAGATAATCAAAATTGAAAGTTCTGAATCGTAAGAGGAAAATATATTAAGATTTTCTAATCTTCACAAAATTGATTGTTAAAATATTTCGTCATTTTTGTCAAAAGTTTTGTTTTCCAAGGACTATGATAATAAAAGAATCTAGTACTAGTACTACTGTATGGCGTTTTACAAATGTTATTTATAGCGCTCCATAAGTCTGTATATCTATGGTTTATTTAAAACTATCTATCTACACATATTTTACCTTAGTCTGATATTTGATACAACTTAATTTTTTAAACAAATATTAATTTTTCTTCTTCTTCACTTTTACTCTGTCAAATACTAAAAAAATTACAATAATTTATGATATAGACTAAAAAGTGATTACTTTTATCAGTATTTTTATTTTTTACCCATAACTATTTATTTGTTTCTTGTATACTTATAATTTTAAATTAACAAAAATCTTTTGTTCTGCTTGAATAAAATGATTAATATTATTGGCAATGTTTAAGCGATATCTGTCAAACATTATAGGGTTACCTTAGTTTATGAGTAAAAATAAATATATATATATATATTATTATTATATTGAATGTTTTATTTGTAAAATTTTACCAAACGTTAACTTATTTTTTGCACTAATTGAAAGTTTTCCCTACAATTTACAATGTATGTTATGTAAAAAGTAAAATAAACAAGATTATTAAAGGAGACTTACTACCTACTATTATCATATTTGTTATAGAGTTTGTAATTGTGTACATATGATTTATAAACATTTGTTGTTTTTCTTGTTCCTTAGTAACTTATTAAAACTGTTTTTATTGTTGACTATAATTTTTAATTTCTTATACAAATATATATATTTTAAATGAAATCTAAATTAGAAATTGACATAATATCTATATTGTTTTAATAATAATATTATGATTTATTATTTATTAAGTATATATTGTGTTATTTTGTTACCTATATTCATTTAACAATTATTATAGCATAAGTAATATTTTTTCCTTACAAAATACATTTTTCTTGATTTTGTGTATTGGTGTAGGTATAATTTGGATTTTGAGCAGAGCAATGTGGATGATAGGGGTTTTACAATGATGTTCATTTTTTCCCCATTATTCTTTTTTTAACTAGAAGACTAGAATTTTTTGTTAACAAATTTGATCAGAAAGGTATTTTCAATAAATATATATGGAAAAACAAAACTGGAGGTTAAATACTGTTATTTCCTTGTAATTCTAAAACAAAAAATGGGTTCAGAAATCTGAAATTTTCATAAAGCATGATTTATTTTACATTTTTACTATTATATACACAACATACATTTTTAAAAAAATTTTGACAGTATAATAAATTTAATATATCCACCATCAGTATTTTTAAACCATGAAATTTAAAAATTAATAAAATATAATAAATCATACATGTATTTATCAAATAATATACATACATAAAGATGACCATATTTTGAGAATCAAAAAACAAGTAATTGATTTGAAAGAAATCATTAGAAGAATTTTATAAAAATAGTTGTTTGACTGTGGTACATTACAGTACCACGGTATTTTTTTTTTTAATTACAGGGGTTTAACCTCGACACATTAGCAAAGAATTAAATCAACAAATATAAATCAAAATACTTATATAATTAGAAATATATACTATATATTATGTTTAAACTTTGTTATATACATAATAGTATAATACATACCTACATAAATACATATAAAATACAAATCTTTTATAGTTAGGTAAGTATGCACATTTTGAATTTTATATTTAATTAAAAATATCAGTCAATCATTAAGATTATTATTTTTAACATAAAAATATGTGTTTGTTATGCATTATAGTTTACATTAGTTCATGGTGAGCATATTTTGTTATCATAGGTGTGATTGTAAGTTTAGGATCCATAGCAAAAGGTTTTCGTAATTCTATAGCAGCATGGGTCAATTGTAGTGCACAATCTGGGTGAGTGCCACTTGGTAAATTGCTACATTCTATTTCTAGTAAGTCAGCTATACTGGTTAATAAATCATTGAAGCTGTAGGCAATTGCAGCTTTTCGAATTCGATTTAATTCCTAAACAAAATTTATTAAAACCAAATTAATTAATTCTAATTTTGAGTTACCTTATAAAAACTTGGAATTTTATCTGGCATCTTTCTTGCTTGTCTCAAAATCTTTTGTATATCTGCTTGAAGACCAGCTTCTTTGATCCACACTAATTGTGACTGGTTATAACTGCGTTTATCATTAGTTTTCAATGGTTGTGATTCATCGAGTTCTATAATGATTAGATACAATATAATAAATATAATAATTTGTGATATTAAATATTTACCTGATTTGTTTAATTCTACGGGTGATAATGTAAGATTTCGAATATCACCTAACCACGGAATTGCATTTGTACCAGGTTCAAGAATAATTAACATTAAATTAGATTTTTTTTTATTATCTGCCCAACTAACCAATAATCCATACCAATTAGAACTTAACTGACATACAGCTGTCATATTTTCAACCTAAAATGTTTTATAAATAGTGTTTTTAATAATTCAAAATATAACTAAAACACAACATTTTTACTTTTAAAGCTCCATGTAATAACACACAGAAAGACGGAGTTTTTGAGGATGCTTCATTATTTTCTAAACATTCATCTGAAATTTGCTGAGGTAAAACAAGATGACGGGATAAAGTAGCCGGACATTCTACTTTTGAGGATTCTAAAAATCCAATTATACTTAATTCACTTGAAATGCAACAGTTTATTATTTCAAAATCAGCTGCTTTTGTATAAGACTACAATTAAGTCAAATTAAATTTTATATGATTAAATAAATTATAAAGTTAAAAATATTTGCTTATATTACCATTGGAGGAGGAATCAAATGAACATCTGATTTTAAATGACCACATCGTAACACTGCACTATATGGCACATACGTTTCTTTAGCAATTTTCTCAAACACTTTAGCAACTGATGATGGAGTAAGAGGTAGTTCAGGAGAAGTTATATAGCCAAGACCATTCGGTAGTTTATTTGAGTCATAATTGTTTTTATAAAGTGATGACACTTGCTCCAACGGGACAACTATTAGTTTTCCAGGAAACAGAAATGGAGTTATGTCTGGTTTCAGAAGACCTTCATAACAATTACCATCAGTAATCATAATAACCTAAATAAATAATTAATTAATATAATTTTAATTATAATAATGTCATAGTTGTCAATTTATCTGATGAACATACTATATACGACACATTATAAATATGCCGAATATATAACAATTTGGTGTTTAGTAAGTGACTTACTTGACATGTTACTGAGTTTGACCACTCACTGTGGACTAAATAATTAATAGTTTGTATCACAGGTGGATAGCAAGAATTGGTTCTGAACTCTAACTTGGTGATTTTTGCTTTAATTAGATCATAATCACGAGTAAATGAACAAAGAATATCACAAGTAGATGAAAAAGTAACCTGTAATAAAATATATCAAACAATCAATATTACAAATTTTTTGTTATATAATAGGTGTTGTAAGAACTTAAAATATAAAACTATTTGGGAGAGTACTGTTATTTCATTTTTAACAAACCTGAGACTTAACTCTACATCTTAAATTTGGCAAATCAATTCGTATACAGTAGGCCTTCAATTAACAGTCAGTCAAGAAACTATCTTGATAGATAATAAAAAGATGGTAAAACGAGAAATAGAAAAATTTGTTGTATTCTAATACTACAACAGAGGACTGCTCATACAAACGACTGTCATTATCTCACTTGTCATACTCCTACCTAGCAGATAATGCCAATAAGTTCAATGATGAAAAACAGTTTCACCCAAAGGCAATAAGACATTACAGTAACGTACGGTTATCCGCAGAGTCATGAATGGTGAAGACAGTTGATCAGAAAACGGATAATTGAGATTTTACTGTAAATAATTAAAAAATATAAATTATGATATAGTACAAAATTCAAATTTTTTTATTATCGGAAAATTTAATTAGTACAATAATTTCACTCAATACATTAAGAGGATATTATACCCAAAACAACACTACAGATAGCATTTTGCCATATTGGCAATGGCATTGAACCATGTCTAGTGTTGCATGTTATATGAATTATAGACAATATTATTATTATGTCGGAAAGACATTACTATAACATTGACCAAACTGTCATCAAATGATTAAAACAAAATATAATTTAAAAAATTTATAGTAAAAAAGTCCCAGAGACTGAAAGATGAGAAGTCTCTATAGGACTTTTCTATTATTACAATTTCAAACTTACATATATTTTCTTAGAGCAATAAATAAAAAATATGTACTTAATTAATATTTAAAATGTAAACAATAATTATTATTATTATTATTTATAAATGTATTTTTTCAATATAACTAAATTATTTTATAGTAGGTATTAATTATTAAGAGAATTAACATTTGTATTAATTATTGTCTCCATACTCAAAAAGAGGCGTAATAATATCCTAACTAAATTATGTGGAGTTTAAAAAAAATTGTACTAACAAATTACTAGTACTGTTCATGAATTTTATGATTACAAGTAATAATATTGTTTTTCGTGAATTTTATGATACCAATTGAATAAATTATTGTTTTTTATATTGGATGTAAGTGCACTTTTAAATTTGTTATACCTATACAGCTTGGGTTATATTATTTTTGGAGGACGTAACTTATCCACAAAAATGGTTGAAGGGAGTATGAGTTTAAGTAGTGTTCTTAATTTTATGGTAGGCTACTTACATCCAAAATCTCAGGACGTACTTAAATAACCCATAGAAAAAATTAAGTTATACATGTCATAATTTGGGATGCAACTAGTTTATCTCCAAAATTATCATCAATATTTACACAAAAATAAATATTTATTTTTCTGTTTACAACTTTTAAAAGTTAATTTTACCCATAATAGTATTGACAATTTTACTATATTTACAAGGATATTTACTACAGTTATTTATAGTATAGTAATGAAAAATCAATGTTTGATTTGTTTTATAAATATAGTTATGTTTTGTGTTGTAGTGTAAATTGGCATCGTTTACACCATAGGTACTAAGCTGTTGTGTACCAAGCAGGTCTGCACGGACAATGACAAAAAAAAAATGACACCGCATGTATTATTATTGGCTGATAAATGATAACAACAAAAAAATTAAACATAATCTTAATATAAATGATTTTTGTGTTTGGTGCATAGAAATTTGGTCTGATACACCTTGTTTGAGCGTATCAGATTATATTGACGCGCTCCTGTTTATATCAAAGACTTAAAGCAGATCAAACGCTTAGTACGAGTATCAATTTGACGGTGTAAACTAGGCCTAACTAAGTCTTAATACTCACAACAGCTACAAATTCAAGTTTTGAATGTGTTGCTAAATAGTCTAGTAGAACATTAACACCGTGTGTGGCCAACTGTAGTAACTGAAAGGACTCTTTGGTGTCTTTAATTTTAATGTTTCTGAACATAGACAATGAGAGGTCGATGGCTATAACCGTGGCCATCGTATTTGGTGTTGAAGCTTGATGCTACTTATAGTATCTACAGAATCATTGTAAAAACGTTGAAACCAACAATTAGTAACTTACCTATTTAACTACCGTATAATTATTATGTATACCTACTTACGTTGTACAAAATTTTTAAACGAGGTATCTAGAATTCAAGATATCAAAATTAATTTATCAACCGGCCCTGGGCCTGACTTCTGATTATCACGAAGTAAGAGTTGACTATCAGCTGCTATATACTTGATTCTTGACAATATTTATGTCTGTGTTATCAACTGTATTATCAGTTATCACAACCAATCAGCTATTATCGTGTTATTTATTTTTTACTTTTTACACAGTGATGGTTCGATATTAAAATCGAAATTGTGGCGGCGAATGAACCAGATTGCGTGGATTGGCGACACCGTCAGTGTTTGAAACGCCACTGCCGCGCGTACACACCACACACCGGTCAACGCCGCCGGGTATAGCAACGCTCCCATGTTATTACCGTTACTACTTTTTTTTCCCCCTACACAGGCACGTTCTATTATGGAACGTAAACAAAACTCAAAACCAGTCCGAGACACAACTCGTTGTGCGGTTGTCGTGTTTTCCCGTGTGTGTGCGTACATTTCGGCGTTTTATCATTTTGTGTTGTTGTTATTATTATTATTATTATTTTGTTTTGTTATCGAATAAAAATGTTCGCCAAACCACCGCGCTTTTAATATTACATTATATAGGTACGTGTTAATTTTATTAAGATATTGGCGTGTGCGGATCACGGTTTTCTTGTGTTTTGTTAATTCCAAAGGCTCGGAGTAACCCGTGAAGACGGTCGTTCAACGATGTGACTTCTTTAACATGGTGAGTTCCCAAAATGTTTATCAAATTTTTTTAAAATTTATAATAATCTTTAAGCGTTTGTGATCTAAACTGTCGTTGTGGTCATCAGTTCTTGAAAGAATATATATTTTTTATACGGTGTCCGAAATAGAAATGTTTAATTAACATTGGTATAAAAATACTCGTATAATTAATATAGGTATATTGGAATAATTATTTTCATCCAAATTTCCTAATGAAGATTAACAACCATTATTTTTGTAAATGAATACTGAAAATCTCGGTAAAATGTAGATTATTTTGAAGTATAAACGTATATCCGAATTATTTTAACTAGGTGTTTCAATTTCCCTTCTCATTTTATACGGGTTTTCAATGTTCAACGTTAAGTGGTTTAGCAATATTTATTTTATACCTACATACCTAGGTAACTTTTTTAAAGAAATTATAAGTCAAATTTGTTTATTCTTAATTATTTTGAATTGTTATAGAAAGTGTGAATGAATTTAGATATCAATTGCATACCGAATATAGGGAACTAACTCGGTTATTGATCCTACAATAAGTATATCAGGAACCATTTCGAAAATCGGATGCCGGAAGTTATTACTTATTATTATAAGATAATCTCGTCTCGAGATAAAATGTGTTGCTCAATTTATCAGTATGCGTTTTCGATTAAATTTAATACAAATTTTATATTAGGCATCTAATAATTTTTTAGAGTTGTTCAAAGTTCCTACTTCAAACATACATTATTGATGAGATTATTGATTATACCGTGTCTTAAAATACTTTAGGAACGATAATGAAGTCAGAATTTGTTGGCCGTATTTAGTTACCAATGTTATTATTTTATTACCATTTTAGTATTATCAAAAATATTTAAAAAAATATATATTAAATATTTTATAAATAATAAAATATATATATTATTTTTGCTCACTTTTCCTGATTGTAATTATGAAATGAGTGCATTAAATTACGTACATCGGACATACAAAATAAATCGAATAAAATGATTTCTGTATTGAGTTTTTTTCGAATTCGACTATAAAGTTTTTTTTCAGTTGTACGATAAAACAATTATATTAAAAATTGTTATTAAATATATGTCTCTATAAGGTATATTTACATAATATGTAAAATGTTCCACAGTCTCGAAGTGCAATAATATGCTCAATATAAAAACCAACAGAAAAAAGATATACCTACTATAAAAATATTATTAGCTGATGTTAAATTGTAAACATTAACTTTATCATAGGATTTCGCAATGTAATATTTTTTTATTGAGTTAGGTACGTAAAATGTAATTGAAATTTGAATCCTATATAGGCTATACATATCTTATTAAACGGTAGTCTGGTAATCTTATAATTTTAAAAACAATAAACAATTAACAATATAGAACACGTAGGTACCTATATATAACCTGGTATATAGTACCTATGTAGGTATTAGCTACCTACTAATATAGGTACGTACACTTACATAATATTCTTAAAATATGAAATGTATTACAATACCTATATTAATAGTTAGTATTTATTAGTAATTATTAGTACTTAATGTAACTTATATTTATCTTAAATGTATCGTATCTTAAACCTATAGTAGGTACCTGGGTATAAATAAATTATAATTTATTGCTTCTTATAAACGAACAATAATTTTTTTTTCTTACATTTTTAATAACCAAGGACTAATATAAGGTTTTATTTTCAAGTTTAGTGACAAAAGTACAAAACTCATTAAATTATTGATAATACCTATGTATAAGTAGCTATATTTATAATACCCATTATTATCATTATTAATTGATTAGATACCTATATTATATATAATATATAATTGATGCTGTTATATAATTTACACAGTTGACAAGGACATTTTCTAAAATTTTATTTGTTATCTATTCAAAATGTATAGAATTAAATAAATACATGTTATTGTGTTATTTTACCTGAAAAAATGTTTTACTCGAAAAATGTTTCTCGGGTTGTAGTTTATCATAATGAAACTAAATTTTTACACAATATAGCGTCCTCAATAGTAGGTATATTAATAATATTTCATTGATTCACACGATTGATTTATTTTAATGGTGTTGAGGTAGAAAACAGTATAACATAGTTTTGTGCTGGTATCTAATAATACACTATTTTGAATAAGCAGGAAACAATTTTTATCGATTAGGAATTATTAATTAAAATAATTCAATAATAATAGTCAGTTAAATTATTTTTAAATATTCATCATTAACATTTATATAAATTTACATCAAAGTATCAAACAATTAGTTACCTATATAAAGATAAATAGTACGTAGGTAATTAAGAAAACAAATAATATGATGGCATAAAGAATAGTCTAGGTAGTAGAAAGTATCTTAATAATCTATTACCTATCGACAATCTATAATAAAGACATTATTTAAAACTTTACAAATAATGTTTTATGAATTACCTATATTTAAGATTTATTTTTCCAAAACCTCCATATATTTAAATAAACACTAAACTAGCAACCATACCTAATATTATTATATTATAAAGAAAATAAAAGGACGCCAAAAACTAAATAATATAATATGTTTAAATGGTTTTATTGCGTCTATCATTCCAAGTACATCTATTAGTATTATATTTATATAGGTTCTTATACCTGTTGTGTTTTTTTTTACGTGGTAAAATGCAACATCGTACAGTTTGGGTTTTGAAAAACTGTGTCTAGTCTTTTGTATTCAAATCTCCAGCACGGCGCCATTTCAAAGGACAAAAAGTAACAGTTCATATAATCGGCGCCATAGGAACGCACCCCCGAGTGGCACCCCTTATATAAAATATAAATAATTTTAACACGAAATACAGACGAATAAATAATCTCTGGGTAAAATCTCGACATTGCAAATTAACAACTGGTTTAAATGTTTAATATATGAAGAGAGAGAAAATATATACACATAATGTCAGTTAAATCGTCGGGCTCCACGGGGTCTAAGACTGGCGGCCGGAAAAGGCGTGGTTGTAGATCACCCACTGGAACCAGTTCAATAATTTCTTATAAATGGAAGTTCTCTTGTACCTCGTACCTTGAAACATGACGGTTGTTTATTCTTAAAAATTATTATAATTAAAAATATTATTATTGTTTTTTTTTATATAGTTCCATTCAATCTTACCGCTCATATTAGGATATGCTCGTTTTTTAATTTAATAATTTTTATTTTATATTTATTTGTATACGTCATTGATGCCTCTATCAAACGTGGTTACAAAAGGGGCCATGGGAGCAATATCCCTCCAAAATTTCAGATTTTGTGTGGAAATGTATACGAAAGATCTTTGTTTATTCTGATAATGTAAAACTGAAGTATAATACTACATTACTACATAATTTTGACTTACTTGGGATAAAAAATAAATATTAAAATGCATAGAAACAATAATATTCAAAATTGTAATTAAATAAAAGTTGTAGAGTTTGTGAATAAAATAGAATAATATGCATTAAATAATACACAATTGTTTTATAATATGCATTATTATTCAAAATATCCTTAGTAGTTAGACTGCAGCTATTTACTGCTATTCTATACCTAATACTAATATAATATACCAGATACCTACCTATTTGATTTCATAATTAAATGTTAGGTGTATAGGTACTGTATGTCTGTATACCTATTATATTACTTATTTCGTCATGTGTGTAGGTTTCATGTAACATATTTGAGATTGTAGAAATTAATAATTTGAACTTGAATTTTCTATGTAAATTAATTGCGCGTATATTACCTAAGTTATAGGTAGTGGTGGTTTTTCAAATTGTTTCTGAGGAAGGTTAGGGCCAAAATATCACTTTCAAAAAGATGATATAATCAAAAAAATAGGCATTCACAATTCACATATCCCTATATGTGAGCCTATATGTCACTGGGGGTTATTAATATACATACCTAAATACTTAGTTATAAAAATAAAATTATAATATATATTGCATATATGTTCATAAAGTTCTGATGGGGGGGGTCAAGTACTCCTGGACCACCTCCATAAGACTGCCCCTGGTTATAGATTCAAATTTTCTTTTAATTTTTTTAAAATTCTATTTGATGAAACATAGTTAACTTTTTCTACAATTATGGAAATTCACGAATATGTTTATAAGAAAATGTTGTGATTACATAACGATAAAAAGTAGTACAGGTATGAGAATATTTTTAGATTTATTTTAAAATGTAGGTACTTAAATATTTATAAATTAAGTACCTATTATAATTTTATTTCCTAAAACTTCATAAAAATTTTCTATAGGTACAGAAGCCCTTAAAAATTACAGGTGTTGCGTACATTTTTGATTTTCTCTTATAGTATTTAAGAAGTTTAAGCCAGAACCACATATAGTAGTAAAAACTAAATAAACTTAAAAAATATATTTTCAAAAAAAAATGCTTTCAAAAATTATGTTTGAAAAAAAATACATACATTAAAAAAACAATATGTAAAAAAAAAAAAATACATACTTTCAAGAAAATACGTTCAAATAAATACTTTCAAAATAAATATGTTAAAAAAATATTTTCAAATATTTAACTAGCCTCCCGTATTATTTATATAAGGGAGAATAATAATTTTTAAAACGCTGTAAATTTACTAAACATATACTATAATAAGATCTACGTTTACTGCACAATTGATAAGTATAATGTTTATGATGACATTTATTAATAAAATTAGTGACATAAAAATCCTACACAGGGCCGGCTCAATTAAAAATAGTGCACTAGGCAAAATCAAATTTTGCCGTTTCTAAAATAAATAAAAAAAAAATTAACTATTTGTAGAATTTGTGTACACACCTTAATCGTATATATTTTTTCCAGAACCTTTTTGAACTTTTTAAAAACGTAAATAAGAAAAAAAAATCATCAACTTTTTTCGTAGACGAATATACTCTTACAAAATACTTCTTTAAAAACATATAAGCAAAAAAAAAATAGGTCCCACTGTTCGACCTATCTCTCCAAATAAAAATAAAATATGCCACTCTAGGCTATCTTTTAATTTTAAATGTATAACTAGAACGTGTATCCAGACCTCTCCTCGCAAATTTCAGGAGTAGCGTGCGAATTTTAAAAATAGGCTTGCAAATTTATGTAAATTGCGTACTAATTATTTGAAATTTTTTTTTTAAATATTAATATATACTAATGAAGGAGCTGGCGTGATGTCTTGTCAGTTCCCCTCTTGAAATTAAAATTCTGGGCGAAGTAATGGCGTGCAAATTCATGCGAATTTCTTGCTAATTATTTGCATAATTTTTTTTTCAAATTCATAATAAGAGGGGGGCATCCAAACGTACGTCATTTACACTGAAGATTTTATCTTTTCACATTACAAATACTTTTTCTTTTATGAGTGGTGGCATTTGATAATTTAAATTAGCTAAATGATTCGCTATGTACCTGTCGCGCGTGATATCGTTTGGTTAAATTTTTACGATTAGATGGTAGAATGGATGTTCCATTATCTGGTACCTAGTAAAAGAATAACCAAATTACTATCACGAGTGTGCGATAGATAAATATGCATATAGAGAATCATTTCAAATAATATATTGTACAAAACAATACTGTGCTAACTGATAATTTAAATCACCAAATGTCATTAATCGGTGAGTGATGGAATGAACATTTATAAAGTGAAAAAATACCTAAAACCGTCTACAGACGAGATTTAAAAATGATATTGTATGTTTTGGAATGTCCTCTAATCATTTTAAAAAATTACCATTAAAAACGATGAACTACGTATAATGTGTACGAATTTATATGTATTAATTAATAATAATAATAATAATAAAAATAAAAATAATAAAAACAATGTGCTTAGTGGTCAAAAAAACACTAAGCTTAATAAATTAGTGAGTGATTTCTTGTGAGGGTTTTACTCGGGGTTTTAGTATGTGTTTTTAAACTTCCAAAAATGTGAATAGTAGCAAGACTTTTCTATATTTTTCATTTGGAAAATACGAAATCAAATGAATACATTTAGAGACACATATTGTGTTCGTCGTCTATTTTAATAATGTGGATTTTTCTAAATAGTTTTTACCGAGGTTTTTACTAAATAACTTAATCATATACCTATACATGTAAATTTTTAATACGCACGATTGGAACGCTTTATTAAAAATTTCGGCTTAATTATCTTTGTGAAAACGCATGCATTTGCTTTTCAATATTGTAATTTCGTTATCATTACTATCCAAATGATTTTTAAGTTATCACTTGTTATGTTTTTGTTTCAGTATAAAACTATTCTTATAACTAAAGATTATTTCCATGTACAAAGATAGCTTTAATTTCTTAGACCATTAATCTGATATTATAGAAGTCATTTAAAAATATGATTCACATATAAAACGATGAATCATACGTATAGAAGGGTTGTCGCGTGACTTAGGTTTGCACTTAATGACTAATAATGACCGGTGGTCGGAAGACATAAGCCATACCAACTCATTTGCGGTCACGAATGAGTAGTCATAGGTGCTTCCAATGGGAAATTTTAATGGTGTAACTCGATTCCTAGGGTAAAGTGTCATTTTGAAGTATTCGTAATTCTATATATTATTGCACGTGAAATACTGTCAATTTAACTCGTGAAAATGGTTTTAATTGAGACATATTTGATGTTATTGTAATTTATTATTAATTATTAGTAGATGTATTTTGTAATTATAATTTTTTTTCCAACTCGTATTTATCATAGTCAAAAATAATTACTTTACATTTTTAGAATTTTTAGAATTTGTAAATATTTATAATACATTATAGTATCTGATTAACATATTAAAAAAAAAAAATAGGTATAAATAAATAAAAGTGCCAAGTATGATGATTATGCTTTTAAATATTGTGTTTTAGCAATTAAATTTGTTAACGGTGCCAAAAATCATTATTGGACATGATAGTTTTATTTCATAGTATCTACTCTATTTTTTTCCCTAGCAATATGGTTACCATTAATCAATTTAAAAATAGTTGAATTTTAAAGTTTTAACTCTAAATTTATACTATTTGTGATATCCGAGGTTGCAATATATTTGAAGAGTTTTAATTTAACAACAATATAATTTTAGAATTAAGGCATTTAACCGTGTCCGTTTGAACTTTTCCGTTCATTCATACCTATTTTATATCACATAAGTTAGGATTTTCTAAGGATAATAAAATGACATCTCCGAACCTGTTGGGTTAACTTTGTGTCGTCGTAGCGTATCGTAAAATAAAAAAGGTAAAACGAGAGCTATAAAAAAAATCAAAACCGGTTTGTTGAGAAGTAGAAATTGCCTGCGGTCGATTGTTTTTTACAGGTTTGCTGATCTTTAATACTTCCAACCGACTAAGCCTCTGAAGCTTCCAAATAGGTACCAATTAGATAATTTATCCAAAGACCAGCTAAAAACCTTGAATAATATGTTGTCATTAAGCAATCATCAATCAGACTTTACAACATAAAATTAAAAAATAACATTAACATTTTAAATACACGTGCTTAATGAACTAAAATTATGTTGCAAATAAAAATTACAAACAAATTTTGACTGAAATATAATATAAACAAAGGTAAGTATACATTTTAATCATGTTTTTAATTTAATAAATATGTTCTGAAGTTCCTTAATAAATTATTTGATTGTGTATAGTATTATTCAATCAACATATATAATAAAAAAAAACCCGGTAAATAGAGGGTGGAAGCACTTTGCTTATCGGACCGGATACTCTTGATGGATGTATTGCATTCAATAAAACTATTAATGTTTGCAGTATTCAGTATGTTTAATATTTTATAAGAACGTTGGAATAAATGGGATTTCGTGTGACCTTATTTATATATATTATATATATATATATAATATATTTTTCGTCATAATGTACCTGGATCGTTTTGTACTCTTATGTTTTTTTCCTTGTCGTTTTATTCCAATATTCAGTTACCAATATTAATACTTGCTTTTAAAACAATTAAATAAATTAAGCTAAAAAGTAAAACTATTAAATTTGTACAAGTAGATTTACTTATAATAATAATTCAACAATTTGGGTGATACTTGACAAGCGAATGTGGAACGAATTTTATGTAAAAAATGCATGTCAGTATATGTTATATTCCCGTTTTTTTTTTTTAACAAAATATGGCTGGGCTAAAGACAATCAGCAATCTCATAGGTGTAAAATTACTGTGGGATATGCATGATATGATAAAAATGGAAAAATAATTTCATCAAAGAACAATTTCGATTAAATTAGCTACTGTGTACATATATAGAGATTAGATCAAGTCTTCTGGTTGAAAAATTTCATAAACAATCAGAATCTTAAATGGTGTTTTAATCTGTTTTGATTTTTAAATATTAACAAGGTAAATAGGTACCTAGTTGAAGTTGAAGATTTTAAGATTTTGAGTATCTATACATATATGTACATATACTTTGTATATTATAATATATTGATATGAATTTAATCATTAATATTATCTATAATATTAATATCTATCTATTTTAAATTGTTTACTTAATATATTTTGAATTTCGATGTATAAATTCATCCAATATTTTAATAACAGTTGGGACATAAGTACTAAAGTAACATTTAAATCGTATATATTTAATAATATACATATACTAATTGAATTACCTACTTGTATAACCCATAGAATATTATAAGTAAGATTTATTTCTTCATATTAATATATCATATTTTATATGATGTATGTATTTTATATTATAAATATCCTATCTCATTGCATTTTTAACGCCTATTATGTGTTTTAAAAGCTGTGTCTTTGACATTGAAACAATTTTGCACGTAAAATTGTGGACTATTGTTCAAAAAGTAAAACAATAGTTGTCAAATCAACATAATTATTTTTACAAAATTAATTTTTTTCTCACTTTTTCAATAAAACTAAAAATACATGTATCTTAAATAACTTTTAACAACACACAATCCGTTAATGATTATGGTTTGTATATTATATTAGTGTATAAATTATAATTATTTTAACTAGTCCATAGGCATTTCCTACGGAACCGGTTTCGTTGCTGTAGGTTCACCAAACATAGGTTCTTTAAAAATATACGGAATGATTTCTACTGTATACGAGTACACTTCTGTGCTCTAAAAATTAGTTTCTGGCAGGATTTGATGTCACCCCTTACAATTTACATTAATGTCATAATTCACTATTAGTCGATCACAATAAATTGACCTCCAAATCGGTGTATTTGTCATTTATAATATTGTATTAACGAGGGGTATTAGGTAGTAAAATGGAATTATGATGACATTTTTCGATAGTTTCCAAATTCCAATAGTATATAGTATAGGTAATATAGTAGTGGTCGTTTGAAATTTTAATACATTTCTTAAATCTAATGTGTTTTAAATTATTTTATTTCATATTTATATTAATCAGCTACTATATAGCTACTAATAAGAAATATACTCGGGAATATACTACCTATAAAATATATTACTTATATTGTTAGTTTCGTATCCACTCTTTATTATATAAATAATATATTATATAGATTATCATTTATTATTATGAATTAGTTCTTCCAATTTTTTCTTATAATCATCAAATAAATTAAAATTTTTTTGTAATATTTCTAATACGTCGGTCAATTACATGTAATTAACTAGTTTTAGGAAAAGCCCTAAAGTTAATACCTACCAAAACGAATCTTGACACTTCACAGTTCAAAAATCTAGCCGGGGGATTCTATTGTTCATCACTTTATTTTTATATGTTCCTTATATTAAAGTTATTTTTTGTAATCCTTTCAATAGAGTAGAGAGATTTTCTATGCGCACGTTGTTTATTTTTTACTTTTGTGCACCCGACAACAATGGCCTTCCATTATTCGACCCGTTCTACACGACTCTTCGTTTATTAAGCATCAGTTAGTCGCTGTCCTTAGAAGACTAATTTTTTATTTTCGCACCTGTTCGGGTTTTTACGCATGTTCATCCGTAGATAATGTTCGTTGGATATTCTATGTATATAAAATGAATATACACTTTTACATACATATACGAGTATATGCATTTGTGTAGGTATTAAGTAGGTACATTCTACGTTTTTCCGATATTAGCAAAAATGATTGAGGTATTAAAATTTGAAAAAATTTAAAAGTATTGCAATACTTATATATTTGCGTTGTTTTATTCTTATTTAGAAAACATAATATTTAATAAATGAATTATAAATTAGGTACCTACTTCCAAAATAATTTAACACTAATGCTCGTCCCGTTACTATGTATTACATAAACATCATTATATGTAACATAGCTATGTAACCCTCAAGAAATTTATGTGAGCCCATAAGTTCAGTGTTGCAGAAAGAATATTTATGTATCTCATTACTATATATTAGGTTATGGAGGGGTATCATATTTTTATGTGGTTGATATTTTCATATTGGTTTTATTTCTTTGTTTGATGGGCACATATTTCCTTGGCGAACCATCGTTACAGGCGACTATACTCAACGACCGGCACCAACAACTGCCCGCAGCGTTAATTTTTTTCTCATCCACTATGTACCTATAGTATTTACTGACTACTGACTTTTCGACACAACAATTTGTTTCCTTTTTTTATTAAATTATATTTTCTATTATAAATATATATTTAAAATTGGAATTAATTATTAAAGTAGGTACAATAGATATAAAAGAAGTTCTATAATATATTAGGTATATACAAAGATAAACCTATAAATGTAAAACATTATTGTCATTTTATTATAATATAATAGGTAGGAGGTATTATTTTTGTTACAAAATATATTAAATTAGTCAAACTAAAAATAAATATATTATTATAATAATTGACAGAATTATAACTGAAAAATCATAATATTAAATATAAATCATAACTTATGTGATGAAATTTGAGCGCATAACTCTATGTAGGTACCTATAAGTTTATGGGACATCTGTCATCTAGCACATAAATTGTTTGTATTAGTAGGGACATATATAATAATAATAATAATCATTATATTTATATAAAAAGAAATATAACCCGTTTAGGTAAATATAATATTACAAACATACCTAATTATAATCAATTTTTAAGAATCTAATATTATTATTCATTATCGTCACAACTCGTAGGATAAAATAAAATAATTTTTAGAAATATATCACACTTCTTGGATATAGTTAGATAATTTATTTAATGTTCTTGATTTCCAAAATTCAGTGTCGCATAATAATTTTTCCATGCCATCGTTTCGGTGTTATATATTTATATCATTACATTTTTAATTGAGTTGATTTGATGATCGTTATTGTATTTGAGATTTACCCAAATGAGCTTTATGCTTTTTACCCAAAGAGGCTATGAAATTTTATCCAAACGTGCCATAAAAAATGTCAAATTTATCTTAACGTTGTCTTTACAGAAATAGTTACCTATATTAATTGTTTTAATTAAATTAGTTAATTCAAACGAAATCGATTACTTAAGGGATATTTTTCTGTATCGTATATACCTATGTGTAAAACTGTAGTTACTTTTATGTTTCGTGTAATTTGTAATAAATTACAGTTATATATATATTATATTCTTTCAGTCACTGTAAATATGATTTAAATTAATAATATGTATTTTATTACGTTTTTTCTAAATAGTTATAATTTATAAAATGAATGCAAAATGCTTATTAGCATAAATAGGTAGATAGGTATACACAACAATTTTTTCAATGAACGTTTTTTACATGTATAATAATTATACTAAATCTGCTGTTATTAAAATAAGATAACACTATTTTATATTGAATTGCATACAAACCATATTTATTTTATATGATCAAATACCTACTATACCTACTTCATTCCGTTTTGTTTATTTATGTATTTCGTTAGATAACATTTATTAATTATTTAAATAATTATTAATAATTTATTTTGTAAAATAAGTTATATATTTTAGTAATCTACTCGTATATATAGCAATATATATATATATATATATATATATTGCGGTTATATTATTGAGTACCTATAATATAATATATACATATTACCTACCTAATCTAGTATAATAGTAATAGTAAATAGTACTTACTATTTTATTCTAGAATTTAGTTAATTTTCATTTAATATAATATACATATACAATTGATAATTTCAAATGTTTCATTGTATATTTTTTTTCTTACTATTTTGTATTTTTTTGTACCATCGACGTTCTATTTCATTTGTAGTAGATTTTGGCACACATGTACTATGACGCAAATCCGCTGCCAGACTTCCATGTATTTTTTAAATGGTTTTCTTTATTTTTATACTATTTGTTAAACTTTTAAATATTACTCTTGTAGCAGTTTTTATAAAATGCTTATTCATATGTAATTTTGTTTTCTAGATGACGTTCAAAATTACATCTTGAAGTTTAGATTTCATATTTTATGCTGGAGACTAAGGTGAGATATTTATTATTTAACTGCTATACCCAGAATTAAATATATTGTTAGTAATATATCTTTGTGCCCTAGTAAGTCACTGGCCACTGTTCCACTGGCCCATGATTTTGAAATGTGTTCACTTATGTGTATAATTAGAAAATCTATAAATTTTTATTATTATAAAGAAAAATGCATAAATCTACATAGTTTATATAGTTACAATGAAAATTATTTTATTCTGAGGAATCATATTATTATATATCATATATTAAATTAAAATACTGTCAAAATTAAAATCAATTATATCTTATATTTGAATCTTTATAATGGTAATACATTTTATATAGGTAATCTTCATACAAAATATTTTGAGCATATTATATATTATTATGTACTATTTTCAGTAACACGTTTCGCTTCTTAACTGGAGTCAAAACATAATTTATTATTTTGTTTCTTTATCGTAGGGTCCCTTTCGATGGCTTGATGTATTATCTACGTTTTTGTACACCTGCCTGTTTTCTGTATACGACTCGTTCTTTTGTGACGTATATTCAGCTCAGCCGTTGATTTGTATGAGAAGCATATTTTTATAAGAGAAATCTTGGGGTCTTATGCATAATACCTATTATACGTGATATGATATTTATGGATTAGTAGTATTTTTAAGCTGTACAATACAAATATCATGGTCTCACTCATAAACTGGCAGATTGTAATATTCCATTTGTGATTATAACTTTACCAATATAATATAATAACGACAATTTTTGAAGCTATTATAATTTTGTCTTTTTAAAAAATGTGGTTATTATTATTATTATTACTGTTTGTCGTTATCTGACTAAGCGAACAAAAGGATCGAGGGCTTAAAATAAAAAATAGCATGTCACCATTGAACAATACCTAATTGCGCGACAAAGCTCCATTTTAGGTATATGGGGATAAAATGGTGTGCTCTTAAAACTATTGTTATAAGGTGATTTTGCACTTTAAGATTTTAAGTACCCAAGTGTGTGATACATTTTTTGCCGTTGTTGACTGTAGTTACCGTAGTAATTAAAAAATTATATTAAATTGAGAATTGGCAATAAATAATATCTATATATTTTTATCATACGTACCTTAAATAATTAAATATGACTAAAATATTATATACCTATTAAAATATATTCTTACAGAACGTTAAAATAATGTTGTTATTTTAACATTTACTATACCTACATGGGTATATCCCTTGGTATATTTTCATAGTAGTTGTTCAAAAATAAACTAAAATTCAAGTTTTGGTAAAAAAAATATTTACAGCTATAAAACTTATTTATTCTTAAAGTAAAATTGAAAAAAATAATCGTATATAATGGCTATGCCACAGACTCCACGGTTTAAACCAGCTGGAGGACACGTCACGATTATCCCTTCTTCGCCCCCGTGTCTACATTCATCGTGTACAATAGAACTGGTTTGCCTGCAGAAGCCGCTGTTGTTCAGATGAGACGTACAGCGACCGTTTTGTCGTATTTTTTTTTCCTTAAAGACGTTCTTTCAAATGTGTAATACAGAATACCAGCGGTTTTATTCCCCTCATTTTAAATATTTTCCATATTGTTCAATCATATAATATTAACTATATATATATATATATATATACATAAGCAAAAAAATGGTAGGTTTCTTATGTTTCTATTGTTTTAGCTTTGATTTATATAGCGTTAGCAAAGTAAAATTCATATGCCATTTTTATATCTACGAAAAATATTTAGATTTAATCGGAATACTTGTATTACTTGTAATCAAAATCAAAAATTGGTAAATAATTATAAAACGTTATGATTTTTTTTGTTTTAAATATTATCAATGCAATAAATAGATAATGTGCCATATGGATGTGTCCAAAAAACGAACTCAATTGGGTTATAATGCTTATGAATTATGACGTAAATTTCTTTTGATGATAACTCGTCTAGACTTTTATTAGTTGATTTATAATTATTTTAACAATAATTATTATCCTAGTTCAGACTATAAAGATTTTTTCCTATATTATTAATGATAGTACTTTGAGGGTGAGTAACCAGTTTGTTTTTATTTTTTACTTAGCTATAGTGAAATTAATTCGCAATCCAGTATGAAGAAAGGACAAAACGCATGTACAGAAGATAAATATTGTAAAAAATCCGGTCGTATTGTCTTCTGCCGTGTGTTTGTTGCCTAACAGGTCGCACTAATGGAGTTCATTTGTTTTTCTTATGCGGTGTTTAGTTTCACGGTCAACACAGTGTACTAGCACAGGATTGGACAGAAGCTTCTCAGTCTGTATTTATTCGTGGCCGTCAGTGCATAATAACTATAATATACAAATGTAACTTTTCGTAATGAACCATTGCGCTGTACCAATCGTGCACGTATTGATGTAATATCTGCAGATACTTTATAATATAATATATTATTATAATATATTATCTGTACTTTAAAGAAAAAAAACCATTAGTCAGGATACTGAAACTTCACGATGATACACTTGGATGGTTTGCGTAAATATGTAACTGATATTTAGTATTAGTTGGGAAAACTGCCGAAACGAATTAAATAATTTACCTATTTTAGTTCTTGTATTGAATAATTATTTAGGCGCAGTGATACGAAATAATATATTATACATAATATTCGTATTATGTATCTTGATCTATAGTTGATTCTATATAGTTCTATAGTTTGTCACGTTATATTTATATTATACTTAGGTATAGTATCTATAATGTTATGCTTTCAATAAATATTATATGAAACAAATGAGGTATTATAATATGTGCCTAAATAGTTAGTGTATAGTATTTTTTTTTAATAAATTAACAGTTTTTCATCCTCTTATTTCCCATACCATAATACATGTTCAGGTGTTCACATATTAGGGGAGTCGAAGATGGTTCTTGATAGCTACGACAAGCATAGCTACCAAATTATTGGACGGGTTTGGTAATTATAGCCGGTTTGCATCACAGACAACTGACGAGCCAAAAAGAAAAAAATCTTGTCGGCTACATCATTTGCTACTTGGAAGTCGAACCGCGGACATCGTGTCCTGAAACGCGCGTTTTGACCATTCAGCCACAATCGACCCCTCAGAATATGAATTAAGTTATATTTTCAAATACTTGAAAAATAATTTCTATTGTAAAATGGGGTAGAATGTATGAGTGCTGAAAAAATTATATTAAAAACAAAAAACTATTCCCGTTATATGTCAATTGTATAATTAAAAAATTCAAATAATAGACGAATGTATTATAGGGTTATTGATCCTAACTTATTGAACATAGGGTTATTGAATACTTAAAAAATCTTGTTCATGTGATATTCATTTACAATAGATACGCTTTATAATTTTTCTTATTGACTCTACAGGTGGCTGTAGGTCTTAATTCATATAAAACAACAGTAGGTATACCACCTCCTAATTAATTAATATATTAATATAGTAGGTATAAATATATATTTATGTGAAAGTATATGTCCCAAATTATTTTATTTATATTATTTAAGATTTGTCTGGGGATTGTTTTAGTAT
Source organism: Pemphigus obesinymphae (assembly GCA_025469235.1). NCBI lineage: Eukaryota > Metazoa > Arthropoda > Insecta > Hemiptera > Aphididae > Pemphigus > Pemphigus obesinymphae. Next base: position 176,210 of record JAIPRL010000064.1, on the reverse strand, counting down.
TGTAAACGTGCCAGATTGGACATTGTCCATTTTTATTTGCTCAATCATAAGTCATGTTTTCAAATTCTGAATTCGAATGTTTCTATTCATAATTTTAAACTTTATTTTGTTAGTTTAAATTAATAATACATACATTTAATATTATAATTTAAAAAATATAAGTTCCTACCTAAGTACCTAAGTATAAATTACATATTTTGTATAGATATTATTTTGTATATACGTACAATTATTTTAATATTAGATAGGTTTATTTAAAAAATAAGTTATTAAATTACAATAGCTGATAGCATACTTTATGATTATATAGTACGTATATTTGTATAACATAAATTATGATATAAAGCAGGGTTAGTAAAAATATCTGGTCAGTAGGGTTGGAAACAATCCACATTGATATAATATATAGGATATACCTCGGGATATACTGACGTTGGATACCTACTATGGATATGCTAAATTTGAAAATAATGATACATTTTTCTTTTAGTAAAACAATTTTGAACTCCATTCAGTGTAATTATACATAACTACCAATATTACTGTAAAAAAGTGTTTACAAATGTATGACGCGTATAGTATGTGTTATATAGCAGTATAAAATATACCTATACTCTGTGAAAATGTCAAATTTCTATATCCGTTTTTTTTTTTTTTTGAATTACCAGGAAATAACCAATTTTAGTTATTCCTTACACATTTATCAAAACATTACCATCCTGATGACATTTGCTACTGGAAAGTGACTTTAATACACGCGTATACCGATTGGAACAAATATTCGGCTGAAATTTTTTTAACAGAAAGTTAAAAAAAATTCGTACAGATATACGAGTAGATGGTTGAAGTTGGTTCATCGCCCCTTCGGCCCTCGGATAGTACAGAGTATTGTTATTATTTAAAATTTGAAAGCAAAGATAAATCAATGTATCAATATATTTGAAAAACGATTCGCAATAAACGCAAGTTAATACCAATATATTTTCGCTTAGTATCTAAAATAATACATGTTTTAATTGTATATAGGTACACTTATATATACCTATATGTATAATGTATGTACCTATATGTATATATTGTATTCGTCAAAAACTAATGTATTGATAATATACTTTACTTTCTCCATAGTGATAACTATACGACATTAACTTGTATTATATTTTAATAATACCTGTATACTATATTATAGAAGGCATTTATTATATGACTTATACAGTTATACCTATGTATTACGTATGCACTGCTATTTGATTGACATATTTTAATAATAATTGTGTTTTATAATATAATTGGTATTTTGATATATAATAATATTATATAGGTTTACAATAGTTTACATATTATAAAGTAGTATATAATATATCATAATAATCATTAAATAATATTTAATTAAATTTATAATAATAATAATTTATTTATTTTATTTCATATTTTACCAATATAATTTATGGTCATATTATATATGTATAACATAAAAAATAGTGGGGAGAGAAGGCGAATGAGAAGAAGAATGTATAACGTAATATACATTTAGGTAAATACTAAATATGTACAATACATGCTTTATAAATCATATAATTTTCAATCCAACCATAGGTTATATGTGTTTATGTGAAAATCTTATAAGTATTTAATAATTAATAACATATACAAACAATGATTTTTAGTCTTTACCTTTACCTATATATAGTTTGTATTATGTAAGGGTGTGTTATAGAAATGCAGACCAATCGAGTTTAACCTTCACACGTTTTCTGTACAGAACCTTGGTTTGACAAATGAAGCAATTTACAGTCTCTGAAATTATTTATTAAATGTATTTTACTTTATTTTATTAAATACAAAAAGAACAATAATGATCAATTATGAGTATTAAAAAAAAAATAAAAATCATATTTTGCTGTTTACTTGAGAGGTCAAATTCATTCACCATGTATTAAATACGAATCCCCTAAAAAATAACCCCGGAAAAAATAACCACGGAATTTTAGACCCCGAAAAAATAACCACGGAAAAAATAACCCCGAGAAAAAATAACCCCAGAAAAAATAACCCCGAGAAAAATTTAAGAAAACGGCAATAATAAAGATGTATTTTTTTAATAATATAATTAATAATATTTTATAATTTTAATATATTTATACTAATTGCTCCTATGTGTACCTATATCTATAATAATTTACTAGTTTTAAATTTTGAGTGGAGCGAAGAATCTATTGGTTTTAC
>JAIPRL010000064.1:92480-173884 GCA_025469235.1 Pemphigus obesinymphae | reverse complement strand
AGAAAAAATTCTAAATTCTGTGTTATCTAAAGTTGTGTAGTATAATAGGTAAGGTATCTTAGTAAATAATGTTTGGGGTTATTTTTTCTCGGGGTTATTTTTTCTCAGGGTTATTTTTTCCGGGGTTATTTTTTCGGGATCTAAAATTCCGGGGTTTTTTTTTTCCGGGGTTATTTTTTCGCGTTACCATTAAATACATAGGTTTAGAATTGTGTACATTTTTTAAATGTCTATATACTTAATACTTTTCAATGATTTATATTAAATAGGTAATTTTTAAATTTTATAAATTTGATCAAAATTAATTTTATTTTATAAAATATTTTTTTCATTTATAATGAAAAATATTATTCTACTATTCCCTTTTTAGATTCTGAGTGGAGTGATATTTAGTTGTACCTAAATATTACTATAATGCAAATTCATTAAACTATTTTTTTCTATACCTATTCATAATGTATCAATTACCGCAGTATATTATATCCTTGTTTTTCTTACCTATTTATTTATTTTACTACCATATTTTTACAATTTATAAAAACTTATTATTATTAAAATTCGTGTCTCAAAACAGTAAAAATAGTGCAAAACATTGGTCTTCATCTAAAGATTAAAAATTTCAGGACTGATTTACTTAAATCACTTTTTGTTCTATTTTTTCCCAGTTACTTCACTTTGTCAGTAGTCATTTCTTACTTTTGTTGTTTTTTTTTTTTTATCTAAATACTAAATAAAATCTAATATTATAAATTATTTTTACTTATTATTTATTTTAATAAAAAAAGATTTCAAGATACAGAAGTTGGTCCTCAGGCAGGATATAATGTATTATTATTATTTACACACATGTAATGATAATTAGGAATAGCTATTTATTATAATTACTTTTTTGAAATTATTTTTTACTTTAATCACTTTTTTTTTAAAATCACTATCAGCCCTGAAATTTAAACGTGTCCCCATGGTCGTGGAAGGTAAAATGAAACAATTTGAATGTAGAAAATGTAAATTTAGTATATACCTACCATGACGTGTCTGTTTTACTAAGAAGTACCTACATATTATCATTGATTATAAATACAATATATAATCAATGATATTATGTATTATTATATGTGTACAACACGATCACGAATGCATTTCACTGATATATTTATGTATAATATTGTAAGTGATTTTTAAAACTATTTTATTGTTATTGGTAGTAATGGTATATTATGTATTTTAATCTAATAAATGAATCTTGACCCATGGTCATTATACTGGTCCAGATATTATCGAGCCTATATGGGCGTTCCGAAAATGTTTTTCCCATTGTCAACGTTAGATTCGCACCTTTTACTCGTAGCTTAAGGATACTTTCGACCTTGCTATATCATAACCAAACGTCCTTTATTCGGATTTAGACTATTATAAATACGTATTTATTCAATGATTTTTTTCTCTGGTACATCAGACGTATTATTGGCGTTGTTGTTATTTTTGTTTTCGTAAGTTACGTTACATATTTATGACTTGAACTATAATTAGTTTCAACTACCTAACTTTATATTTACTCACAATATATTTTTTCTATTTTCTATTTGCATAGGTACTGAAATGTATAGCCTATATGGCTATATAAAGCTACAATAGTGAATTTATTATATTTTTTTGTGGTTATGCAGGTGTTCTAATATATTATAATATGTGTTGTCTGTAGGTACCTATATGAATGTTTCAAATGTTTTATCTTCACTATATGAGAGAACAAACTAAAAGTGTTGATTGTTTAAATTTTACACGTACTGCAATATTATATAATATTTTTATTTTTATTGATTGTATGAGCTTTAAGGGGCTTATATACGTTAAGAGGGGTAAACAAATACTTAATATTGGTGGATCTACGGCTGATATACGAAATTTTTTTTTAAAAAAGGGTTTACAGTGTGTAGCACAACTCTGCAGGAATTATCTGATATCATAAATACAACATTTTTTATTAGTATATAGACAGTAACTAGTATTTAATCGTTCAGTTTTGGAAAATGTTCATTAGAAACAAAATGGTGGCTCATAAAATAAGTGTTTTGATTTTTACAATAAAAATTATTTTTTGTTTTGTTAATAAAAAATTCCACTTAAAACATAAATCCTACCATTAAGTACAAAATATTCACGTGAAAAATAAATACAAACAATTTCTGATAGATCGATTCATTAGTTTTTGAAATATTTTAAAGTGATAGTGATGTTTACACAACAGCCCGGATTTTTGTAAATATTTGTCGGATCGATTTGAAACTTTCACGAAATATTTTTCAAAATACTCACTTTTAGAAAATATAATGTTTGATAATTCTAAACGTATAAATACTAAAGTTCAAATTCTTTAAATCAACCGAGTTAAATGCAGTATTATTTTTATAGAATACCTTTTCCAATTTATTATTATTTTTTTGTTATTGTGACTTGTGAGAACTATATAAAATATAGGTTATATAAAAAAAAAACAAGATATTATTAAATTGATAACAATTAATAAGCAACTTATATAATAGCCATGGTATTACTGCTGCAGGAGGTCTTATATATGTACACTAACTATACATTATATTTTATTTTTGTCAGGTGTCATAAGACAAGATGCAGGTGGTTTAAGGATAAACATGAAAACTATGAAAAAGTTTAATTGTATTTTTTTTTTTTTACTAACAGCCCAAGGGTGGAAAATACTAGTGAAATTTGATGACTTGTATCATCCGGCAATAGTCATCTGTTAGATAGGTACGTAGGTATATAATACATTTTTCCCTACTGTCCGGCTGCTATTGATGCCAAGAAAAAAAAAAGACATACCACCAGATGGTTAAAATAAATATATGAGACAAAATATTAATTACATGGATAGGTAATTATATTGGGTAATAAAAATACAATTGCATTAATAATATATGCACCTATACGTAATACTTATACTCGTATATATGGACGGGACAATTTCCCTCCAAAAATCAGATTCCATTTTCCTCCACAAACAAAATATAATTTTCTTCCAAAAAATATATTTATTTACTTTATATAAAAATAAAATGATATGTACCTAATACACTATATTTATTGGTATTTTACATCGAACTGTTACAAAAACAAATAAAATATATATAAATGACAATCAAAAAAAATCAAGTGTAATTTATTTTTAAATTATTTTAGAAATTTAGTTTATTTATTATTTATCAATATTAAATTTTTAGCAAGTATACCTATTAGATTACTATGACGAATTATTTGGGGAAAATAAAGATAATAATGAATAATAGTTGGTGTTTTTATTTATTTTTTGTCTTTATTATTTTTCTTTTTCATTAGATTAATAATAATTATATAAAATAAACACCTATGAGTTTCCAAAAATTTTGGAGAAATATGGACAATCAAGAATAATCAGTGAACTGTGGAGGAGAATGGAATAGACCACTATAAAGGAAAACGGATACGTCCGTGCTCCGGATGTGTGTGCATATTATTATGTATTAAGTATTTATGTATGTAGTTCACGGCAATAATATTTAAATTATTTAATTTTAGGGTATAGGATAATTTGTAATAGCTGTAATACCTTTTGTTATTTTCATGACATTAAAATTTGAATAAAATCGATAAAATTTTACCTGAAATCATTTGGGTAGTATTTTTAACGAAGTCAATAGCTCATTTAGGTAAATATAATGTTACGAATATAATAATTATTATAAATAATAATAATAATAATAATATATAAATATAAATTTGTTTAATATCCCTGATTTATTTTATTTTCGGGCATTCCACAACGCAGTGTTACATAATATTATTATTTTTTGTATGACATCGCTGTAGATATTTTACCCAAATATTCTCTTCTCGGATATTTTAAGTATAGACCATACTTCCAAAAATGACTATTTGAGCCAATTTGTATACATACCTATCACATAATAATTAATATAGGTAATATTTAGTCGATAACAAATTACTTACCATTTAAACAGATTTTTTAAATAGCATCATAGGTAAATATTTGTTCAAATTATTTTAAATAGGTATATATTTTATACAGATACAACTGAACTAATTACATTTTTATATGAGGGGGTTACATGTATGTTTTTTATAAAGTCAAATAATTACTTATCCTTATAGAAGTTTTATTTTTGTTATAAAATATATAATAATATATTAGTATGATTGAAAATGGAAATATATTACAACTATTATATTATATTATACCTACATGTAACAAGTAGTTTATATATATAATGTATATTTGAGTTTAGCACAAAATTATTATGAAGTATCAAAGTATAAAGTTATTATCTAGGCAACTAGGATTTTAGAAAATATAAGAATTAAGATTCACTATAGCATATTAGCATATTAGTATATTGACGTGTATATTTATTGAAAATATTATATTAAAAATAAAATATGCTCCTCAAATTTTTGTCTTAATCGAAATTATATTAATTTATTATTTTTGTAGTTAATCCATCTGTACGGGGCAACACCTCCAAGATAGGCCATTTGTTGGCCGTCTGGGTATGTGGGATGGGACAAAGATTAATGATGACGATGTTCTAAAAAACGGTTAAATAAAAAAGCGTATACACATATACAGAAAAAATAAATGTAAAAGGACATGAAAATAGAAATGATAATAATCGTAATAATATAACGCTGCCACCGGCTACGAGGAAGAGTAGATAAATGAACCGCGCACAAGGAAAATACAATGACCGTCTCATTAGGCCAACATTTTAAACCATCTATACCGCGTTCGACTCAGTGTGGTCATATCACATGGACGTCAGACGAAGAGAAAAAGCCACTTGAAGATTTTGTGGCTAGATTTGTCTGAACGATTTTTCTCACATGTGATTTGCGAACGCATCGTATGTACGCAATATAATATTATGCACTATATGCATGCATTATACCTACTATAATCTATTTTACTGGGACTTGCCCACCGCCGTTTCTATAAAATCTATTATACCCGGTTAAATAAATCGTGAAGATACAGAGTACAGACGTGATATTTCAGTTTTCTTTTGTATTGGCTGTAAATTTATAAACTAAATATGCATTTGTATGTAGGCACAGAAAACTAGAAGATTACGTGTTTATGGGAAAAAATATCTGCAAATAAACAAGCCAAATTGACGAGCATCTCGTTCAAATTTTTTTTTAAATTCATATTCACTGAACAATAATGATGGTTGTGTATGATTATGTTCTATAATATATAATATAAAAACATTGACGATAACCCGTTATGGATCAATGGTTCTGTTGGTTGGTCTTGCGCAGTTTATGATCGCTGGTAAAACGAGCTTATTTATAAGTGAAAATCACTTATCATGATTAGGTGCTATAATGATGTGCTGCTGTTTTATATAAACCATCATTAGATGTTTAGATGTTTAAATCTGTATTGGTCTAAAAAATATGCGATTTAACAAACAGCTAATGTTTTTACCTAAAGTATAGATACGCATTCGTGAATACGTATCTATATATGTACAACAGTCAACAGATTGGTTAAAACTAGTCTAATCCGGTAGATATATAGATAGTTAATAAATAGGATTAGTGATTTGTAGCAACACAAATCTGGTTATTACGACTATATTTTATTGTTTGCACCCGAACATCGAATATTTGATTGTAAGATAATGATATTATTAGTATTATTACCATTATTACCCACGATTATGTTCTGTGATATTACTATATTTTTTTAATCATTCTCTTTAATGCATTCTAATTTTGTTTCTTAATATAATTTTATACTTTTCAGTGATTTTCAATAATTTTGTGAAATCACTATAGCGTATTAAAGTCAAAATATATTTCTTTACTAACATTTTTGAGCAGTAAATGCCGAAATAAAAATTTACAATGTAGTATGATTTTTAAAAATACAAATTTAATAATGTATATAAGTGAATATAAGTGATATTTTAAGAGATTCAAAGACTACTATACGGAATATACATAAGTGATATTACATTGCATGATGGCTCGAAACATGTGATGGAACTATGGGAGGGGTGATTGTGACCGTACGATGTGATGTGATTGGGGTCGTAAAAGGAGAGCTAGTGACGTTTTTTAAAGTGAGAGAGAACTTTAATAGAGACATCTTTTAGATGATCAGGAGTATTCAAGAACCTGAGTTTTAATTAACTTACGGCTTGACATTATAAATATGAGAATAGGGACGAAAATGTAGGTATGGATAACTTGAACCCGTTCAAGCCAAAGTTGGTCTTTTGCAAAGAATAAAAAACAAACTACATATTCAAGTAATGATCTTATAAGTGTCAAGTACAAAGAGGAAAAATAGTTGTGGTAGAAGAAATTTTTTTAAAAATAATTGTATACATTAAAGCATATTTAATGAACATTTACCTAAACCTTAACAAACTTCCTATAGTTACTTTAACAAATATTTTAACTACATTGAAAACATAATAAGGAAATGTGAATATAGATAGATATTAACGATAATAATATGTAAAATTACATACACGCTATTATATTGGAGGATCAAGAGTAAATCGGTACCGTTTTATTAGTATCGATTATAGAACTATAATATAGACATGATTTTCAATAATACCGGTAGTGTAAGATATTTCTTCAAAATTGTATAGGTACTATTCTTTATTTGGAAAAAAAAATATTATCTATCGATTCCCTCCCTCCCTGAGTATCGAACCCAAAGTACGTATAGATCGCGTGAAAAATTCCATCATTCTCTTCGTGCATCGCGTGACAAACATCACAAGGACTTGGGAGTAAATATAGAAAACGCAACAACATGGTATATTTCCTATTGCTTTATTATACTCTGAAAAGAGAAAAGTTTAAAATATTAAAAAGTTTATTTTTCAGAATTCCTAGTATGTATAGTAGGTATATTGCATACATTTATTATATAATATAAACGTGACGAATAATTTCATGAAAATATAATTATTTATTTTATAATAATGTATTTAAATTACTATACTTACAGGTACATATATTTTCAAAAGATTCATAACTTAACGATATAGTATATGATATATATGTACAAAATCAATTTTAAAATATTAATTTTTTTTGTGCTCTATATCTATAATTGTACATTAATTTATTATCCGTATAAAATACGAGGTTATAATTATATATTCTCAACTGTATAATATTATAAAAATTAATAACTAATAATAGTTGTATAATAATAATAGCTATTAGCTATAAATCCATAGCAATATTTAGTGATGTCATTGAAAAATAATATATAACGTTTTGTATCTAGAAAAAGACATATTTGAAAATTTAAAACATAAAATATTTCGTTTATAAATAAAAATCATTTTTTAAACCTGTCGATTAAAAATTGACAGTTTTATTATCATTGATTAAATAAATTTTATATTATAAAATATTAAATAAATTATTTTTAAAGATTGGCTATTGTGTAAAATAACTTTTTAAGATTAAAATTATATTTAAATAGGGACTTATTATTCAATTACCTACATAATTATGTAAGTATGGGTTTTTATTGTAAAAAACTATGTATTTTTCTCTGCAGTAAAGAGATGCCAAAGGACTATATAGAATGCCCTTTAGTCTTCTTTGACATCTATCATTTAGATCATGCTGTCGTTTCTACTTTCTCTGAAGTACACGCTCCGTCTAACTATTAATGCATAATTTTTTTTATTCTCAGAACGAAAGTGTACCTACTATTTATACAGAGTATTTTAAATTTCTTTGAATGTTTTTTCTCAACTATCATTGTGACATCAAATGCCGTTAATATACCAATGCGTCAAACACTCAAACATTATACAATTTACGAGCATTTCGAACGGTTGTATAGAATTGTTGGTAAATAAAAGTTTTTTTTTTTTTTTTTTTGTCAATTCTTGTTAACATATAGGTATTTTATACCTACTGTAGAACTGCGTATATATTCATACGTGTTTGCGCGATGTATTCTTTATTACAATTTACAAATGACTAGACGACGGCAATCCCGCGACTTCGGATTTCATCACGTACACCGATGGTTTCCGAATGTGAGGAAACGTGCTGGTCGCCGAGTACGAAAGATTTACTCGAGAGGATCAGCGAACGACCGCGACGGTTACACGGGGTTTTTTTTTTCCTTTTTTCAATCACCTGCTCTCGGGTTCTACAGAAACATAGTAGTATATAATATATTATGTAGCCGAAGATTTGTCGTCGCGTGAGAACTCGCGAGTTTTCTCGGACTCGCACTCGGATGACGATTCGAATACATATACCGACAATAATAATAATAATAATAATAATAATTTCGAATATTTATTACTAAAAGACGGTGCAAAGTGAGAAAAATAAGTAGTTGTGTAAGAATCGCGAAAGCCTTAAACGGTATAAATAAAAAATAAAAAATAAATATACGAAACAGGTTATGTTTATATGCTAGTACGTATATACGAGTATTACTGCATCGCGCAATAATTACACACGACGATACACACGCGCGTCACACGGCACACGTGTGTTGAATTCACAATAATAATAATAATAATAATAATAATAATAATAATAATAATAATAATCTCCTTCCTTCTGCGAGTCGCGTCGTCTGGCGATGATAGCGCGCGCCCGTCAGCGCAGTTTTTTTTTTTTTTCAATTCCGGTTTAGCAACAACTTACACCGTACTTACTACTCTTGTGTGTGGAATACTTGAACAGTAATATTATAATAAAGCTTGCCGCACACCGGATCGGAACGGAAACGTCTCGAATTGACCAACGAGTATATTTTGACGGATTCCGAAGCGTTCCGAACGGTTACGCGTGCCCAAAAACATATGTATACAACGCGTCAACGCATATGATATTATAACGTCATAGTCCACGTGCTAGCAGCAAGGTCCCTAATATTAACGCAAATATTATATTTAATTATTATATTGTAGTATATAAACTGTACTGTAGTATATTGTATTATTATATACAATATTACTATATTTGTCTAAATACATAAAATGTCTACCAATGAAAAAATTATAATGGAGGTACAAAAGTATCTATATTTATATGGCAAAATGTAATTATATATATATATATATAATATATATAATAAAAAAAAAATAAGACTGGCAAAGAAATGGCCACTAAGAAAGACTGAGGAAAGGAAATTACTGGATTTTGAAAGGAAAGTCTTAAGGAAGATTTTTGACCTGTTAAAGACAGAGAAACGGGAGAGTGGAGAACAAGAAAAATGATTAACTGGAAAAGGTGTTCCGGAAAGAAAACATATTAAGCGTAATCAGAAATCGAAGACTTCAATGGGCTGGACATGCTACTCGAAGCCAGAACCATCTTATAAGAATGATTATGGACGAGAACCCAGGTGGTAAGAGACCACTGGGAAGACCACGATTGAGGTGTGAAGATGTGATAAAAAAAGACGTGGAAATACTGAACGGAGGACGGGATTGGAAAACAAGAGCGGTGGATAGGAAAGGCTGAAGGATTGGGTGTGTGATGGGATGGTCTTGATGGCCGGAAAACCCAAGAAGAAGAAGATAATGGAAAAAATTTCAGAGTATTTAAAAGGATCCAGTAATTATTATTATATTGTATTAAATTATCCTAATTATATTGATTATACCTATTAATTACAATAGTTCAATAATTGAAAATCAATTTTTTTATTATTATTATCATTAATTTATAAATGTCCAGTATTTTTTGGTTTCTCAGTTACAACATGTTTTTTACGATTGCGTTTATGTGTGTGTGTGTGTGTGTGTGTGTACAATTGTACAAACTTCTTGTCGTGTATTTAAATATTACACACACACGTCGACTATCGACGGTGCGTTTAGTCCAAGCGGCGCGCGTCCCGGAGAAATGGATCACACGACGACGGCCGCCGATTTAATAATTGGATTCGTGATAGGTCGGGCCCGTGCAGGGCGCGCGCGCGCGCGCTCGCTCCAGATAATAATTATTATTATATTGTTGTATTGTATGGCCGTAGTTATTGGACTGAAGAGAATCGAAAATGATAATATCGTATTGAAAAAATTACGAGAAAAAAATTCATTGAGCATTTCGTGTGCGACGACCAAGTGAAATGCCATTACAAGTTACGACGCCATCGTCGAGTAAATTATAATATTATACGTATATATTCGTATATTGTATTACGTTGTGGGACTATAATATAATACTATATTATCCTTTTTCCAGCGCGTGTAATTATCGTACATTTTTAATATCGTTTTTTTTTTCTAATCTTAATCGCTTTGATGATGAAATCGACGTAATTTCCGAAACCTTTGACTCGTGTGCGCGGAGTTCGTGTACTACTATGTACTAACCGTCACCGACAACTACAACGCTATTTACAACGCTATCATAAACGCACAACGCTATAATACTATTATACATAATAATAATATATTATATTCGTCCGTCCGCATATTATCGTATTTTTCACAATTTTCATTGATTGTTATTTTGTTTTAATCGTTTGTCGACAAAATATGTCCGCTCGCTTTCAAATACCCATTATTGTTTCGCTCGTTTCACGTTGAACACACTCGTAATTTTCGTACATTTTTCACAACCCTTTCAAGTCTCAAATACTATACGGTGGCGGTGTCGTTAAAGTCTGATAGCCAACACCGTGTACTACATATAAGCTACGTATGTGTACGCGCACACCTCGTCTCGTTCTAATAATAATATAAAGCTAAAAAAATAATAACACTGGACGCGCCGAAAACGGAAATCGCCGTGCTTACGGGTGCTTACGCCATGTGTTCGCATATTAGATAATATGTACTACTACTAGACGTGCACGCAGCGATTATGCGTGGACGTCAGCAGCCCCGCCGTATACTTAAATAATGTACCTGTACACGCCTATACCATCATCGTCGTTGTTGACCGTTGTCCATTCTAATATACGCCTCGAAAATCAATTTGGGATTAAAGAACACGTAGGTATAATCGGCCGCATTAACCTGTCGGCGCTCGGTTTGCATACCGGGTTATTAAATTCAATTTTATTCACTGTAAGTATTTAGATTTTTTTTATTCTTAAAAAACTGTCCGATTTCCAAAGATGGTCACGTTCCGCCGACATACATGTGTGTACATTGTGATAAACAATCTAAACGGTCGTTCAATATTTTATTACTGTTCAACTACTGCTATTTCATATTATTATCATCATCATCGACGTTTTCCTCGATAGTTGTTGGCACTTATTGCTGAAGCGTCATTTCCTGCATGTAATTATTATCATTTGAGCTTACTGCCGTATACTGATTATATAGTCATCGTTGGATGTGTCACTGTAATTTTTATTGCGCATTCGATCCATCATTAAAATTATTTAAAACGTATAAAAAAAAAAAGCATTTAAATCTGTTACATTTAAATACAATACTGATTTAAAATGGCCTCTCCTTCGTCTTCGTCTTCTTTCCCTACTATTTGGGGTCCTGCACTTCCACCTAACTCGATCTCCCGTATCTTCCTCACACATATCATTCTCTATTACACCCCGCCTATTTTTCAGTGTATATTTTCCACTCTTTCTTTCAAGTTTCAACTAAAACTTTTAAATTTAATAATAGTTTTATAATATAAAATGGTATATACATTCTTTTTAACGTGTGTTTTGTACTATGTTATTAAAATAAAAAATGTTGACTGTAAGTATAAAACATAGAGTGACTATTATTTCGTCCTGTAAACTTATGTTAAATGTATACTTGTATATAAAGGATATTCAATTATTGTACGCGTAATATTTATGGTACATTGTACTCGAATTGTGTTCGGAATAATTATATGAGGGTAAGAGTAATACGATGTTGTAATAAGGTCGTGAGAATTTTTTTGTATAAGGCTATAATAATATAGCTATGATAATACTATAAATATTTATTTTTTAATTTTAATAGGTACTTAAATTATTTATTAATAAGGTTTAAATTTAATTTTTCAAATATATTCAATTTTCCAATATACCTAGCTAAAATTAATAATATATAGATATATCTAATAGTATAATTTATATGCCTAAATATATTTACTGAGCAGAACTAAATATATGTATTAATAAATGTATAATAGTTATCACAACTGCTGCAATACATCTGGTTTGTGTTCTGTCTTTTTTTATAACTACAGTATGAGTATGACAAATGTGGACATTATATACTATATACGGGGTTTTTTTTATGCTCGAAACAAATTACAAATTGTATTAATTTATCCATTGTTATACTTGATGGATATATATAAAATTAAATTCATTTTATGTATAGCTATAAGACATAATAATATAATATGAAATCGAGTCATTTCAGTTTAACTGAGATGGTAAGATGTTTGGCCTAAGATTGAACGAGAAACATTATTTTTTCTCGACCATCGTGACGTATGCGTCAGTTATTTTACATGTTCTAATCCACCAATATATTTTTTGAAAAAAAAAAAAAAGTAACAATAATAGGTACGTCACGTTTTCTTTGGTTGCGCTTTGCTCATACAATAAATTTAAAATGTCAAAATGTAGGCACCTACCGATATCATCGGGGAAATGTTGTTTTGTAAATCATAATACACACATTTTTTCTGGCATCGACGAGCGTTGATCTTACAGGTATTTTTCGCTCTGTCTATAATTTTTTTATATGAATTCAATATCGTCACTATATACTCGCTATTATAATATAGATACAATGATAGCCTATATACCTATATGGTTATACGTATGAATACGGTTAATTTTTATTTTCGCCATATTTATATATTTACGCACATTGCGTACAGGTCCGTTGAACTCGCACGATTTTCCCTTAAGTTACATGTAATAAGTGTAGTATACACACGCATGCCCACAATATTATACAGTATATATGCGAATCGGTCTGCGCTTGTAGAAATAACAATTATTATTATTTTTATTCCGATGAACATTATCGTCGTACGCATTTGTGTTATAGGTATATATTATAATATATAGTTTATAGTGATATAGTAACGTGCGTACAATATTTTATAATATACACGGTACAGCGGTGTACCTGTATCGTATGCTCAATATATTATATACGATACAGGTAACACAGGTACACTACACGCATGTAAATATACATACACACGTGTATAAGGAGCAACAAACGCGCTTTATATTGTAATGTTCCCGAGGCCAAACGGCGCAGTCTGCACCGAGTCTGTTGGTAGGTGCGTGCGCGTGCGCGCGCACTCGCTTTCGGGGGCAATTCAACAGGTTACGTAAACGCGTTGTATTACACGAAGAGATTAGAGAAGGACGAGATACCTGTATCTAGGCATTATCTTGGGCGCTAGGATAAACGCGTGTACCCGTTTTCGGATCGCTGTTGTAGTGCCGAACGAACACTACTCGTACTTATTCGTATATTGTGTCGTTGATTATATATTTTTTTTTTATAAAATATGAAATCAATGATAAGTGTACGGGTGCATATTATTGTATACTGTTGTACCTATATAATATTATTCAGACGACGTATGGTGCACGAAACACCGCAGTCGAATTGTATATAACCATGACCGTGGTATAAGCATAACGACTACGACGATTAATTAATAACATTTTTGATCTCGTGCATATTTCTATCGTAGCATCCCCGGGGGCCGGACGCCCGTACCCCTCGCACGTTCGAAGATATCCTTTTTTCATCACTACTTGTTAACGTTATTTTCGAGTATCCCCGCCGCGCAATGTAGGTTTATATGTACCTATTTATGTCTATATATATATTATGTAGATACTTGCGCAATACTGGCATCCGTGTGACGTTTCGTCGTATATTTTTCTTATAAAGACCACAGAAACCCCACTGAAAACGCGTTTCTGTCTATTTATTTGTTTCCGAGTTTTTAAAGTACACCGATTTTTCGTAAGTGACAATTCTATTAAATATATAATACCTACAGTATACGTTTTCTCGGTCATCGTATATTATAGTAACGTTCTATTATAGCTGTAACGTATTCCGACAATTATTATTATGGTAATATATACATGTATATATATAATATAATATATACATAAAAATAAAATAAAAAACGACCAGAAAAAATTATCACGTAAAGGTTTTCGTTTGACAGTCTTCTATAAATATTATGCGCATTACAACGCTATTATTTTTCTTTATTGTGCAGCGTTTCTCGAATTATTTTAATAATTTTATTTGTTTTTAATTTACGATGGAAAACGATTTGAATACCGTGCCGGATGGCGGATGCCGTGTATCGATATCGTTGTTCCGCATCATGATCCAAATCGATTTTTAACTGTTTAGTGCCGAATGATCCGTTTGTATACTTTAGCAATGGCAATATTTAGGTGTAGTAGAACATTAAATTATTCCATGGTTGTGTTATCCGACTGGCCATTTTGCGTTTTAATTCTTACAGGCACGGATAAAAATCAAAATTTCTTCTGTTCACTACGTCGTCGTCGTTATTGGCACTTATTCAACGCGATAAAAATTGACGATTCTATATCAGATGTGTGTAATACACAGTGCACGTTCCACTTTCTTATGATTTCGAATTAAATTAAGAAATATGTATTTATAATTTATGTATGGTGAAATATCATACTTATATTGTTTTATGTTACTTTGTGTTAATTAATAATTAATCGCCAAACAAACTTATAAACCGTTTTAAACAGACGTGTTCGTTTTATAAAATCATATAGTAAATAAATATAATAAAAATCGCATTATATGCATGTTATACCAATATACCTACATAATATAACTCAGAATTATCACAATAATAATTATTAAAAAAAAAATTAAAAAAACCTAATATGGCATCATAATGTTACACTGCAATGAAACGTACATTTTATTATGAACTTTTTTTATACAAATTATCGTCTAAACTCTAAATCCTAAAGCCCGTTATACAATCAGTATGCAATAAACGGATATACTGTAAGGTAGTTAATAATAATGAAATACGTTTGTACTGAAAACTGTAATGTAGTGAGGTTATTATTAAAGTATAATATGAGTATTGAGTGTATATTATGTTTTCAGAGTATAAATTACTAGGTGTAAATAATATTTATAAAACAATATATGTAACGAAGAAAGAATAGGTTTCTTCCTTCTTAAAATCTCTGTTCGTATTCATGTCGTCGAACGATTTGTGCTAGGTGACGTGTTAAGAGTACAAAAAAAATATAATGTTTATATTAGCGATAAAAGTATAATCTACTACGCAGTTCTTCTGCTTTAATCTGTTGTCATACAACAAACGTATGTATTAATGATATTTTATCATTCGAATCGGGTTTTGGTGCATATCTTCTGTGTGTTCATAGTTTAGGGAAAAATTAATGAAAAAAAAAATTAATTGAATTTAAAACGTATTCATACCAAATGGCTTGTGTAGTATTTTAAAAGGAAAAAAAACGTGTTTTTTAGAATAATGTAAAAATAATTCAAATTAGAATAAATACGCTGAAGCGTATATACCTAATGGTATATTCGGACACTATAGTCCAATAATTTATTGTCACATGACATCTTATTCGGTACAGAAAAGTAACCATTAATTCAGTATTTTAAATAATATATTTTAACAATAATTTGTTGTTGTTTTTTGGTAGTGTACCTATAGGTACTGATGTAAATGCTTATATCTATATAAATTACAAGGTAATATAATATAGGTATAATTGTGTATGTGCTGCATGCTTAATAATAATAATAAATAAAAAGTTATAATTTTAAAATATATTACGTTTTACTTATGTAATGTATTTAGTTTTGAAGAAATGTGTGTGAAGTACATAATATATCAATGTGTGTATGTCTGTATGAAAACGAAGTAAACTAGGTATATATTATGATCAGACAGATGTTTTTTTTTTAACTGAAAATGCATACATGCGCGCCTCTAATTAATATCATTCCCTTAAAAACACCAAGTATTTAAGATCCAATTTACTATTTATGTGTATAAATAAATGTGCACCATTATTATGGCTTCAGGGATTTAATCGATTAAGGTATAATAAATATGGTGAGATGTCAGTTTCATAAACATGATGGGCATAACAGCTTGTTGCGTACAAATGATTTTAACTTATTGTATACATAACATTAAAGCTTTGATTTAGTAAGTAATATGTTTATCTCGAGACTAATAATTGAGGAATTTGAGGTTATTTCCTATAGCACTAAGTGTAAGTAGTATATATATTTTTACAAGGTTTCAAATGTGTTAAATATCTGTAAAATCATTATTTTTAAAATGTTTATTTATACATTATACACACTTATAAACAAATGAAATAATATGCCGCGGGATACAATATTATAGTTAGATATTAAATGATTCCAATACGGATATCAATAATTTTCATATTATTTTACATTTTTACACACTGATTATTATGTGTAGCTGAGTATTGTGATAATATATAATAGAATATTTTTTAATAAAATATCGCAATCTTTTAATAACTACTTATATGTATAATACTATAATATACATAATATATAATACCTATATATATATATTATATTTCACAGTGGTTCAAATAATGCTTCATCAGCTTATATGTTAAAAATGTACTATCTGAATAATTTATATTTAAGTCTCAGTTGTTTGATTTTAGTGATACTACAGTGCTAACGGCTTCAAAAATCAAATATCTAATATTTAATATTGGTTTACGATAAGAATTGTTTTATAAATTATAAATAAACCACATGGAGTAGGTCACATTATATAGAAAATAAATTTGTATTGTACGTTGTATTAAAAAATTTCCTTCCGATGCGAACATTTTATTTTTTACATAGGATTATTATACATAGGACATATTGTTATTTCCGGTTTCGGACAGTACATATCAATATATAATATGACCTACAATAGCATATTTTATTATGAATCAATAGAAGACAAATAGACATGTGTTGCACAATTAAAAATCGGTTAAACCCTAATAAATTATTATAGTGGTATCTAAAACTAAAGATATCACTGCCAATGGTATGTGGTCGTATCCTGATTTCGGGTGGTCCTCGATAAATACGGCTTTTAAAAACATGTGGTCTTGTGAAAAGTCGTAATCTGAAAGAGAGTCCAGATGGTCCGTACCTATCCGAATTTTTTTCAAAGGTCTATAGTAATGAATTGAATACCAACAATAATGTAATTTTAAAATTAAATAATTTTATACTTCGACTAAAAATTTTTTTCAAATGTGGCGTTGATGTGTATACAGTTTACAATAACCAAATACAAATATAGTTATACAGTTAGATTGCAAAAATATTGAATTATTGGGTTAAAAAGTAGATTTTGTCTTCTTGTGTGATTATAATATAACTAGCTGAATAATCTGGCAACGCCCATGTGCAGTTTTTTGGGTACGTATAATTTTTTTTTTTTTTTTTATAAATTTTTATATTATAGGTTGTTTTTAGATGTTTTAACCCTGGATTTCCTGTGTATTGTAACAACCAGAAATTGACAAAAAATTAGTATATTTTAGTATTTCGAAGATAAATTGTAAGATACAATTATAGTCGGGAAAATGTTAAAATTGTATAGATTTTTAGTCGAAAAAAATGTTTTGAATTATTATAGTTCTTCTTATTATTATTATCATATTTTATTTATCTCAATACTTCTTTATAAACTGTACCTATTTTTTGTACTGCCTTTGGGGCTAAAATAACCAGATTACTGGCTAAGCTAACTCTAGAACATGCGACATAGAGCTCTATGTCGCAGAGCTGGCAAACATTCTTCTCTCAAGTCAATGCCAGGCATGTTCAATGATTTTTCTTGAGACTTATTTATAGTCATAGCAAAGCAAACTTTGAGAGGGAACTTTATTATTTTAAACTCAAAGGGATAATCAGTCGGGATTAATGTTATTCTTGAGATGAAAACTTTATTTCTTTGAGCACACCCAGTGATACCTATATGGATTCTATTATATTTTTGTGCTGAGCTTTAACTTGCAATCTAGTTCAATTACACAATTTAGGTGGGTTAAGATTTCTTAGTAACATTTCAGATGCTCCAATGTTAAGGAAAAGTTTATGTGATGGAAGACCAGAAGGATTCAAAGTATTAAGAAATTCTAAAGGGTAATGGACAGCGTCATCCGTTTGGATCAGTGAATCAAAAGATCTATATTCAACAGTTTTTTCTTTAAATGCCTTTAATAGAATTTCATTGTGATTTCGGCTGCCTTATCGTTCTTTGGAGTTAAGATAACTCGCTTGCACAACCATTCGGTGGGTTTCTCCTTGATGTTAATTATATCAGGGTATATTATAGAAGTTAGTTCTGATAGAGCTAAAAACTATACCCAAATTTGAAGGAATAGTGATCTCATCTTCTTCCAATATAGGAAAATTTCCGTCTCCTATTTTGAGTAACATCTCGGCGAAAATCCCAGTAGATCTGTCACCTTTCAAATAAACCCTCATATTTTTATGAAGTGCGACTTTTTGGATATGTGGCCAAAAATATGAAGCTTTTTTGGCATGACTTTACTTCATCAGCCCTTGTACCCCTAGGTATAATTGATAATGTTTGCCGAAAATCACCTGCCAACAGCACAGTGACTCCACCTATCAAACTGTTATATCCTCTTATATCTTTTAATGTTCTATTGAGAGCTTCAAAGCCACCCTTGTAGGCCATTGTGCATTCATCTCAAACTATTAGCTTATAGTCTTTTAGAACTTGTGCTATATTAATCTGTTTAGAAATATTGCATATAGGTATCTCTACTCTCATTAGGTTTAATAGCAATTTAAATACAGAGTGAGCTGTTTTACTTCCTTCTAGTAATGTAGCAGCGATGCCTGAAGAAGCTACAGCCAAAGCTATCCCATGATCTTTTCACACTCTGGCCAATAAAACATTTATGACAAATGTTTTACCAGTGCCCCCAAGTGCGTCTAAGAAAACTGTTTGGCCAATGTTATTTTCAATGCTTTTTAATATTTTGTCATGAACATAGTGTGAACTGTGCATTGTTTAATAAATGTTCATTAGAGTTTATATATTGCGCCAAAATATTTGAATCATAATTGTTCTCTCGAAGGTAATCCTTATTTTGTAAGACTGCGTCACATCTTGATGGCTGAGATAAACCATAATGTTGTAAAAATTGACCTCCCCTCTAGGAGAACTATATCTTCAAGACCAACCAAGCATTTTTTGTATACTTCATTAATAATTGAGTTCACATTCTCGTGTTGTATCTCCAACTTCACTCGATGTCGTAAATCTTCACTGTCCTTGTATTTTTTCGAAAGGATTAAAGCATCTGACAATTAAAAAAATATCAACATAATTGCAAAAAGTTTCCGTAATTTAAATGGAGAACCACAAAGCACAGCTTTTTCTATAGTTTTATCCCAGTGCCTTTCGTCTTCTAGTAAGCCTAAAGCCTTGCACGCTGATAAGTAGATTGAATAGTGCCGTTAACAGTTTTCAATTTCAAAAAAGAAGTTGGGCCTCGGATTTCATAAAGTAAAAGGCGAAGATAGTAACATTCGGTGTTATTAGGGTGAATGGTATATACTCTACCCAAAGCTTGATCTTTCATTATTTCCGGCCAATCATTTACGTTAACCCTGCGTCTTCTTCTCTCCAATCTATTATTTTTCTATACATAGTAAGAGGGAACATCAACATAAAGAAGTGTTTTAGCAAAATCATCCGTTTTACGTAAGTCAAAAATGAGAAAAGAGTATTTTTTGGTGGATTTTAATCATGTCTGCTAAACGACTGGAGTCATTAAGGTTGAAATAAACACGCTGGCCATTTTCTAAATGCACAGAAAGATGGAAGACTGTTGGAAATCTCTCGTGGATAGGAAAAGCCAGAAGGCAGTACAAAAAATAGGTACAGTTTATATGGAAGTATTGAGATAAATAAAAGAAGATAATAATTATAAGAAGAATTATAATAATACGTATAACGATTCAAAAACATTTTTTTCAACTAAAAATCTATAAAATGTTAACATTTTCCCGAGTATCTTACAATTTGTCTTCGAAATACTAAAATATACTAATTTTTGTCCATTTCTGGTTGTTACAATACACAGGCAATACATTAGTTATATTATAATCACACAAGAAGACAAAATCTACTTTTTAACGCAATTATTCAATATTTTTGCAATCTAACTGTATAATATACTATTGTATTTGATTATTGTAAACTGTATACACATCAAGGCCACATTTGAAAAAAAATTTTAGCCGAAGTATAAAATTATTTAATTTAAAAATTACATTATTGTTGGTATTCAATTCATTACTATAGACATATTACTATAATTCGGATAGGTCCGGGGACTATAGCTATGTTATACAGTATTAACTATACATGTATTTGTTTATTGTAAACTGTATAGACATTAAGGCCACATTTGGAAATAATATGACATATTATGTCCATTTCAGCAACAAAGGTCTTCGTTGTCGGCTGGGATGGCGAACACGGGTTCTGTATCAGGTCTTCGGATACCGAATGTAGTTCGACAGATACGCTTGTCACTTCGATTGGTCGGTTGAATACGGCCATCGTAATCGGTCGGGCCAGGCAACGGAACCTTGTATGGTGGCGAAAACTTTTTACCTATCGTCCGGCCCCCTCTGTACCTGCCGGGCAAGTATAGGTCGCCGTGTGGAATTATGTATTGTCCAGGGCCAGGCGTCGGGCTTTGGGCAGGCATCGGGAACCAATCGTTTAACCTTACTGCCCGACCGTCGAATGAGTTCGGAATGCAATACGCATTCGGAGCTGGCCCTAGGTCCTGATGCCGATGCCGTCCTACATCCTCTCTCATCTTGGGGCCACTCGATATTAACGTTGACCCGATAGTATAGTCTATCGGACTGGGTGTTATCGGCTTGTTTTTTTTGGGCAATAGGCTGCCCAGTATTCCGCCAGGCGTCCTTGATTTGCCGGTATGGTTCATTTGGCTTGTATTGTATATCGGGCCCGGATTGTCGTAACCGTTCTGAAAACGGAATAAACATATAAATATATTAGGTATTTAGGTTTGTTTTTTGACACTCTTTTATTTAAAGGAAATAATGTTTTAACTGCACGATTTTATGACGGTTATTTATATGGGTTTTAAAAATATTTTCATTTTGTTAGTTTTTATTATTATATTTTTTAAATCGTTTTTAAATCGTATAAGCGCGTTAAATACGTTAAATTTTACGAGCGCGGTCTTGAATGTTATTAATTTTTTTTTTTTTTTATTGTAAAAATATCAAGTTTCTTTTTTCATTTTTATTGTATAATTGTCGAATCTATAAACAACACGGATAACATTGTTACTACAAAATATAATTTAACTAAATGTATATATAATACATTAATTTATATATTATTGAATAAAAACAATCGAAATATTTTAATAATTAAGGTTTCTATTGTAATTCGGTATTTTCTTGAAATTTGTCACGTATATACACACAATGGTTGGAACATAATATATTATTTGATTTGAATTATTTTAAATATTTATTATTAATACAGCTGTTCTAGGTTAGATGGTACAGTGGTACACCTATCGTGTACAATTTTAAAAATTTTAATTAACCTTATAATAATAACCATAATAATAAATATAGTATAATATACACATAACATTATAGGTTCTCATTTCATATTTCATATTTTGTATTAGTATACCTATAATATAATATATATTACTATATTCTGCAATAACTTTTTTTATATGTGATATATCTATAATATTTGAATCTGATAATTCAGCTATTCTCTTTTTTTTTTGTCTGTACGAGTTTATACATTTAAATAATTTGTCTACTAGACGGTTTTATAATAAACATAGTTTTTTATGTGGTAGATATGTATATTATTTATACGACGTCTAGATTTGTTATACAAATGTTAGTATACCTAAATTTCATTTGTCGTGCATAATAATAGAATACGAACTAAAAAATAAAATAAATTATATAACACTGAATTTCCAATTGGACGAACGACAATATAATAATATATACAACGAATAAGCCAAATTAATGGGGGAGAGGGTTTCGGGCTTAACACGGTTTTAATATTTTGCTGGTTACACGGGTTTTCAAGCCGGGTTCAAACCCATTTTGACTCCCTGTTTTATATAATAATATATAATATATATTTATTATATTACCTATATATTTTATATAATAATTTTATATTTTATTTTATTTAAAACGTATAACAAATACATACATACTTAAATAAAACTACAAATCTCCGCCAGAATATCGAGTGCCTCGCGACCGCGACGGCGACACAAGATAATAGAAAATCATTGTTGGCGGAGAGCATATTATAAAACCACCCATATAATAATAATATATTATTGTCGCGTCGGTTAATCGTTATATTATAATGTCTCGCATTTGAATATTATATTATTTTTACAATTTTTACGTATTTTACTATTCGTTTCTTAATCTATTCACTACCTATATATATACAACAAAGTATAAACCTACCGTCAAAAACTGCATATCATTGATACGAGTATAACAACAATAATAGTTCAAACAAACCGTATAGTAATAACTTTAATAACTAGTAAATTACTGTGTATTCATAGTCGCGGCGTGGTTGTAGCCATAGACTGTAGTTGCTTTTGTGCGTACCTATGTATTATAATATTATATTTGGAATTATTTTACTGAAGTCTTGGCGTCGTATCGCCCACGTACCTAGCGGAAAATAATGCCGTATCTGTTGTAATTTTGTTAATCAATAATATTAATAAAAATAATTATTAGCCAACAGACGTCTTGTGCGACCAACGCTGACAAAAGAGTTGATGTAACGGACTCCTCTGTCCTTTACCTTCCCTGCAAGTTCATAACTGTGGTATATGGATATTGCAATTATCTTGACATGTAACATTATACCGGGCTATTTAATTATATTGTAAAACGTCGTCGTGGACATAATATTATGATGGATGGATTGTTCCGAAAACGTCCCCGTGTACTAACCCCCTTTTCGAAATGGTCGTCGACGAAAAACCACTATGGTTCTTGTTAATAGATTTCAATTTACTACATTGTCCTGCCAAGAAATAGTATAGTATAGCGCAGGTATTTTAATCGCGAATAAAAGCACAGTGATTTCTTCGATGGTGCAAAATGTTGAGATTTATCTGTTTAAATATCGATGATCGCTACCGTATTCGGTGTTGACAACGGCAGTATGGTTATGGATTTACAGAAAACTGTATAATTCAACATCTTTATCATACGTAATTTTGTGTTTATAATTTGTGTACTTGTGGATTTTTCTAATAATAATTGAAGACTCAATTCCACAAAAATATTTACTTTATTTTGGTAAATACGTATTTCGGTAACAAAGTTACCATCTTCAGTAAACAATAACGAAATAACGTATAATATATATTATATATTATATAGTACGTTAGACGCAGTGGCGCACACTCATTTTCTGCAAGGGATGTGTCACCACACTTTTACATCATACATACCACTTATTAAATGTACCCAAACAATTTTTGTAATCAATTTCGTTACTTAAATAATGTTCATAATAGATTATCTTATAATTTATCAACAAAATATTGGAATAATATTAGTTTACCATCCACCACCTATTATTATATATAGGGGTGTCGACTGACATCCCTGTACCCCTCCGTGTGCGCCACTGGTTAGATGTGTGTTATTATGTGCATTTTTCTATCTAAATTGTATTTCACCGGTTTATTAAACGCGTAATTGAATAATTCATCATTGCGTGTTTTTTTTTTCATCGCCGTTTTATCATTTTCTTATATTCATAATTAGTTTAACGGGATCTATCGCAAAACTATCGGTTCACCGATTTACCGACTTCTTCTTGGTCGCACTAATGCATATCATTTAATGTAAACCCGTTTTGTACACTTTTTATTCGCATTTTAATTGTTCGATCGTCTTATATACACATATCACGCTACGCTTAAACGATTTATATATATACAATATGTACGTATAGTATACGTATACCTATAATATGGCCCGCGCACACTGCCGCGGTGGCGCGGGCGGTAGCGGTATAACTGTATGCCATGTATTTCAATGGTGGTCCGCACACTGCCGCGGTATTTCATTATTTTCATTATTATTTCTCGCACACATTTGCAATTCACTTCAATTTTTATACAAAATTTATTATTCACATAATAATATGTATAAGTATATTATTATTTATTTTTAATAATATGCATAATGATATTAGCATATTTATTATAATATACATTTGTAAATAATTATAAACGTATATGATAATATACGCGAGTTTGTATAATTATTTAGGTGCCTAAATAATATTAAATATTAAATAATAATATTGTTAGGGTTTTTATATACTTGTATACTTAGCATCAACAATCTACATATCGTCTACAATAAACTGTAAAGATTTCTATGAACTCTGAACACGTACTTCGGTGAATTCAGAGAATCAAATTTCAGCATTTATTTTATATTAAATCCATATAAATGATAATAATTTATCGAAAATAATGTTAGATTGATTTTACAAAATATAGTTTAATATTGAGTTACAACTTTGTGTGAAATTGTAAGATATTATCGGCCCGTATAGAGAAACCAAATATTGCTAAATAAATAAATAAGACTTCCAAAGCTATTACAATTTGAAAATTTGAAATCGTATAGAAGTAGATAGATACAATTGAATGTAGAAATAGTTAGATAGGTAGGTACCTATATAAAATAAATATCACGTTAATTCTGGGAAATTATTGGTAAGTACATAATTTTAAGTTACATATGAGTACTGTATATGTAAGTACTCCGCGCCAGTACTGTACTAAAATAAAATTTATTATTTACATAATAATATACCTATATATATATTTGTATTAGAATAAATATCTACTTATACATAATATACATAGATTGTATAGGTATATTACCTTATATATTATTATTTATTCAGCGCCGTAACTAGACCAGTTGGGGCCCGTGTGCAAAACTTAAATTCGGAGCCCTTTATTTCTACTAATAATAAGTAATATTATATATAAAATTTACTACGGTTTATGTACTAGTTATGCATCATATATGTAGATATATATATATATACACACATAAATATATATGTGTGTGCTACTATAATTTAGTCATAAGATTTAAAAACTTGAATACATACCTATTATATAGAAATACCTACATAAATAATGTATTTTAAAAGGAGGGCTAAATATATAATTTGAATAAAATATTTGATAGTTTTATTTGGAATGATTATACAAAAGAATGATAATAAATAAAAAATGGTATTATATAGGAATTAATATTCCTATATGATACCATTTTTTATACTGATACAATATTTTTAAATTTAAATAACAAATGAATAGATATAAAATTTGAAAAAATAATTAATGTAAAGAATAACAGGTAATACACTTCAATAATAAAATAAAATATACATGTTATAAAAAATAACAATAAGTATAATAAAATTAGTTTATATTATAAAAAAAATAATTAGGTATATAGAAATAAAATATATACCTAAAGTATTTGAAAATATATTATATATATATAATATATTAGTATATATCCCGAAATAAATTTTTCAAATTAATATCTAATAATGATAATTTGATATGACTAACAGAAACTACAGGGGGTCCCATAATATAATTTGGGCCCCGTTCCGTGTGCAATGCACACTCTGCACACCCGGTTTTTACAGCATTGTATGTATTTATTTAATTTATATCTTAAAATATAATATTTGAGTTTGCTTATTTATTATATATTTAGTATTTATAACAATGTGTATGGTATCAACAATCTAGATATTATCTACAATACGCTGTAAATTAAATAAATACATTATTATTATAAAAAATATTTATCTAGGTAACTATTATTATTATTATAACAACCATGGCGATTAACGCCACCGCTACCGCGGCAGTGTGCGCAGTGTCGCGATATTCATTATCGCCACCGACACCGGCATCACAGCAGTGTCCGCGTACCTATAACGGAAACAAGTAGCTACCGTACGTTACACAGTATAATCATAAAAATATTTCTCGATTCCGTTGCAATGTAGAGCAATAATTATTATTATAGTTTAATTTTTCAGACCGTAAAAGGACGCCGAAGATTTTTCTCTGTACCACCCATGGGCTATGGCTATAATACGTATACGATATTATCAATTATCACTGTACTTACAATTTTCGTTTTTCTACTACCCAGTATGGAATACGCTGGATCCTTTTTAATCGACGGATCGGTGGCTAGTTTTCCAATCGTGGTTTTCAGACTGTAAGCCGCTGGCCCGGGACTCCTAGAACTGGTGTTAATGTTATTAAAAATTTTTTTGTCCATGACGTGTGTTAATTTTTCGGTTCAAACAGCGTGTTTCGTGTTGACTTTACGCCGTGTACGTATTTTAAGTTTTTATTTATTTGTAAATTGTATGCCGTACGTGTATTTACGCCTGGTCGTCTGGGTACTCGAAATATAAATAATATTTAAGGCCAAGTCGTTTTGTTTTCAAAATTATATCTTAAGAAACAACGATGTGGTTGCGCCAAAGGTCACGAAGAAGACGCTTTCTTCGGTGACGAGAAGATTCTCGTGTCTACGACCTGTTGGGTATATATCATACCTGTTATCTAATACGCCCGTTGAAGTTTCCCCGCACCGATGGCGGTGGCGGTGGTCGCGTTTCTCCCGCAACAGGAAATAAGCGTTTTATCTCAACCCGATTCGTTGTTTTATCATTTGTGCGATCGGTTACGCTTGAAGCCACCTCGGAAATTACGTTATTATCTGACAGCGCGACGACGGCGGTATATACCATGTTAGTCGGCGGTATTTGAAAAATAATAATATGCTGTGGCTGATGTCACTTTCAATGTAGATAATTGGAAATTTACATCTCGTTATCGCACGCAATTTTCTTTTGTAAATTAGAAAACACTCAAAAAGTATAATTTTCTATATAAAACTCTCCTGTTGGTTATGGAAATATATCATCTATACCTACTTTTACCACTCGGTGTTTAATATAATATCACAATATATTCATCGATAATATAAATGTGCAATGAAAAAAAAAAAAAAAAAAACGAAATTGCGTCAAAATATTTGATTGAAATCGATAGCAATATTGCATATTTGTCACGAACAATGTATAGTCACGTGAACGAGTGAACGAGAATATTTGAGTAATAATATTATTTCTCTGAATATTGTATCCAACGAAAATCGTGTAAGCAAATATACAATATCCATTCATTATACGGTCATTATCGGGCAATAAAGTTTCGAATCAGTACTGATAGTAACCGTGATGTATTTTCGTAAATTACGTATTGTTTCTAATGCGTTTTGTCGTTTTGAAATATGATTATTATGCTGTTAAGGGTATATAGCTATAATATTATAATATACAGTATAAATAAGTAGTCGGGCCGGTAGTTTTATTCGCATATATTTTAACGATCACATCCGACCTGAGAAATAAACGAGAGACGAAATAGCTCCGCCCACTTCAATTATACCTTAATATTCTCAAATGACATTTTAATGTATGGCACGCCGAGTCGTTAATTAAATATTATAATAATTATGAGTGATCGCATGGCAACGGCGACGCATATAAGTATATTGGAAAGCTTTTCGAGTCTCAAGTTCATAACGTAGTGAAATGGATACAGGTGCTCACGTGTCCTTCTATGTGTATATATATATATATGCTAGGTACCAAAAATATTACTGTTTGTCCATTGTCCCGTGTATTTTTATTGTATTTTTTTTTTATTAATATGTTATTGGTGGTAGGTAGTATAGTAGTCATAAATACGTTTCACTTTTGACGTGAACCCGAAACCAGGTTTTTGACACAGTACCACCGCGGACCGCGGTCGTCGGTGAGACAACAATACTTCGCGCAGTTGTAACCGCGCGGCGGCGGCAACGCTCGTGATGACAAACTACAAAGCGCCATAATAATATAACAACAAAGCCTGCGCTCGCGTTTATCCTTTTTTTTTTTTTTTTTTATATATATATACAGGTATATAATATATATTTCCCCCTTTTATTATTTAGCAATTTTGCGCTCGTCGCGTTCTAGTTCCGATTGGTCGACCGTAGCGATTTCCAGTCCGTGCCAATTGTCCTCGGGTACCTATATATTACACGGTTAATATATTAGGCATACCCGCCGTCTTGTCGAGAATTATTGTTATTAAGCGCACGCCATGCACTCTGTACATAATATTGTAACCGATAATCATACAATTATTGGCAAGACGGCCGACGTACTACAGCCATATTATATTATGTTATATCGATTACAATTTATTCTGTGTGTATATATATATATATATATATATATATATATATATATATGGTATATACCTATCCACGCGGACGGGTTGTCATTTCTCTATGTATCTATATCTGTGCCAGAACAATGGCCGAAGGGTTGACGTGCCGAACGATTCGGTATCACGTGTTGGAATCGCTTATTTATTTTCGCGCAAGTATAATTCGATTTCGTCTCGTTCAAATTAAATGGTTCAGTAATCAGTTGATTCTTTTATATTTTCCGTGTCGATCGACGATTTCACACACAAGTACACTGGATGTGTATTATCACAAAGTGGTGCGACGTATTTATTTGCCTATTCACGTGCGACGTTGTCGGTTTACATATAATTTGCGTAATATACCCCTCGAATATTGTGTGTACGTTTCGAAACGTTTATCGAGAAGGAAATGCGCGCCCTTTTGAACGTCCTGAGTGTGAGTGGAACATATACACCTTATTAATATATAACATACACCGCGCAGATAAAAAAAAAAAAAAACATAGTTTTTAGACCTTTTGCTATGACAAAAATGTGAGATTGGCTGGTAAGCATAAAATTGTTTGACATCTTTTCTATGTAATTCTATGAATTTTTGACTTCATTATGATTAAACAAAATATTCATATTTTAAACATTTTTCACTTGTGAAATCTAAGGAGGAAATTCATATTTCGAAAAACGCCCAGAAAATTTGTCAAACAATCGTTAAACTTTTTACAGAATTAAAATTGAACCAACCAGTCTCATAATTTTGTAACAAGGAAAGCAACTTTCTGTTCAAAAAAAATTTGGTATACACCCTTATATTCATTATTTTCTCACTTTCAATTTATATTAATTAACCTAGACGAATATAGATACAAGCCCAGGGAGGTTATTTATTAATTTATTATTAACTTTATTAAATTCAATCACCTCTCTAACTGCATTAAATTTTGAATTAAAAATTTTACCATCTACGATAAATTGCGTATATAATATTCCTTAGAAAATGACCGACTCGAACCCCCTTAATAGTGTATATTTTAAAATCTATAGAATTAATATTTGGAACAGGTGTCACACCGCGATTTGCCATTGAATATATAAATATATTTTTTATAGCTGAAAAACTTAGTATTTTGAACAATTTTTAATGCAACGTTGTCAAGTTGTATTATATAATCATATTAATAATATAAATAATACAGCAACACGATGTATAATTTTATAAATTATAAGTGGCCATTTCATGAAAAATAAAATGGTTTCCATTAGGTATATGAAATGAACAACATTTTATTAAATAGCTACGATATATTATTATAGTGGTAATTTATATGCATATTAGCCATTAGGTACAGTAATAACAAATACGATGTGGCCAAAAAAATACATTTTCTACAAATTGGTTACTTATATATTACTATATTATTTAAATTTATTGGTACGTATTTATTTTATTTGTAAAATTACCAAATGAGGAATATTGTAGTATTCGTGAATACTTTCTGAAGTACTGAACCCAACAGATGGTTTATTTATCATTTACATGTAGGTATGTGTACATTTTAATTAGCAAGACACAAATCGTTTATTTCGAATCAATTAAACGGTCTTTAGGATTTTGTTATTGTACTTACTCGCTTTCTTATTTTATACATTAAACATTAAAAAAAATATACATTTCTATGTGTTTTTACAGTAGGTATTTTTATGAATAGCCGCAATGGTTGAATTGGGAAAAAATTAAAAGGGGAACGCATAAGTGCATTCCTAAATACTCGAATTTCGTATTAACGAGTGGCTATATGCTATATATGTCCCATACACCATTTTTCATTCACTCAAAATTCCATAATAAAATAGGTAATAAATAAATATAACTTTTTATTTTAAAGAAAACATTTAAAGACAAGTTAATATTATATTTATATATTAACTTAGAATCCCCTAATAAATATGACCTCTGAATTTTAGACCACGAAAAAATAACCCAGAGAAAAAATCATTTTATATTATTTTTTTACGTACATACTTAATTAACTAATTTTTCGATATTTCGTATTTTTACTCATTGGTTCCTAGATGTATATTATAATTTACTAGTTTTACTTTTTTTAGAATCTATTGGTTTTACAATGTTGGTTATTTATGTATTTATATTATATATATTGTACATTAAACATTTGTATCTGAAGTTTTCTAAAGTTGTGTAGTAGGAATCTTAGTAAATAATGTTTAGTGTTTTTTTTTTTTTCGGGAGGGGAGGGTTATTTTTTTGTGTTACCATTAATTTAATAGGTTTTTAATAAAATGTAAGCGCAATTGCGTAGCACCTATAACTACCATTTAAAATACTCGAAGTTACTTTGTTCTTTTAAAAAAAATTATTTATGTGATATATGTTCAATTATCCAGTAAATTTAGAAAACAGTAACCACTGACATTTTTTGCTTCTTTCAACTCTGTATTAATTATTTTTTTTTTAAATTTAACGTTGATTTTTAAGTGTAAGACCCGAATTCGTACATACAATTAAAAAAACCATTCCTTTATTGAACACAAGCAAAAAATCTAAATAATCGAACTATTTTTGAAGCCTGTTGTTGGAACATTTAATTATTAATATAGTATTATACGACTATATGACATTCCATAATATACTGATTTTTAAAAATACATATCCATTTTTGGGGTCAACTCTTAATATTTGGCCGGAAATTCGTACGCTTTATTAAAATATATAGATAGGTATAATTACAATTAAATAATGATTATTCCCATCATATTATAGCGGTGCGTTTAGAAAATGTACAAGAAGTGGTACGTTGAAATATTTTTAAAAAAGAAGGGGTACTCCGCCCTCTCCCACCCACCGTCTTCAAATCAAGCATAAATAATTGCTTATAATATTTGGATATCCTAATTGGGGCGCGGCGGTGACCCCTCTCGGTTGACCGAATAATGTGTGCCGCCGCGTGTGCGTGCGACACAGGAATATCCACTGCACTGACACCGGGCGGTTAAATAGGATTCCAAAAATACCGTATGGGCGCGTGGCTGCTCGCAATCGTAAGACGTTTTCGTGACATCCGATACTGTTGTTATATATATATATATATACTTACTTACTTACTTACTTCCCTCTCGCCGCCCATATACCTGTATCGGACTCGTAACCCTATCGGAAGATCGTCGGGGCTTCTTATATATTATGTACACGTGAGCTCGTTTCACGTGCGCATATTATTATATACGTATTGTAAACCGACTTGACGCGCGGTCGGGCCAAAAACTGTCAAAACGTACAGGTTGCAGGTAGCCGATGGCTTCTCCGTTTCCTCTGCGTGACAACTTCGATCATATTATGACGACCAGCTAGCGCCCTACGAAATACGAAAATAATAACCTTCACCGCGACGAATTTATTACCCGTGCGTTTTTTACGTCATCGGCACACGTTTAGCCGCGTTTATATTATACGTATATACACATTCGTACTATATATATATATATATATATAGTGTATTATGCACTATCGGAATATTGCAATAATAATAATAATAATAATAATAATAATATTATTAATACGATAATTATTTAATGACTCTGGTGAAAGTGTCCGCCGTCGTCGCCTTTAGTCGTGTGATACTATATAATATATGCCCACGCACTATGTGAACCGATGCCGCGCGCGATATTCGCGATCTCGACCGCGGTCTTGCACTTTTTAATAATTTTTTACACTCGACAACGATACAATATTATATGTACGTGCGTGCCGGAGGTACGGCGAGGGAATAGTCGAAATAATATACTCATCGGGTCATGCTTACGAATTATATACAATATATATATATTATATTATATGTACTAGCGATTGTTATGTATATATGACGTACCTACCCATGTATATCATATAAGAGATTTATATATATATATATATATATATAATACACGAAGTGCTTAAAATACGTGTGGTGTGTGTGTGTGTGTAGCTTTGTTATGTTAACGCACGAGTTTAACCGAAGGATTTAGAGAGAGAAATGGAAAGAAAGTGAAGATTGATTTTTTGAAGCCAGGCGCAAAAAAAAAAAACGTTTCAATTTAAATCGTAGAAATTGAGCAATTTATAATAGGTATATATAGTATATAATATGCATATACATTTTTTGTGTTTAATTGACCGTTTTCGTACATTTTTACGTAGATTTCAATGTCGTCATCATATACATATGTAGAATATATGTAAAACATCTGTATAATAATATTCTATATGTGTAGGTACGACTGACTAAAAACTGTTTTAAAAATATATCATGCGAATTAAACGGTCTTGCGTCGTGATAATAATATTTTCCCATAGTAGTATATATATGCGTATAGTGTCTCAGGCAAGGTACAGCTCTAGTTTGCTTAATCACTATATGGTCCGCCGAATCACCGTTTAATTCATGTGCTTGTTTAATATTACCTATTGTGCTTAACTTTTAGTAAGTTAAATATATTACCTGAATAATACAACTATAATACATTGTATGCGAAAAAAAATTGTTGATAACCCCGTAATTATTTATAAACGATAATTTGTTTTTTTTTTTTTTCGTTTTCATTACCTAATTAAACAATATACGATGCGTGTGTGCTGCATATACGAGTATACAACGGGTATTAAATTATGCATATTTAATGTATATTTTTGGTGTTATGGATTATAATCATTTGCATTTTGGTATATGTATTAAAATATATAGGTACTTCGTTCTTTTTTTTATGTATAATACGAGTATATCAGATAAAACCAAAGTTATTTCCCTCTTAATATTGATATTTTTATTTTCTAAATTTAGTCCCCCTTGATATATATTTTTTTATAAATAAATATAGGTATTAAGTAGTATAAGAAAAATGTTTTTTTTTTTTAAATATTTGAGCACCTTATTTATTGTAGGTCACATAATATAATAATTATACAATGCGCACTTATACCTGCTAATGTACATTGTATTTCTCAATTATAGCTGCTTATTACAGTTAAATAATATTACCTACATTGATTATGTAATTATCAAGATAATGAAAAATGTTGATAAAATGAATAATATAGTAATTATACGTTCAGTGGAAAATCGAATAAATATGCGTAATGTGTTGATTTTTCGCCAACCTATTTTTAATAAATTTTCGACATTATATTCATTAAAATGTATTACAATATTATGTATGTAAAAATAATGTAAAATTACATTAAAACAAATATACTGTTTTAATTTCGAATTGCATTATAATTTATAATGTTATTAAATTATTTCGAATTTTTTAATAGTATCAAAATTATTACTATAGTTATATTATTACATATTTTTATCGTATCACCTATAAATTTCGCATAATAACTATTATATACCTCAGGTTTATAATAGTAATAATGAATATGCGATAACATTACCAGGTGCGTATGTAAACATATTTGTTAAAACGTAATTTTATTTTGCAACGTTATACAATGATTTATGGATCAAGTTATGAAGAGAAAGGTGTTGGGATGAGTAAATACATTTCGTGTATGTACGAGTGTATATAATAACGGTGTAATACAAGTTGACATTATGTTGATATTTTAGATTAATATAATTAAGTTCTTGTCAAATTTTTTTAAATAATATACATTCATTTTGAAACGATCTATAATATATATCCTCACATAAAGAGTATCAAGACAAATCTTGAAATATGATACGCATATTATTAATTATTGCAATTATATAGTCGTGTAATAAACTTTTAGTAATTTATACTCATATGGACATCCCATACCTATATATTACATTATGCTGACACACGTTTTAAGCTATACAATTTTTAATTGGTCATTAATTTATTTATCTCTTCATAGTTTATAGTATTTATGAAAAATGAAATAATAACGTAAATGATTTACTGCAGTTTTAAGGGATATTGTTCAAAGGTTATAATTTGTGCAATATTTTTTTTCGCTAAATCATTGCCAAGAAAATAATATATCTAATATATTATGTGTTGTTGTGGTTGTAGCTGGGTGTGTTGGTACACTATACACGTCATATATAATATCACGATACGTTGTTTATTATACGCTTTATTAAACGATGACATCCATCCTTTTTAGTTTCAGATGAATTCTCCAAACAGTCTACAGTAAAGATGGGCTGTTCGAGTTGTGGAAGACGCGGCCCGCGTCTAGAACGCGGTAGCGTTTTCATCTTTGTCTTTTTGT
Source organism: Pemphigus obesinymphae (assembly GCA_025469235.1). Lineage (NCBI taxonomy): Eukaryota > Metazoa > Arthropoda > Insecta > Hemiptera > Aphididae > Pemphigus > Pemphigus obesinymphae. Next base: position 139,118 of record JAIPRL010000064.1, on the reverse strand, counting down.
TCGGTTTGGCCGAGGCATGGCAACACAATCTACCTGCCAGGAACAGCGTCAGATATGGTAAGAATTCCAGAAAAAAATGTCTCGTATTATAATTATTATTATTAATTTTAAATATTATTTGATCGCAATAATCGACATCCGGTCTGAGATAAGATTAACAACGATTAATTATTATGTACACCATACGTATTATATACAACTGAACTGACGGGCATGCGGTCACGTCAACGTAAAACATTATTGTCGTAGGCATTAATGCGGTTGGAATGGCGTGCGTTGATAAGTCGACCGAACCCGCCCACGACTGCACCGTGTATATAGTGGCTGCACCCTGTTATATAGTGTGACGTGACGATTATGATATTATTGTGAAAAAAAGTGAACGGTCAACGTCCGTTAATATCATGATATTAATAATTTTATTCCCCAAATCCAATAACGTCTCGATATCTGTAATATCATCTGCAGAGTGGATGTTTTTTTTTTTTTTTTTTTTTTTTTTATTCATTACCCGTCAATATTGTGTGCGGTGGTATAAAGCAGCACGGATTCATGTTGAACATAAGCAACACGATACGGATTGTGGTCAGCGAGGGACGGAATCTCGGGATAAGATATGGTCGGTCGGTCAGCGAAGAAGGTATGTGGTACGTCTCCGGTTTTTGGGAGGTCTCCACTGTCCGCAGAAAAATGTGTAGAGACCTTCCGTGCGTCAAGAGACGTGTAATGTTATATTACGCCCGTGTGGTGACTGGTCAAATAACCCGCAACGGCGACAACCACCCCCCCGAAACGGCGACGACCACCTAGCAACGTTATTATTGTTTGTTTGCAAAGACCATAGATATTATATAATATATTATAACCTTTGACACGAAATAAATGCATTATACCACATACATAATATATGATAATATTATAATATATAGCACTCGGTCGCGTCGTATTGTTATGTAATATATTACTCGCCCTCCCGCAGCAACCGTAAAATTGGGCATCACGAAATTGGGCGTTTTAGTTCTGTGATAAATATTTACCCTCCGATAACGAAAACACGTATTCCACATTTTAGAGTATATATAATACGTAATATATATTATAGGTACGTGTATTTATTGTTATACAACGTGTCATACATACTCCAAACCTCTATGAACCGTCGTTTTTTATTCGTATTCTTGGTAATTTACTATCCGTATCTCTGAAGTATGTGCATTTGAATAATATCTTAACACATTATCATATTATTATCAAAAAATGCGCAATGCGCATACGTGTTCTTCTATATTTAACTAAATCGCGTTTATTTATTTTTTTTTTCCTTTGTAACTTGATCGAAATATTAATTATTATCGTAGTTTGGCAAGCGTTTACTTACATTATTCGTGTATAATAATACGTAGGTATTTGATATGTGAAGAGCGAATCGTGTTTTATATTTATTATGACAGTAGGTACAACATTATTTGTTTAAAATAAATGAATTCCAATTTGAAATATCATTGTAGCTTATACTAGCTACCGGTCACATAGATATAGTAGATAGGTGCACAATATAGTATAATGACTAGGTATAGGGAAGATTATACTACCACGAAGGTCATCTACATCATGTTGGATTAGCAAGACTGCACACTGTTGACAAAATATATTATAGTGATACATATAAAAGTATACACCAATAGTGAATCGCTAAATTTGATTTTTTTTACCATTCACATGTTAATGTGGCCTTCGAATAAATAACACGATTATTACTAAAATTAAATTTTTTACGGTAATGTAATTTGGTTTCAAAATATTTACTGAAGTATTTTACGTCGCACAAAGTATAATACCTATATAACCTTTACTTCTCCTTTACTTTACACACACCTTTCGAAAATAAAATATTGAATGGCATTCTGTCTTAATTAACATTATGCTTCGAGTTGTTATTACTTATCTAATACGGAATTCGCATTTACAAATGTTTTTGAGATAACAATATTATGCTTAATGAACACATGCCAATTTTGTTTAACATGTTAATTGAATTAAATACAAATTGTATTTTATTATAGCTTATTTTTATGTTTCGAGAGTATGGTTTAGGTTAGGTTAACTAAATTCATTTAAACTCTTGCAGCCTTGCCATATAATTCTACAATAGCTATGAGCTATTATCAATTTTGATCGTTTAACACGAAACCGGTTTGAAATACAATTTAAACGAATCGTTAATCTATTATAGAGTAGACTATATAGAGTATTGTGTATTATCAAAAAATCAGTGCTTAGGGCTTTAAAGAATTTCTCGAAACTCGGAACTTTGATATATTTAATGATATGTTAATTTATGTTTGATAAAGTATCTTTTTATTATAGTTTTGAATGTTTCGATTTCCGTAAGTTAGTTTCAATAGAATAATATAATATGCATACAGGTATATAAGTAATGGTGTAACAATTTTTGTTTTCACATAAAAATGCAAATACCTAGGTACCTATATTGATTTTAGATTCTGAGCGAAGCGAGGATAGGTATATTGGTTTTACGATGGTGTGTTTTTTTTATGTCTGTATACGAAATTTCAACAAGAAGGAGTACTCCGATCTTTACAAGCTTACCCGGTTTCCGGTAGCAAATTTCATCTAGTTGGTACTTTAGAGAGGTCATTTTTCAATAAATGCGTAAGAAAAAACTATCAAAAATTAGCATAAAAATCGGTAAACACGATTTTGGTCAAATTCTTCATAACTCCGAAAATATTTATGCTAGTAGCATAAAATTTTCACTACAAACGTATATACGTAAAATATTAATAAAAACAATTTTCGAAAATTTTTACCTATTTTTAGGTTATATTATTGCTATTTTTATAGCAATGTGCAAGTTTGAGACATTTAATTCATAATAGGCTTAACTTTAATTTTTAAAGCCTGAAAATTTAATACAGTGTTAAAAATATGCCATTCTAGCTACATACAAAATTTTTAAAAAATCGGTAGTTACAATATTAATTTTTTTTTTGGTTACTAATTAAATTTTTTCGATATTTTGGTATGAAATGTGATCAAATTTTGAGGAAATAATGAATCTATAAACTTCAAATGTTCACTAAATACGTATATTACCACATTATGAAAGCAAAAAAGTTTTAGACATTTTTTCCCAATTTTAAGCTATTTATAGTAATTTTCAGTTTTCAGTCGTTTAGTTCATAATAGCCTTAATTTTAGGTTTTATGACCTGAAAATTTAATACAGTATTAAAATTACGTCATTCTATAGCTACACACAAAATAATAAAAATCGGTTGATACAATAATTTATAATAGTTATTTAATTTTTTTCGATAATATGTATTATTTTGGTATGAAATGTGTTCGAAAATTTCGGGGAAATAATAGACCAATTAGGTATAAACTTGAAATTTTCACTAAAAACGTATGTACGTATATTATGAAGGAAAAAATTTTTTTTTAATTTTTACACATTTTTGGGCTACTAATAGCAATTTTAAATTTTAAGTCGTTTAATTCATAATACGTACTATACAAAAAAATTCAATTTTTGGAATTTTTTTTTTAAATATGTACTTTTTGATCAAAAAAATAATGGTGAAGTCAGAATTTGGCGGTCAGACTTGGTTTTAAAGTTATATCAAATTGAAACGGTAAATGGGATAGGTACTGACTTCTGCGAAAGGAATGATGAACGAATAATATTATTAATTCGTTAAATATCAAAATATGTATGAAAATCGCGTCAACCCCCATCGGATCTTCAGAATTTCCATACTATTTCGTGCATGACGGTCCGAGCCGTTCCGAACGGAAAGGACTGTGCTGAGCCGACCGTTGTGCGCAGTCGTTTATTTAGTGTATGTGTATTTCAAGTTTTATTTTTGTGCCGTTCCGAGCTGAGTTGATCCGATCTGATCTAGTGTTCAGCCACCTTTACTCGACCGCTACGAAGCTTAATTTAATAAAGCGTCGTCAAAAGTTCTCATCAATATTTATTAAAAACCTGCGAAGTACGCAGGTTTTGTTTAATTTTATGAGAACTGCTGGTCAACATTCGTTGCATTTGGATATAGGTCGTTGCGCAATCATAAGATCTATAACCATGGTCTTAGTCGGTAGGTGAACGAGAATTATTTTGAGAACCCCCGGCAGTCTGCAGTGTATATGCACAAGTCGCGGAGACCAGCGTTCATTTCTTGTGTGCCAGACTATATATATTTTAAAACTAACGAATTTTTAATTTTACATTACTTGTAGTATATTTGAACGTTTTTGTTGTATATTTGTTGTTATTGATAGTAATTAATTTGTGGTTAAAATTTTAATAAAACATTAGGTAATATGTTTAATTTAGAAATTCAAAGAATTTTTGTTTTAATTAATAATAATTAATTTAATTGCTTAAAAATGGTAATGAAGTTACAGCAGATATAATGTTTTTGCTTTTTATTAATTGTTATGATTCAAAAGTGCAAATTAGTTTTACGCTTTCGGGTTGTTTAAAAAATCAGGTAAAAGTTAGGTAACAAGTATTTCTTAATTTTCTAAATTTTCTAATTTTTGTTGTGGCATACTGGTGGCATCATTGTTAGTATGTTTTCTAATACCATTTTATGTACCTATATTATACTTTGTAAATTGTAAGTTATAAGTTATTATATCTCCGACAATCTAAAAATATAATTAAAAGTAACTTTTATTACAACACTTGTCTTAATTAGTCTATCTAACTCCGTCCTCGTATTGGTCTAACGACAACATTTGTAAGAACGCTTATTTTGCAAGAAATAAGTAGATTTAAGAAAGAAGGAATGCGAGGACGTGCTTACAGATCCTGTTTTATTGCATCGAAATTGTTTTATGGCCAATCAATCTCGACACGTTTTAGACAGTCTTTGGGGGATATTCTTCTGTGTATATGGTATAAGAATAATCGATTTTGCCGTGATATCACAATATTTCTTTGTATATGTACGTATATATGTATACTTATATGTGTATATTTATTAAAACCGGAGTCTTCTACCTATTTTTGGTAGCGACTTAGATTCGAACGTGTTCCAAAATGTACGATGAATAAATATGAAGAGAGAGAGAGAGGACACACTAGGCCGGGGCCGGTTTGTTGTTGGCTTCAATCAACTCTTGTTACGCTGCATTGACCTGCATTTGCCTTTCGTGTGTGCTTAAATTAATAGTTACAAACACGCGTGTGCGGGACGTCGTTCCAGAAAGGTCAACGCGTTTTAAGGATTTTGATCAATCAACGATGATGGTATATACTCGACAAGAAAATTATATTATGCATATATATATATAATAATTAAATAATAATAATAATTGTTCACGCCGAAGAATACATTATGACAATATGTGCACTGGAGAACTTCAACGTGTCCGAAAACGTCATTACGCAACGAAATATTGAATTTTCGTGTTCGTCCACCACTTCTTGACGTTATTACGACATTCGATCTGCAACGGAAATACTATATACGGAGAAATGGAATGATTAAAAAAAAAAAAATTTTAAAAATATTCCTCTCGTCCTGTTTTTCCTGTTGCAGCTTATATCTTGTATATAATATCTACAGTTATTTTATTAACGTCGTTGTCGATGTTACCGGTTTTGCCGTAGGATGTCCCATTGACGGTGGTGTGGCGGTTGCAAACGAAATAATATTATATTTTGTTTTCAATTTATTCATATACAATACAAGATTACAATATTTCCGGAGTCCATAAATTATAAATGAACGTAAAATTGAATAAGCAAAATAAAAATATATCCTACCGCATATGAATCCTAATGAGATCCTCCATTTAAATCTATTTTCTATTTATATATACGTTTTTTCGAAGCTTATTCGTATGATAATATACTTCTCTCACGTGGACCATATATGAGATAAACAAGTTTTCTTATTATTAATATATATATATATATATATATATATTTATGTATATTTTTTTTGGTCTCACTCCAAGTACACTCGCACTTTCGAATGGTACTGATCAAGTAACAATCACGCCTCGGTTTATATGTAATTGTATCTTCTTTTTTTTTATTACAGTTGAAAGTAAAATTCGCTAGACCAAAAAAGTAATTCTATAAAATCTTATTTAATAATCCTTGATTATTTATTATTTTAACACGTGTAATTTATATTCAAATAATTATATTTTTATATTTTATTACAAACGCATTTATGATTTTTGCATTAAATGTAAATGAGTAAAATAACCATTTTTTAGATGTTTGTAATTCTTACTAAATTGTATTGAATTCTACGATAGTGATCAAATGAATAAAAACAGACTTAATTTAATTTGTTTTATCTTGAACAAACCATTAATAATTAATAAGAATATCTTTTTTGAGAATTTGAGAATGACACATTTTTTTGCGATTCACTTTCTATGAAAATTAAGTAATTTAAATACTATATTTTATTTTAAGAATTTGCGCGTACGCGAATGGCATGCAATGTGTATGCAAAGAATTTATTTAGATAATTTTTAATTAAATTATATCATGGTTAACTAGAAGGAATTTATTCAGGTAGGTTTTTTATTCATATTATTCACTTTGCAAATTTATTTAAATGGGATGAGAGACATCACGAAAAACTATTAAAAAAACAAAACTTTTTGTGTGGTTCTCCATAGTCATGGGTGACAAATTACTTGATTTTCTTTCATCATTAATTTAATGTTATTTTTGTTGCGTTTATCTTCAACTATGATCTTATAACTGGTTAACGGGTTTTTAGAATCGTACCAAAGACATCTTGACTAGAAGCTTTTGATCTTGATCTTTATCTTTACACTGTAATGGTAGTAGTTCTATAATAAAAATACAAAGACCGTTAAAAAAAAAAAACTGTATAATGTTGACGAGTAGTAACTTTATTTCGTTTTTGTTTTTATTATGTTACAATTATGCTAAGTATACTTTAGAATTGAACAATTATTTTTAATTTATGATGTATAATAACGTTTAGACTGAAAAAAACATTGTACATTTGAACAACAAAATTGTTGTAATGTAAAGTGATTCACGTTTATAACATAGGTACCTATATTAAATATAAAATTACAAATATCAATAAAAATAATTTAAATTATATATTGTATACAATTTTGTATATTAAATATTTTATATTACATACTATTAAATTTTATCGTAAAAATTAAAGAGTATTACTGTAAAGTGCATCAAAGTTCAGTTATATGAATTATTGTGTGTAAGCATTAATTATGTTTTTATTACTCATTTTTTTTTAATTATTATAATTTATATTCAAATTGTGACATGTAATACAGACATCATTATGTATTTAGTGTAACACATAATTTTATATTATGTCCATAATCCCGATTAATTTAAGATTACGATACATTCATCATATCTGTATTCGGAAATGTTTTCAAGTATGGGTAATAAGCCTATTACGAAATGTATAAGATAAATAAACAATTATTACACGAATTTTATGTATGATTAAAAATATGGTACAGTATACCAGATTTACTTTTCGATTTCAAAAAATTGTACGTAGGGTTCTATAATTATGTACTCTTATTGTAGGTGCACAAAATACATGACGAAATAGATCTATTTTGTCATGCTATAATGTATTATATACCTTGTACCTACGTCCTACATATAACATTTAGATATTTTATATTTTTTTAAAAATCGTTCTAAACAATCTAAGTTCTAACTATTATAATAGTATACCTATAGGTACATATTTTACTATTATCTAATACTCATATAACTTTAGAAGTCATAAACAATTATTTAAATTTGAATTTAGATATACAATTATTCTTATAAAAACGGTAATATTACACTTAATTCGTTAAACCCATTTATATATATAATAGTGTACGTACCTATATTATTCATATATTTATTATTATTATAATTATTATTATTATTATTATTATAGGTGTATATTGTATATAATATATATACTATATAGATATATATTATATATAAATAATTAAAGAATGTGCTAGATTGTACCTTTATATGTTTAGAAATTCTTTGTGATTATGTAACTGATACAGATATATAAACATGTAAATAATAATTATTAATATTTATTAGATAGATACCATTTCAGTTTGCTCAGAAATATGACTCGATTCTTTAGTTTTGAAAATATACTTCAAGAATATTATATATATTATAAGTGTGATAAGCTATTGATTATTATTTGTTGTTTTCATGTGTATAATAGGTGTATAAACACTTATTTCTTTGATATGAGTCCTTGTATTGCCGCTGACTCATTTAATTAAAATACATAGTTTTATAAATTACATTTTTCAAAATACGCCTATACATTAACAGAAATATGATACACGTATTTCATAATGTTGTTACCTTTATATGGATAAAAACGTTTTCAATAATGTATTTTATCAAGTACGGCATGATTGCCTCCAGAAGTCTTATTGAACTCAAGTATTTTACAAGAGTCGGTTTTGTTTATAAATTATGATATTTTATTTTTACATACAAAATATAATATAAATATATAGGTACTAAAATTATTATAAGGGTTCTTGAAAATATGTATTCTCTTTTTTTTATACTATGTGTCTCTACTTTGTTTTTTTTTTCTTTTTTTTCTCAAAATATTTTAGTCCGTTATTGTATATTTAGTATTTACCGATATAGTAAATTACTATAATATATTGTCTGTATATAGGCGGTGACACCTGCAATTTTTCAGCTGCAGCGCTGCAGTTTTTTTCCATGGTAAAAACGAACATGACAAAATATAGTATCTTAAGAGAACAACGGAAACCGTATTATATAATACCTATATGTAGTAGGTACTGCAGTAGTAGTAGTAGTAGATATTCAATTATTTTTATTTTTCTATTTTAATGGTATTCTACACAAACGTGATTACACTCGGGACAAGAGACAAAAGCCAAAAAAATAATCATAAAAATTAGGGAGAATGGTTTTTGTGGCCAACTACCACCACGTCGTACCGGTTAGATAATGAGGCACGATTTAGCCTTGTTCGCCGCACATACGCTGCAGACGTCAAGGTTCGTCCGCAGATATATCGTCGGATATTAATAATAATACAACACACACTGCGTACAGAGAGTGTATAACGATAACGATATGAGGGGTGGGGATGTTTACGATAAAAAAAAAAAAAAAGATTAAAAACAATACTAATAACGTCCACCTGCGCGACGGCGCACGGTTAGGGGCGAGGAAGGAGTTGCGATTTTTTTTAATTTTTTTTTTTATAACCGTTTCGTGATCTCACGCAGGGATTTAATAATTTATTACCCACTAACGTAATATAATATATTGAATTATCATGTGGCTTGGTAAATATACGCATATGCACTTCCAAGGTTTATATTATTTATTATTGCATAACAAAAATAATAAAACGTTATAATTTAACGGAGAATATCTTATATTTCCGAACGTGCGTTTATAGACCTGCTATGTACGCGAATGCAAATCAGTAGGCGACTTTCATAAAATGCCCAAGAATATAATATAGAGAAATTATTGTCTTTCACGTTTGCGTACGAATGGCGGCCAATATACGTATACAAGAGCTGAGGTCGATCGTGTGTGTAATGGTAAAATCATTCAAGGTTCCCCTTTTTTAAAAAAAAAAATCAAAAATATATATATATATGTATACGAACCGTTTTTTTATTGTGTGGTATATACCTATTATTATATATATATATATATTAATATGCGGTTTTGTCGATTCGTGTTTCAGGAGCATTTAATTCCGATCAAATATTTCACGGTAACAAGACTGCTACGGACTATTTCAAAATACTCCTTCAAGATCAAACGACAGCGCTAATAGGATCCAGGTATGTATATATAACATATAGCTTTACTTAAAATCCTGATATAGATATGTGGTATAAACATACTTATCTACTTCTAATTATTAAAAATATCTTCCGGCGTGGGATATATGTTGTTGATGTTATGGTAGATCAGTTTTAGGGGAGAAGGCACCCGGTCAATAAGTCTGTAAAGCGCAAACAAAGAACCAATATAATGACTTGACGTAAAGACAGGATACATGGTCCACGAAACACATACAATATATATACGCGCGAGTATTATACTTACTTGTGGCCTTGTGGGTACTTTTTGACTGTTTTATTATTCGGTTTCAATTTTAAAAAGCAGGGGATCTAACATATTATATTCTATATTTTTGAAAAGTGTAACAAAATATACATTTATAAAAACATAATATCAAAATCATTTAAATGTAGTGCCTATGTGAATTTTCGGGAATTTCACACGGTTCAGAAAATGCAATGAAAAGTCAATTTATGCTCCACTTACTTACTTACTTACTTCAATGTGTTATATTCTGTGGTTGAAAATAATACGTATACGCATTTGAAAGTATATTATTTTTGTGATTCGGGTTTATAATAATTTATGGGATAAGTGCTCAAGATCTTTTTTATTTTATAATATATAATATCTGTTTACTATACTTCATACGAAAACAGAGTAGAGTTAAGATTAATATTAATAAAAATCTAATTGATGTATACCCCCTGAATATCGTTCGACACAAATTGATATAATGCCTTTTTTTATCTCACAAGTTTTTTTTTTTACTTACGATTTTCTACGCAATTGATATATACCCGAATAAAGATGGGTTCACACTTCATCGTGCTGTGTCATGTTGTATACAATACTATAGACGTTCTCATTGGTTGAACCATGCAGTTACATTATATGGTGTGCCATTTTCTGACGTACTACCAGAGTTACCAAACGTTATCGCATAATTTAATATTTTCAACTTTTGGTCATTTACATCTGGTTTATACTGTTTACGAATGTATCGTAATTCTCAATTAAATGATGTGCCTTAAACATTAATATTTTAATGTTAATCCATTCATTTTTAAATCATATAATTTTTAGTTCTTATTGTAGTATATATAATTATATACTTATCGACAATTTTTGTTGTAGCGATTAACATGGCATACAATTGAAAACTATATGATGATAACATAATATAGGTACATGACATAGTACGGTGAAGTGTGAACCCGCCTTTATTCACCACTAAAACGCCTTATATTCCTCATAGAAGAAAAAAAAGAAATAAGAAGAAAACTCAATTATGTATTCTACCATTTACCAATTATTTACTATTAGAAGAAAAAATAATCATAATAGAGTGGCCTATAGGATATTTAAATTACACTTTAGTGTGTGAAATATTATAATTTATTAGTATTAATAGTAGTATTTTTATTGTGATTTATTATTTATGTCTGTTAAAATGTTAAATTTTTATTATTAATTTATTATTTTTTACTGAAAAAGACTGTATTAAATTGAAATAAGTAACAGGATATTATATAAAATATTATAAAACAATTTTTTCATATACATAGTTACAAAGTTTTTGTTCAAAACTCTAATTCAAAACTTTAATTTGTGGTGAAATATCATTACATAATATTATTTTTTTTCATATAAATTCGTGCAGGTACCTTCAATATAGTAATAAATTATAATAATATTGATTATTGAATACGATTTTCGTTAATTTATAGATACAATAATCACAATGCAAATATTACATGAATATTTTAAGAAATGTCATTGATGTATCTATCCTCTATTATTGTGTAATTATTTGAATTAAATACGTTCCTGGACATTCTAAAACCAACGTAATTTTCACGTAATACCAGAAATATGTAATTGATTTGAACTATGCAAAACGCGTACATTAATAATTTTTTAATTATTATTTATTTTAGTTGTAATTACGTAAAAGATTAAAACTAAATTGGTATAATAACTATATACTCATTCATTCAATGATCAATATACAATACATATAATACATTGTACCTAAGTATCAATGAAATTTAATTTGCGATAATTTTAAATTTTTTGTCTTATCACCGTGTAAAAATTGTACAATAGCATGTTGAAGAAATTAATTGAAAGTGTTTAATTTCAGAAATATACTGTACAACATCAGTCTGGACACGATGAAGGAAAATCACGTGAGTGCATTTATTTTTGTTTTATATACTATTTCTATTGAAAAGAATACATGCCGTGTACATTATCCTACCAAATAACGTTAAGAATCGTTTACACTTAAAACAATCGTTTCGGCACTTTGAGAGACTATAATATAGTACATAATATACCTACCTAATATATCAAACTAATATGTTTGTGCGACGAAAACACATGTGCAATTTGGCGAAGTTGGATGCGTTTTGGAATTGTTTTTTTCCGGTCCGTTGCTTTGGGTTCTTTGTACGCCACTAGTTTGGTCACCTCGAACAAACCGTGTATATTAGTGTGGTTAAAACGATATTTTTCCAAAGTCGTCTCCCTATTTATATATATATATATATAACCAATGTAGATACCGTTTTTTTTTTTTTAATTTCAAATGTATATCGTACGGTCACAATAGCGGATTTCGTTATTCAGTTGTCTCGAATCGTTGTAATCGTTGACCCACCGGAAACATCGTTTTACAAACTATGCATGGTATACATTATATATATATATCGAATCACCAACAGTATAATAACAATAATAATACAGAAAATATATGTCATCCAAATATATGAATAAATGGTCTTAACGATACGTATTATTAGGTAGCGATAGCGAGTATATATGTGCGTTTATATAAAAATGATACTGTAGCATACTGTTTATTTATCAAAATCAGCTGTATTACAATTGTTACAGGTATTATTTACCTAGTATACCAAAAAAATGGATAATATTTGTTTTTAAAATGAAGGAATAACAGGTTATTAAACAATTTTAAAAAAACTGTAATACCTATTATGATGACGACACGCAATACCTATATAATATACTTGAAGAGTCGAAGGTTACGTTATTAATTATGATAATATTCATAATCAGTAGGTGAATGTAGACGATTCTTTATTTTTATTTCTTCAGCAAGATATTTTTTGCAAGAAGATGCTTTCTGTGGGTGATATTATTATTATCCATCTCGATTTAATCAAACCAAGGCGAAAACCCACCGGCAAACGTTATTCAATATTGATCCTCCATATTTCATAACATTGCTAGGTAATCATATTACATATGTATATTTCATTTAAATTGTTATATCTTATAAAACCATCTTAAATTATCTGCTTACTAACTAAAAGTGAAAAGGTTAATATGTTGTATTTTTTTTAGCTATTAAGTGACTATTTCTATAACCAAATTAATTTTATGGTTTACAGCTTTGTAACTTGTAATTCCAGGATAAGAATAAAATAGTATGTACCTACTATATATTTATACGATATATATACATATATATATATATATATATATTACAAGATACAGTGGTATACACGGGATTTTACAGTTAATTATAATAAAAATAAATATAAAGTCAATGACATAAAAAAAAAAATTTGACACTAGGTATTTTAGTTTTTAAAAATATAATGTAATATTTTTTAGTGTAATATTGTATTTTATATTCCATATTCCATATTCCATATTATCCAAAACATCAAAAAACCATATAGTATAAATATTTTTTTTTTATATACATGTACATTGTACATATATATTACTTCTTTTAAGGAAACCTGAAACTAAGCCTCTGTTATTGTCCATCTATAAAATAATTTTAAAATATATTGTCAGATAATAACATCATATTCCTGCGGCACATTAACGTATAATGTGACATATATTATAAATTATACCTATATAAGTCGAATAAAGTTATAAATTATATTAAAACACATTAAAGTTTTTATGATTAAAAGTAGAAAAGGAATTCAAATTTAAAAATGGAAGTCGTTTTTATTATAATTGCAAGATAATATATTATCAGTTCATAAAAAATTTTAGTTATTTTGGTAAAAAAAAAAAAATGGTTGAGGTTTGTTTAGTTAACAGAATGGTGTATTACGTATACCTACCTATTTATTGTTAGTAATTATATTAATTAATATTTATATAAGTATTTAACTTAACATATTATTTTAAACATTTAAGTTTCAACATAATTTGATAAATGGTTTTGTATAGTACCACTTTTTATAATATAAATATTGTTTAGTTATATGTGTATGACTTTACAATTTTAATAAGTAAGTACATATTTATTTAAATAATTTACATTGATATAATTATGTATTTTGGTTTACTATTATTATTTTTTGTTTCGCACTAGGTACTTTATTATTACCCGAAGTATAATATATATATAATATACGTACCTAGATTCTATATTATGTATATTGTACATACATATACACAATATACCGTTCATTTTTTAGCTTTGATGCTGTTGAAAAATTTTTTTACAATTCATTAGGTTATCGTCAAAAATTAATCATTTATATTCTCTCCTGCTCACATTTTTTCTATTGTTATAGTCTAAAAATGCATAATTAATAAATACCCGGCGAGTAATAGTCTAATCAATAACAATGGAAACAGCAGCTGTATTGATGAAAGAGTAGGGCACGTGTGGGCCTTTCTTTTGTTCTTGTTCGCTAGCGTTTTGGCTATTTCGCAAAAATTCATGAACAATATAAAAATAATTATTATCTAGGTGTTGCATATGTTTCGAAGAACATTGTCCTTCTAATTATTAACAGACGAAGAAAGACGAGAGCGGAAAGAAAGACACAAAGATAAAGTTTGAGAGAGTAGGGAGGGCACCTACTACTGGGTCATTTTCGATATCCTTATTAAATACGAATTAGGCCTCAGGGTCATGTCGGGTTGTGTTGTGTCGGAAAACTCGCTGGGGGGTAAATAGCTTATGATGGACAATAGTTATATATAAATATATATAGTGTAGTTTTAATTTACCATTTGTATCTACATTAACAGAAAATTTTACAAACTTATAATATATTGCAATGAAGTTTTATAACATAATTTAAAATATGTATTATTAAAAAATTATTTTTTTAGACGAAATTTCCTGTCGACTTCGATTAATAATACCATTGTTGTTGCTGTAAGGTAGTATTTTCTTGTACGTATTCCGTTGGAAAATTGAATCGTTGACCGTGTGATAAGAAAACGTAAAATCTAAAACTATAGTGACAGCTGCCGTCGTGGGCAGACCGGTAGTATTTTGAATGACAACACATTTTATGATTGATGGCTTCTGTTGGTAAATGACGATTTAAACGTCCGTCTCCTGCGTACATTGTATAGTAGTATATGTATGTAGGCACGGTTAACGTTTGGGGGACAAGTCGCTTTCTAATTAGAATTTCAATTGCACAATTGCCCGGTCAAAGCATTTCCGCGACCTTCTTGATTGTCGACTGTTGTTGTTAAGATGTAATATGTTCTTATTTTCTAAGTGGGTTGATGGAATTCTTCGTCCAAAGTTACATTCAAATTAAAACTTTTCAGTTTTATCATAAACTATAACAGTTTAAAAAACTAAGGCTTAATAGTTTTTAGTATTTAAATAAGGTACGAGTCAAATAAATCATTTGTCATTTTATTTATGTAGTAAATAACTCCAAACTTTATATTTATGTTCGTTTTATTCTAACGACTCGGCGGTATTGTTAAGCCAATATATACCTACGTTTTATTTACTATGTCGCGAAAAATTTCAATTCTATCTAAACCAAGTCTAGGTTAACGTTATTTATACTTTCGAGCGTATTTCTTACAGCTGATTATGAAACAAATGTACCTCCTATATTATGTACTATATAATAGGTATCTATATCAATTTCACCGAGACTATAAGACTTTTCTATGATATATCGAGATATATGTATATACCTATATATTATGTACTGAAGACCTTAAAGTAATCTTATTTTGTAACTTAATAATAGCTTATTGTTGTTTGTGTACATTATAATTCTCTGGTAAACTTAACGTAAACGAAAATATAAATACAGAAGTAATGGGATAATATAAATTATAAACTTATATGGCTTAAGTCATCATATTATAGACCACTTTATTCTGTAGACATAATAATAATAATATTATTTCTGACATTCGATACGCCTCTCCCACTATGAGCGCAAAAAATCTTATCGGTCATTTTCGTAATCCATTCATTTCAATGGTTAATAAGCATATATTATGTATTTATATACGTAGGTACTGTTGAAATCATTTTTCGTACACGGTGCAAATGTATAATAGTATATCGAAATACGAATACTCTATTATTAGTGTTTTCGATTGGCAAATTCTTATTGTAAAAAGACTTTTTTCCTATACGTTGTTCGTCTGGTCTATTCATAGCATTCATTATACATATATATATATATATATATTATAATGTATACTTATAGTCGTATGCATGTGTACACGATTTATCGAGTTTATTGTTGATGTATATACGATATATACCAACTATACGTATACACTATATTACGAGTATATAGCTCGCATTTAAATCAATCGAATATCTGAAAATCATCTGTTAAATGTTATCTCGTCCGTTTATACACCGCGTGTGTTTCTTTCAATTATTTTTAACCCTATCGTCTCGAACGCGGAACAAAACGTGCGCGCATATTGTGTAAAAAAAAAAAAAAAAAAAATGGGGTGTACGCGCGCGCGCTTGTTCTGTATATTAAAAGCGTCGCGTCGTCCGACGGACGGGCGACCATAATAAGTATATATACAACGCACGTTGTAATAATAGTATATAAACGCGACGCTTTACCCTATTTTTCTCCGCATACGACACAACGAAAATAAAATCGAATGAGAGACGACGGCGACGACGGTCTTGTTTTAAAATTATGTTTTTTTTTTTTTTATATAAATCATTTCAACGGTGTGGATTTAAAATATATATTTTATACATAAAAAAGAAAAAAAATACGCACATATTTACAATCACACGCACAAGAATACTTAAATACACAATCCGTGAGATACCCTTAATTTTTATGTACGTTTCCCCGCGAAATCGAGTTTCCGTTTACACGACACCCACAGTGAGTCTGGTGTTCGATTTCACGTAGTTAATTAATTAGTTAATAAAATACATATGTATATATATATATATATATAACTCATTATCTATTGTACCTACCCATGTGTGTGTGTGTGTGTGTATATATATATACGACTACACTACTACAACAGTGCGGGACGTCTAACCGACAGCTATTATTTTGGACGTGCTATTTCGTTATTAGATTACGGACACATGCAGTATCCCATTTGTTAATGAAACACGAAATTAAACGTGTTTTTCTAGTAATAACAGTTGACTACATTTTTTTTTTTTTTTCGTAAAAATTCTATAAATTATAGACATAGCGAGAGAAATTGCTATTACATTATTATTATATAGTTTATATATATTAATATATAATTATAGTTAATATATTATATTATATTATTATAACGAATACAATATGGACAATGATGTACTATAGCTAGTTTACCTATGCAGTATGTAGGTATACTTTGGTCTTTACTACTGCTCTCAAAAGTCGTGAATATAAGCCAGGTGCAGGTTCTTATTTTATGCATGTATGTTTCCTGGGAAGTCTGAAATACGATTCACATGTAAACCCGAAATGGCATAATTGACGAATGAAATGTATTTCCGCGTAATTGTTTTTACTATAACGTAGGCATATACGACATACATACAGGTACGAGTAGACAGTACAACAATATATTATAGTTGCTCCAGTTTACACGAAACATAAAACTTAAATATTTAATATTATTATTCGTCGTGGAAAAATAAAAAAATAAATCGTATGCCTGTTAAAAAATATATACCAATGTATTTGTTTTTGCAGAGATATTTTTGGAACTCGTCGGAAGCGAATTACGAAATGTGTCAGTTGAAAGGCAAATCAGAGGTATAGTATATAATGTCTTGTGTATACGCGATTATTATTATTATTATTATTATTTTTTTTTTTTGCACAACAAACATACCGGTTTTTTTTTTACTTAACAAACTAAACGTTCGTTTATCCAATTTCAGGACGATTGCCAAAATTATATAAGAGTTGCTTTCAAAAAGAACGACGAGGAGCTGTTTGTCTGCGGCACGAACGCTTTTCATCCGATGTGCAAAATGTTTAATTTGACTGTAAGTTATAATTAAATTATATTATCATTATTCTTGCGATTATTTTACGTTCAACACGTACTATAGAATACAGACAATAACTAACAATATTTTTTGTGGTGTGTTTTTTCTGTAACACAGGACGGTACCAAAGGCCAAGAGGAAATGGACGGACGGGGTAGGTGTCCGTATGACCCGATGCACAATAGCACGTCGATATACGCTGGCGATCAGTTGTATTCGGGAACCGTCGCCGACTTTTCCGGTAGCGATCCGCTCATTTATAAAGAGCCGATGAGAACCGAACGATTAGACTTCAAACAACTAAACGGTACATTATATTATTATACGAATCCATATGTCCAATGTGACAATACTCAGAGCTTGAGTTCGAAATAAATTATAAAAGTGGAAAAGTGTAATAGATATTTACATTTCTGAAGACTCAAATAATTCTTGAAGGCTATGCCGCTTACATTCATTTACATTTCTATTAACTATATACTATAAATTAATAAAATAGACTTTTTTTTTTTTTTTTTTAAAAAGAAAAAAATAATATAAAATACAAGAAATATTTTTAAACAGCAACAAAAAGTTTAAACCGGTTTTGAAACTTGTAGGAGTATTTTAGTTTTTACATTAAAATTTACATTTAGGTACGAAACCGCCTGAAACTTGTGGAATATACAATTAGGTACTATTTAAAAATTTTAATTGGCTTGAGGTTTTTTAAACGTTAAACAGTATTTAAATTATCAAAAAATTTCACGACATCTCGGATTTTCAGGTAAATGCCCACTTTGATCCAAGGAGGAGACTTTTTTATTCTCTAGGGATATTTTGATCCCCTGCGGACATTGTAAGTTCTATGGGGACATTTTGATCTGAGGAAATTTTAATCCTTTTAGGATAAAAAAAATTCCCAGTGGATCTCAATATCTTACTATATCCTTACTATAAAGGTGACGTTCAATTTGCTTGGGCCCTTTTGATCTTCGAATTTTAAGTCAACGGATCAAAATATCACCTTATTCCGGATTTTCTCATTCTTTTTCCCTTCACGATGGTCTAAAATTGTTCAAATTGAATACCCATTTTTTATAGAGATAATACGATATTACAATAGACGGGTACTTCGAGAATAACTATTATTATCTTTCTTGGCGTCCCAATAAAAAATTTAGTAGAGGAACGATGAAATATTGTCAAAATGAAGGGGTCTTCATCTCACTTGCATTCTCCCTCAAATCAAACACTGATAATACCTAATGATATAATTGATATAATATGTAAGTACATTATCCTGTATCCATACTAATATACCTACCTGTACTTTTATTACAGATCCGAATTTTGTAAGTTCGTTGGAATACAAAGATTACATATTTTTCTTCTTCAGAGAAATCGCTGTCGAGTACATAAACTGCGGAAAAGTAAATATATTTTTAACTTCGAGTTTTATGTATGCCTAAAATGATAATACATATACGAGTATATATATAATAAAAGATAACATATTAGAACGATAACACTGTACTCGTATATATTCGTTTTTATGGCGGAGTAATAATAAAAATACATTTAATATATTATTTTTTCGTGCCCTCAGGCAATATATTCGCGAGTTGCCCGAGTTTGCAAACACGATAAAGGCGGACCGCATTCATACAGAGATCGATGGACGTCGTTCCTGAAAGCTCGACTTAACTGTTCCATACCGGGCGAATATCCATTTTATTTCGACGAAATACGTAAATACCTATTCTTATATTATATACTGTTATTATATTTTTACTGAAATTATATACGTTTTGTTTGTTTCGTGTTTTTCAGAGGGTACAAGTGACATAATGAACACCGCTTTGACCGGCATCGCCGATCCGATCGTGTACGGCGTGTTCAACACGCCCGTGAACGCTATCAGCGGTTCGGCCGTGTGCATGTTCAACATTAGTAACGTCATAGAGACTTTTATGGGATCTTTCAAGGACCAGGAGGCGATGGATTCAAATTGGTTGCCCGTGAAAAAGGTACGGCTTTCAGTAATCGAGATTATCGTTATGATTTTTCGGCATCGTTCTAATAACGTTTATGTGTACTTCGCGATATAGATTCCGGAACCCCGTCCGGGCACGTGCGTGGACGACAGTCGGACCTTGCCTGACATAACGGTGAACTTCGTTAAGAGTCATTCTTTAATGGACAATGCGGTACCGGCATTATTCTCCAAACCGATTTTCACTCGGATATCGCTACAGTCCAGACTGACCAGCATCGCAGTTGATAATCAAATTTCCGGTCTCAAAGGACAGTACTACGACATTTTGTTTCTAGGCACTGGTACGACCATCTCATAACACGTTATTTCTTAATCCATTGGATATAATAATCAGCCGAGAATTATATTAAAATCAGTTGCTGCGACTATTATGGCCTATAACCGACTTAAATATATTATACCTAACCTATAATTTGTTTGCTCATAGACGATGGACGGTTAGTCAAAGGTGCGCTGCACACGAACAATGGATCGCCCGAGTTCATCAACATCGAAGAAGTGAATCTCACCACGAACAACACAAAATCGTATCCCGTCCGGACGTTGAACATCATCAAGTCCGCTGACAGCAAACCAGGCAGGATAGTAGCCACGTTTGATCAACACGTCATTTCCGTGCCGCTGGACCGCTGCTATTTAAAGACAACTTGCCAGTAAGGATCATGCGATTATTATTATTTTACGATTTATACGCGTTTTTACCGATGATGATCGACAGTGATTTTGACAATGTGATTGTGCTTTCAGAGAATGTATCGATCTGCAAGATCCGTACTGCGCGTGGGATGGTGTACATTGTGTAAACCATTTGGAGGTTAAGAGTTCGTCCAAACAGCATTTCGTTCAATCCATCGGCTCGATACAGAATAACGCGTGCCCTAAAGGTATGAATATATAGAACGCGTTATAAAAATAATGTCAAGATACATAGGTAATTAATGTGGTTTGTTTTTCGTTTTATAGTGAAATTCGACGATAAAATCACATACTCCATGTCGTCGGATGGTAAGTGTCGTAATGTCGTTAATAATGTAACTATGTTTTTATGATTTTCGTTCATTTTTGATATTTCTATATAGATAACAATATCGACTCGAACTTAGCGAGGTGTCCTTCTTGTGCTCCTTGTTACACTGAAAACATCATCAACAGTGATAGTATGTATTTCTACGCCTAATCTATTTAACTCATGCACACTATCACACTATATGATGATAATTATATTAATGTTTATTTTTTTTTTCAACAGCCGTCAGGGAAAAGATTTCAGAAATACCTGTAATTTCATTAGGTGATGTCATCGGTCTACTGATGATGATTTGCGTTCTGGCCACGCTGGTGATTGGGTTTGCTGCCGGTTTTGTATGCTCTCGGTACTTTCGGCATGCAACCGACCCGTTTTCGTCTATGGCTGTTCACGCCCATCACCAACTTAACCGATTGGCCGATATGAATGGTGCGTCTGAAATTGGCACTGCACCATTCTTGCCATGCCCCAACAATAAGGCGCCCCTCAACATGTTAGTAAATGTGACCAAGTGTAAGAATGACACACTTGAGAAGAACTTGGATTCGTCGGTAGAGAACAAGACCTTACAAAAGGTCAAGAAAACGTATATATAGATTATTGACATGATGGACAACAATTGCTTGGTTGTTTCTAGCCTACATCTATTCAGGCCCAATGGAGAACTACAGTGACTGATTTACACAATGTGTATATAAAAAATATTACATAAAATATGTATGTGTGTGTATGATGACTAGACGAACAAGGCAGAAAAAAGATCTCAAACTTAATCAAAATGAATTAAATAGGAGTATAATAATAATATACATATTATGTATTGTATCCTTATGGTAGCAGTTTGCGTAGACTTTTTCGCTAAGTAGTTTACATTTTTAATGCCGTTCATGAATGTTATCAACATTGAAATGATATGACACATTTCTTATTGAACCTATTATTGACAATTATTATTATTATTATTACTATTATAACTTATAATATATATTATATTGTACAGTATGATACATTTTGGACGTTACACTGTGGCATGTTTTTTGTCTCACATTGTTAAAACTTAAATATATATATAAATTATATTGTTTATATTATTATTACTATTATTGAGCGACTCGAATAAATTTTGTGGAAAGGGTATTTACTGATTTGAAGCACAACAAATACAGTGTTTACCAAAAAATGTTGAGTAAGAGGACCAATTTTTTTAATGTACTTGTAGGTATATTATTGTATCATATAACATAAGTTACTCAATATAAATTATACCCATTGTATATAATAGTGTAATTAATTATTATTATTATTATTATTAATTATGTGAATGAACATGAATAATAGGAGGAAATGGTTTGCTTCTAAGAAGAAAATATAAAAATTTTACAAAAGTGTTGTTTTTTTCTCCTCTTATAATGTTTATAATACTCAATGAATTGAAATTGGAAAAAAATATATATTATCGAAACAGTATTATTATTTATATAAGAATTCAAATTTTGTTTGCGATAACTTTATAAAACTCATCAATACATTGATTAATGATTTTTCGTGTGCAATATACACCTGATTGCATAACCTTTTTGATCTCTAAATGTAATATTCTATAAAATCTAAGTGCCTTTTGTAATAATTTGTAATTGTTTTGAATAGGATATTGATTGTAAATTTTTAGTTTTTATCTATGTTAAAGTATGTTATGCATTATTCATATTATTTTTATTATTGAACTTCATTGTATATAATATGCCTTGAATAATATTTTGTATATTTAGAATAATAATATTATTGGTTACCACTGTTTGTATTTACATATATTATATTGTATTATTATAGTAATTGATTAAGCAAATATGATATGCTGTGACATATTTACTGTCTGTTTATCTAATTGGCAATATAGTTAAATTAAAGATTAATAGAACTTTAATTTTAGCATTTAAATTCTGTTTTATGAGAGAAATATTGTGTTCCTTGCAAATTTTCTCCTTTGTTGGTGGTAATCAAGTTTCAGAACTGTAAAGGTTTTTGATGTGGGAATAGTCCATTTTATGATTTTTATCCATAATGTTTCTCTCACAAAAATAATATAAATTACCTATATAAAATTTGAGTATAAACACTTATTTAAACACCAAATTTAAAGAGGAAAATAATGTAGCTATTTAAAAAGTTAAAAATACAACTTCTTTTAAAATAAGCTATACAGACCTTTCGAGAATATTTATACTTTTTAAATTTGACTGTAGTTGTTTATACTTTAATTTTAACTTGTTTTTGATTTTAACACCATTATAAAAATTCTTAATTGCTCTTGCTATATTGACCATTAATTAGATATAAATAAAGACACATATTTTGTATCCTGTATTCATAAATTATTGTTTTTTATTATTGTCTATTTTTTATACTTATAATACTATGCTTAAAATGTTATATATTTTTTTTTACGGACCAGTGCAGTTTGTACACACAACATTTAGAGTACTTTATTATTATTGTTGAATATATAGTGCCTTATTAAAATAAACTGTGCATTATTAATTAATTTTAATGTTCCATTATTATTAGTACCTATCTTATTAAATTATAAGATGAATTATAATTTCATGACATCACATAATATTTTAAATATAAGTACAAATAATACTAAATATTATATAATATACACTTGTACTTATCATTTTTCAAAATGATAAGTAAATGTCAAATAAATACATTTATTTCATAACTAATCAAGCTCTATCTACAAAATATTTTCAATAATGGTTAGAAGTTTATCATAAAGGCACATTTTTACTTTCTTCTCAATTGTTTAGGTTATTTCTTTGTTTATTTACATTTTTTGTGTTAAGTTAAGGAACTTTATTTTCACAAAAACCATAGTCCATAATATCCATTCAATTTATATTTTATTATAAAGATTAAAGATATACTTTAAGAAGACATTTAAGCCCCATACACATGATGATAGTTGAGCTATCAACTTCTTTTCACAATAGAACCTATCATGAAAGTATCACAGTGTAATGTGATTGTACTATAAACAATTTTGTTAAACATGATACAAATTAACAGTAGGTGCACATATATACTTATATTTTTATTCAATTTTCCTCATGTCATAGTAACTAATTCAATAGGTACTTAAGTACCAAATATAAAACATGTAGGTAATCATAATATTAATTATTTTTGATATACCTTTCTTAATACTTAATACCAATGGATTAATTGAATAATTTATTTATAAATTATATTAACAACAATATTACAGATAATGCAATATACAATTATGTATTCATTGGAAATGGGAATACTGGGTAATTATTTTAATGTAAGCCACTTAGTTTCTGAGTCAACAATATTGTATCTAAGTACTAGTACGTTTTTAATTTAATAATTCTATATTTTTGTGATAGAAGAAACTACATAAACATACCCCATTTTACGGTATATTCATATTTTTATCCCTTACCTATCTATTATTAAAACTTATTTGTCATTCTGGGCAAAGCTTGAAAACGTTGTTTTAAAATGTTATTTAAATTTTGCGTCATAAAATTTTCCGTTATAATAAGTTATTGATTTTTATTGTTATAACGTTATAAATAGAACGTTTTCAAGCCCTTTTCCTGGTAATGTCACAATCATTTAAGAGGTTTAAAATTTTCTAAATATTTGCAGTTAACTGTCGAAGGTACAAAATAATTTTTACATCTTTTAAATCACTATAACTTTATTGATACTTAATAAATGTTTCAGAAAACGGAGTCATTATCATCTAAATATCGTTTTCTACCCATTTCATAATACTATAATAGGTATTTTAAATTTAAAATGGTTTTTGGATTTTTTCCGTTTTCATTTGTTTTGTGCGAACATATTTGTTTTACCATTGAAAATTCTCGGTGCGACAGCAATGTTGTAATGTTATCTTAATTTCTAATATTATATTTTTAAAACACATTCTTCTCATCAAAAAAAGCATATTTTAATTACTTAAGACATTTGACATTTGAGATGCAGGGTGTCATTTCAGTTTTTTTTTTGGGGTGTGCCAGTTTTTAGACAAGCCAATTTTAAAATTTCACAGCGCCATTTAAAAAAATATTATAAACAAATTTCTCAAAAAAAACATTTTTAAAATGAATACCTATTTATATCATATACTCGTATGAACACAATATATAAGTTAATTGTGACGGCGCATCGGAGCACTAATGGAATGTCAATATTATTAACACTTCAAAGTTAGTGCTACCGTCGTGGTCGCACACCTTACCACCCCTCAAATGACGCCCATGTCGAGATGCAATTTCGTTCGGAAATTAATGCAAAACACTTAGAAATAATTTCACGTACATATATCTATAGTTATAAACTTTCATCAAAGTTTCACTAATACTATTATCAAATAGTCAATATTTCAAACAAACGTGACTCAACAAACTACGTGCCAAATATTGTATTTTTGCCACCCTGGCACCCTGCTATTTATATTCTCAAGGAAATAATAATCGGCTTTTCGTTATGACCCTTGCAATCATATACCTATATAGGTACTCAATAGGCAATATAATGTGACCTGTTAAAAATATCGTATGATAATAATAAGATCGAGCAAGTTACTTTATTTTAAAATTAGTTTAAGTTAAGAAAGTTAAATGAAATATATGAACTAAATTACGTTAAAAATTACTTTTTAATTTCAGTAAAAAAAGTAACCGAGTTAACATAAAAATGTGTAAAATTAAATGACTTACAGTTATTGGTTAAAAGCTAATATTTTTATTTTACTATAAATATTGATAAAAAATAAGACATTAGAAGATAAATTTATATGACCACAAAATAAAATATTATCAGAATATAATATTAAGAAAAACAAGGACAATTTGTAAAAATAGCTAAAAAAATAAACTTTTAAATAATTTGACTTAATAAACAATAACTAGTTAAGTTATTTAGTGAGTGAATTTTAAAGTAATTTTTTAAATGAATAGTTATTTAAAAATATAATTTAATACCTACTTGACTTTTAACTTTTAAACTCATTATGTAGGTAGGTAATAATTTTATTTTAATATAGATTATACAATATACATAATATTTCAATGTAAAATTGTTAAAATAAAATTTTTTGTAACCACATAATATAAAAAAAAAATAAAAATAAATATATATATATATATAATTGACTTATTATTAATTATAAATAAATATATAATATGATAATTATAAAATTAATTTTATAAAATGTATAATATTTATTTATACTATAATAATAATATAAATAATAGGTTATAAATATAATCCGCTTTAACACGTTAAATAGGAAGATCAACTAACCTAATCCGCCGCCAGTTGTGGTTATCTACATGTCAAAACTACTTCAGGTGCACATAAGTGTAAGTTAGAATTTTTTATGGGGAGGAGACAAGAGTATTTTGTTCAAACTCCCGCACCATGCTCCGTCAAGTTCTGACTAATAGGCACACAACATAAAAAATTTTCTTAATTTTATACAATTTTTAATTATATATATAATATCTTGAAATTCTATATACAAACACGAAATGTATGTATAGCAAAAAATATAAATAAACAACTTTTAAATTAGGTAGGTACTAATTAGGTACCTACCTACACAAAATAAGTAACTTAAAAAACTGTAAACAATTTATAAAAATAATTCAATAAAAATAAAAACACTTTTATAACTTACTATCTCGTTCTACGGTATTCAACCATCAGAGATAAATACTACAAATATATTACACATAATAAAATAAAATAATTGATAGAAAATCAAGGTTGCATAGCACTTTAAGTTTTACCGATGGATTTTACAGATATTCCCCCAGTGTATGCCTATGCAGAGGTATATCGTAATTAGGTATACATACTATGGTTAAACAAAGTTGTAAGTATATCCGTCATATTATGCAGTTGAATAATATTTGCACGTTCCTATACCTATATCTACATTTAAAATGTTGTATTAAAACGTGTTAAAAAATCGTGTAGAATTCTAGATAGGCTTAATTTTGTGCATATATAAAGTAGGTAGTAAATACTACCCATTTAAAAATATATACCAACATAGGAATGTTGTAAATCGGGAATAATTTATAAATAGGATTTTTTTGTTAATGAAAACTATATAATTTTACCGAAAAACGATGTATAGGTAGTAGGTACCTATATATAAAATATAAGTCGATCGGCCAGGAACGAAGAATCGTTTAACTGTAGATGGGCTTTACACGAGATACGATTTGATTTACGAGTTCTATTGTCAGTCTTGCATTTTTTTTCGTTTTTTCATTTTGTCTTGGCGTACGCGTCAGCACGATGTAACTTGATTAACAATAATGTTTATTCAAAGCCCGCGAAGACGTTGAATATTTACAATTATTCCAAAACGATCTATCAAACCGAGAACATATAATAATCGGTATTATTATAGCGACCGTCTTGGAAGACGGTGGAAATTCACCGAATCTGCGAACGGCTGTACTATTATATTACGTATATCTTACAAGTTGCAGGCGACCTTGAAGGGAAATCCGGCTCTCGCGAAATAACGAAATATCGTATACCTATCCGCGGGGGATGGCGGGAACGACGACGATACGTGTTTGTAATTCAAACTATAAATTGAATCAAACGCAAATATGCTTTACCGTCACACGCGTCTGCGGTTCGTTACACCACCGGACCCGTCCCGTAAACAGGATATTTCTTTCCCTTCTCGTTACGCGTTCGCCGTCGACAACAAAATATCTTCTGTCGAGCTGCACATACCGGTGGTCTCCATTTCTCGGGTACCTAGGTAGGTACTATTTCCGTTTAAATATATATTTACTATGTACACACGGACCGACAGATATAGTTGATTCGTCATATTATCATGCCATTAACGTACATAATACTGCGTATACAAACGTACTATTATAATATATTATATAATGCAAAATAAATCGTCGAGTCGAGATAATAATATTATAATGTATAGGAGGCATATTATAAGTAACTGTATGCGCACGTAATATTATTATAGCGGAACGTCTCTTGTGCAGCCGCGGATTCTTCGCTTTATATACCTACCGACTATATAGGTCCGAGTGCATCATATTATAATGTATATTATTATAGTGTACCCGCAGTGGTGGGTTTTTCTTCGCATAATCGCATATTATATACAATCTCCCCGCAGTGGTGGGTTTTTCTTCGCATAATCGCACATGTAGGTATGTAGTATATACCAATACCACTACCGCAGTAATATTCTCATTTCCCTCCCCCCCCTACCCCAGGAAATTGATCGGTTTAATAAAGGAAAAGCAAACATTTTCCGCGACGGCCCGTTGTATTGTATGCCCGTGCACGTCTTGACGTACGGGCATAATAATATTATATTGTACGAACGTCATGCGCGTTTGTCTGCCGGCCGGCCTTCACGGCGCATGCCGGGCGGTAGTCGGTCGCCCACGGAAAAACTTATTCGATTATCGACCGACGGCGACGACGCCGAGACTGCCAGCACAGTCGCGCCGCACTTGCCAAACCAGTAAGTATCGAGACGGTACCGTAACAGCTCGGAACGCACAACGTTTGGCCGGCGTATATATAGGTGCACGTCTTGTGCGCTCTTCGTCGCGTCTCAAGGCATGCCCGTGGTCGTGGCGTGAAATTCGAAAATCGTCCAGAACTTCGGTGTCAGAGGTGAGTGGAACTTTTACGGTCGCGCGTGTAAAATAAACGCACGGGAAAACGAAAATTCAATGTACCTATCTACTCGTATATATTATAGAAAGGCGCGAATTTTTCGAGCTGACGGCCTATACGTGGCTATACGTACACGCAACAATAGGTACTGCAGTTTTCCTGGTGTCGATGAATTCGTTGATCATGTTGTCAACGGCTTCGTTATCGTAGTAATTGCAACACGGTCCGACTGTACTGCAGGCGGTGCGGTCTTGTCGCCGTTGTCGCCGTCTCTCGTCCCGTTTTCCGACCAATTTTTTTTTTATAACCTGCAATCAAATCATAATTAGTTAGTTATAATATATTATTATGTATAATATAAGTACCCTATTATCCCAATAAATAACTCTATATTCAGGATAATATACCGTGTTGCGTACTATAGGTATACTGTAATCGGTATAACAGAAAATCGTTAATGACTATATAATGAGTCCCCCTCGTCCGGAACGTCGAAACTTTTTACGCTCGTACGAATCGTTACGATACACGCGTTTTGGCAATTATCAGTAAAAGCTACTTAAATAAATCCAGAAGTAAATTAAACGCTCGACGAGTATACGTTTATGTATCAATTTACCACGTATACTTTATAATATAATTAATCTTCTGTACCTATATAATAATATAATAGATATATTGTATTCGAATAAAATAATACTGCACGCACATATATATATCCTTTTTTAACGAAAGAATTCATTATCGTTATAGCTAATTTACTGGTAGGTAAGTATAGTAATTTATTACAAATTGGAAAAATTATGTTAATATTATTTAAGATTATATATATATATATTATATCATCGCATGTATTGGACAACTTAAATAATAATTCACGATTTTCAATACTTTAATATGGTATATAGGTATATATAATGTAATAGTATTATATCAAAGTTTACCGTGAATTTACACGTATCTTACTAGAATAAAACAGTTTCAGTAGGAAATATTCAAATTTTGCGATTTCAACGTTTTATTATAAGGCGCACAACATCGGCAATAAAAATACATAAACATTTTGCATTTCTAGAATACGTTAGATTTTTAAATCGCATGTGTTTATATTATATTATATATACCTAGTTTATACTATAATTTACCTTTGTACGCCACCTCACATTATATTTATTAATTACATTACATAATTTTTAATATATTTTTTTATATAATTTTCTAAAATAACAATAATTCTTGTATATTATACTTTTCAAGTATAGCATATAGATGCAAATAATCAATAATAATGGGAAGGGGTAAGGAAGGAGAGGCTTTTTACATAATTTTATATTAATACATTATATATAGGGGCCCGGTGCTGGTATTATTTTATACTCGAAATTCCGCTTTATGGGAAAAGCAATCATGGCTGATTTGAATTTCCTTTTTTTTTTTTTAAATTTAAGGCGCTTATATAAGGGCTTACAGGCTGCATATTAACTTAATTTTATAAAATGTTTTTCCATAATTTGTAATTAAGGTTTAAAAAACTAAAATTTTCGTGTTTATTTTTATAGTATTCTAAAGCAGAAAATATATTTAAAATCATAAAATAAATTAAACTCCACCCATAAAATGTTCTCCTCATCCAAAAAAAAAAAAAAAAAGATTATGATATGTAAATTCTACAATGTGCTATCCTTTTCCTCGTGAAGACATTTTGGTTATGAGAATTATGTAAAATATGAGTGTATGGCCGTCGACACAATATGTGATTTAAATTGCCTATATTATGTTCCTTAATAGGTAGCCAACACCGGGCTCCTTAATTTTTAGTGGATTTTAATTTTTTTATAAAAAATCCCCCTCAACTTCTATGGTCCTTTTTGTGTCTATATGACTTACATTATATACGTTATAATTTATATTACCTACTTATAAGTAGGGAACGGATTTATAAGTAAATGCATATTATATTCATTAGAATAAGCTATTTGAAATCTGATAAGAAATATGCATGATTTATTTCATTCTTATTAAAATAACCCCAATTTTATTTTGCATATTTTGTATAGGTACTTATTTTTAACTTTTTTAACTTATATAGCATATTTAATGCATATTTTCAGTTTTTAGTGCATATTTTTATTTTTAACGAATATTTTTACGTGTTCTTATTTCTAGCTATAAAAATGTGTGAAATTATTGTATTTGAATACTAAATATTTTAAAATCACAAGTCATAACATTCCTGTCTATAATAAAGTAGACTTTATCCGACAATAAATGTGCACGATTTATATCATTTTTATTAAAAAAAACACCGATTTTATTTTGCATGTTTTGCATATTTTTAACTTTTTAAACTTTTTTTGCATATTTAATACAGATTTGTAAATTGTAAATGTATATTTTGAGGGTTTTATGTGTATATAAATCCGTTCCCTACTTATAAACAATAATATACCTAATATACTTGTATTTTAGTAAATATATGAGCAATTTCCTCTATTTCTAAAATCAAAATTAAAAATGATTTATTATTGAAAATAAGTACAATAGTTATATAAAACTACATTTGTCTCATAAATATTAGTATTTTACTGTATAGGAACTTACAAGTGATTTGTTTATGGTTTTATTTCTAAATAATATATAACATTTTTATACGATTTGTTTAAAATTAAAAGGTATAGTATAGGTACTTACACGTACTTTAATAATGACTTGTACATTCGATTACAGTACGTAAACTTTAAGTATTGTAAATTAAACTTATACGTCTGCCGGGCACTCGCGGGCTAATAGAGTTGAAACTATTGTTACTAATCCTTGTAGAGACAAATGATTTCGGTAGATGTAATGTATAACGGCTACTCCAGAGCAGACAGATAAACATTGCCTGTGAAGTATATACGTTAAATTTATGTATGTTTCGATATGTGAATGTTTAGATATATATATATTTTATAATTTAACAAACGTAGTTGTTATGATTTAAACCACCATATAAAATAATAAGATTATAATATACATATATATTATTTAATATAATTTAGGTAAACACATTTAGATCATAGGCCGTAGCTAGTAGAGTAATATGGTAGATATAATATAAAATAGATTATACACCTCTTCTTTAAATTTTAAATAATTATTATAATTTTAGGTAGGTAACATAATAATTAATAGAATGTTAAATTGTTAACACATATGTACAAGTGAAATTGAATAAAGCATTATAATCATTATATAGCGATCTTTAAAACAGTTTGATGCATACTAAGAAAGCACCAAAAATAAAACTTAATATTATAATGTTTTCAAAAATTATTAAAAGTATTATTATTATTATAAGTTGGCAGACTTTTTAATAAGTATATTATTCTATATACTTTTGAAAAAATAAGACGGAAGCGAGAAGATAATTATCGATGAATTTTATTTTTCATAAAACGTACATTTATATATTTTTTAAATAAAATATGTATAAACTAAAAGTTGCATTTAATAAATATCTATGTAATATTGAATATCGATTGTATCGAAGAGTACCACGAATAAATATACCTATAAATTATATTGATATTTATTATTTAATAATCATTCATCATACTTTCATAAACACCAAAATTGTTATGCTATAAACGTATAACTTATACGTAGGTAATAATATAATATATAGGTAATAAATAATAATATAATGTATAATGTATTGTTAAATGTATATTTCCATTTATTTATTATATGTGCACAAATTTATACATTTCGTAATGGTACATATATAGAGGCATAGCGAAGTAATTTTTTAATACTTTTTTTTTTTTTGGGGGGGGGAGGTAATTTAGCCAACTGATTTGGTCAATTAAACAATTTTTTTTTTTTTGAGAAAAATCCAATTTGTAGTGTCTTAAATAATATTTGATTTACGCATAATTTCCGGGAATCTAAAGTTGCAAGTTACTACTACTATATTTTCTATAGACTTTTTAGGTTTCTATCAGTTCGTCTTATCGGTACATTGGTAAAGTTACTACTTACTGCCAATAATTACGAGGGATTGGTTATTTATAGTTATTAGGGAAATAGAAAATGGGAAATCAATAAGAGCATGCTCGAAGAGTGTGTTATTCCAACGGACTATATTTGCAATTCGTTGCCGTTTTTACCAATATAAATATTTACAATTTTTGTTTATTTTGTTAGTTTTAGGTTTCTATACATAAATGTAATAAGTTAAACATATATTGTTTTATGGAATTATAGTTTACTGTTTAAAATACGTTTAGAAACCGGGAATTTAGAACGCTCGCAGAGTGAGCTTTACGAACTTTTTATATTTTTAGTTTTAGTTTACTTTTTATAAAAAAAAACGTATTAACTAAAATTTGAATGTACTCGTTATTCTATATATTAAAATGAGTTTTAAAAACACACATTTTTCTTGTGTTTTAGATATTTTTTATATTATTCAATATATATATATATATATTTGGCACTTATTCTAAATACAGTTTTCAAAAGTTGTCTAAAGTGAATTGAAATTGTAAAGTGGCAAAGTTTTTTAATACAAAAATCATACAAAGAAATAATAATTTTAGCTTAAAAATGTAAATGAAATATCTTGTTTTGATTATCGTTTCACTTTTCTGTAAAACTCTAACCATAAAAAATATCATCATGTTGACAACAAGAAGGATTTTAACACGAAACTTACCATATTTAGTTTACTTATAATATAATTTTTTGAATCTTCTTATACACATAATAAATATGAAAAAATATTTAGCTATAATACATAAAAATATTTGAGTTTCATTTGATTATCAACTATCAAGTAGAAATTATAATAGGTACGTTGATTTTATATTCTAACACACGAAAATATCATTATTCTTCAACCATATATAATTTTAATAATACATCTTAGCATTCATTTATAAAAATAATTAGATATTTTTTTATATTTTTATTGATAATAAATTATGTAGGAGTAATATTAAATAAAAACAGATTAACATCAGAAAAGTTCAAATTAATTTTTCATTAATTTCCTCTCTAAAGAGAACAGAGATCATACAAAAACGTATTGAATAATAATTAATTAATAAGTAAATGCATTTAAAGTTATAAATACGACATATTTTAGTTATATCCTATACATTAATATTGTACAATTATGATACCATATTACTATAGTTATTGAAGAATTATTTGACTATATAATACCTATATTTATTAATCCTATTATAAGCTATAACAATTTTATATTGCAATAAATTGTTGCACTGAAATATATTAATAAAGAGAGAGAAACAGATGTTGATTTTTATGGTTTAGTTTTATGTTTATTGTGATATTGGTATAAAATATTGTAAATTTACAAAATTATTATGATTACACAAACACTAATAGTCGTGATAGTAGCAATTATAGAAATAATAATTATAATAATGGTTTACTAGGTATAGTATAGAAAAAAACTATATATAAATCCACTATAGGAACTAGATTTTCAATGAAATATGAAATATTTTTCATATTAATTCATAAATTTAGAGATGCTAGATAATGTATTTTATTTATAAAAAATATTCATTGTAAATATACTGTAAATGTTTAAATTTTATTTTGGATAGTCTAGCAAAAAATAAAATATAAATGTTTTATTGTTTCTATACAGATAAGTTTATAAAATATGCACTAATATTATTCATAATATTATAAATATATTATTATATTTATTTATAAACTGACTACCATTTAGTTTTTGGTACATATATTTATATTATTTAATAATACGTATAAAATGTAGGTATATAGACGTATAGTGTAGGCGTATAAACAATGCGTTGAAAAATTCAATTTCACTATAATAAATTTCAAATATTCAATAATCTCCAATTTCGAATTTATTCACGCAGTACGGTTTTCCATCCTCTAACTCTGCAAAGTCAATATATTATATAGTATTATGCCGACCTACAAAACCAACCATACATTTTTATCCTATATCGTATATTGTTCGTCCCCATGATAAGAAATAATGTACAAGTATACCTATGTATAAAAACGATTCCCTTTTTGAAATCGTATTTTCCAATTCCCTAGACGATCGTCTTATTATTTTCTAGTCTTTGTGTTTTCTTTTCATCATTCTAAGAATCACACATTGAAACACATAGGTAGGTATAGTCTATAGAGTCACGTTTTCGAAACGCTAAACTCATAAGTAATAAGTTATAACTATAAAATATATAGCTTTTGATATGGTTATTTTTATTACACATTACACAATATATAATCACATTTATAATAATTGGAAACCGTGATTTATAGACAAAACTTTATACTAGAGAACTACAATATAATAATTGGCGAAATTAAAAACAATCTAATTCCAAAAGTTGCTATAAACTACTGCAACAGTGCGCTATATTCGATTAGAAATATTATGTATATAGGTACCATCTATACAATACATTATATATATATTATGAAAACTTATCATAATGTATAATAATATCTAGACATCTAATTAATGTCCGTAACCATTTCTCACCGAAATCGATATTCCATTTTCCATCACATTCTTTTTTTTAGCAAACACATACAAAACGAGTTCGTTTTCTACTATTTTTTCATTATTAATAAATTTATTTTATTTTTTTGAGAAACCCTGATTTATATAAATCATATACATAATTTTCGACCGGTGTATAAATTATATATGAATTTATACATTTTTAAAATAACTTTCTATTATCCTACAATTCTTTTCTTTCGGATACATCTATAAATCAAACCAGGCCACTCATTCGATTCACTCACTTAGACAGTTTAATTAGAAAATATCCCCCGATTTAGTATAAAACACCACGTTATCTTAAATTAACCACATGTACATGTAACAGGTTAAATTAAATACGGTTTAAGTGTATTAAGTTTGGTTGTAAAAAATCATGCAATTCGGATGTAGCGTATTACATTTTACGACATTAGTAAATCAAGGTTTAAAAAAAAAATAAAATACATTTATTAACATAAAAAAGTGATGGAAAACGAACTTTTTTCGTATGTATTTGGAGGAAAATAGAACGTGGCAGAAAATGGAAGCCCGAAGGTTGATTTTGGTGGAAAATGAATCTGCTTTAAATAATCAACTATATAGTCAGTAGTGGCTCTAACATTTGATTTTTTTTTATGTTGGGGAGGGGTTAACAAAAAATCGAGCTGATGACTTTTTTTTTTCTTATTTGCTAATAATTAAGTTCAACAACTATTGGGTGTAGGTACAATGTCCTTTTTATTAAGATGCCATAGATAACCACAATAGTCTTACTTGGTATACTTTAGTGAAATAAAATTAATGTATATTATACAAAATTTTTGAAAAATTTTTTTGGAATTAGAGGGACATGGCCCCCTGGTCTCCCTAAAGCCGACATTGTATATTATTATAGTGTACCTCATAATGTATTAAAATACAGTGGCGGCTCGTGTGTAGGGGCGACGGGGCAATCACTTCCCCTCTAAAATTGTAGCAAATTACTTATTTACAAGTTAGATACCTATTGATTTAAATATGAACTATTATTTATATTTACATTTTAATGCATTTTCAAAATATAATTATTAAAAGTAAAAATTATTTTCCATTGTCATGAAAACACTAAGAGGTAATCGGAGTTTAAAAATATATGTAGGTAAATAGTACGGTTGAAATGGGTACTTATTATTCATTTGAGCGGTTATCGAGTATCAAACAGCACTCGGCGCTTTGGCGTCTTGACAATCGCCCGTCATAACTATACGATCAAAATATAAAAACACAGGAGGTGGAATTCAGTAATAATGTGGCCGGCGGAGCGATATGAATAATCGCCCGACGGCCGACATGCATGTGGTTTGTGGACTGCAGAACAATACGGAATAAGTTAACGTGTATTTACTGTGTTCGTGTTCGTGGACGCTGCTCTATATCACTTTATTATTTATTTTATTTATTCTTTTATTATTGGTGTTGTATATTATGTTATTATAATATAGTAGATAAAAATTTAGTATCATATTAACAAAAAGTGGAAATAAAACAACTTGGAAGACTTGTTTTGTGAAATGAAAGATAGACGCTTACATTTTGAGTATAAAACGTATAAGTTTTATTATTTTGTAATTTTCGGTTTTTGTAAAACGTATTTATATATTTGTTTTTTTATGTGGTATTAATTTTGGTTTAATAATTACCTTTAAAATTGGTAC
Organism: Pemphigus obesinymphae; assembly: GCA_025469235.1. Classification (NCBI taxonomy): domain Eukaryota; kingdom Metazoa; phylum Arthropoda; class Insecta; order Hemiptera; family Aphididae; genus Pemphigus; species Pemphigus obesinymphae. The sequence continues at coordinate 101,921 of JAIPRL010000064.1, read as the reverse complement.
ATATGTATTCTATGCTTTTCAAAAATGAATAGTTTTTAATCGCCCTCCCACTTTCAAAGCCCATACGAGCCACCACCGTTAAAATAGTTAGAAATAAAATAGTGTTTATAATAATACCCTACAATAATTTCTTTATACTATTGTCTATAGAAAAGTTTATAAATATACGCAGTTATATACGACAATCGGATAAATCCACTTTTTAAACTTTTTTAGAACAAGGAAAAATATATTTTTCGGTATAGGTAATAATATAGTAAGTGATGGTAAATTAAAATCAATACTCACACATGTTCAATATTATAAGATATATATAGTGATAAATAAAACTTAAAACTTTCTTTTTCACCAATATAAATATTGACCGAAGCACGGATTTATACGATTGTGTGCCTATAATTAATTAATATTGTGCTACATGGTATTTCGGAAAGAAAAAAAAACACATTACAAGATGTCCACTCACCTTGACGTATTTATTGCAGACGCCGAATATGATCCGTAAGGCAGTCATCGTGCACCGACTCCGGAGAACCAACTGATCCCGCGTGCGGTATAATACACGTAGTGCGCGCAATAACGGCGGGCCCTCCGGCCGTGTGTTCTGTCGCGGGTGGGGGGGGAAGGGAAATCGTGTGTGTGCCGTATAGTTCTCACGGGAGTGAAACGGTTTCGCACGTGTCCGTGAAAAAAAAAAAAATAATAATAATAAAATAAAAAGGGGGCACCGGCGGGCGCACGTGGGAACCGCTGTACGGGACACGTGCCACCATCAAATATAATATATTTAATAATAACATAACAATAACAATGCGTCCGTGTGTATATATATATTTATATATTGTTGTATGTACGCTGTAAGTCTGCCGCACGCTACATAATGCGCGCGTCTATGTATTTTCTTCGTCACTCCCTTCGTCCTACTCGTAAACACATTATATTGTACCCCACCACCGCGATACCGATTTTCATCGCCATTTTACTTTTTCCCAAATCATATTAATATAATCATCGTATATATAGTACCTATATTATTCGATTATAATTCGGTTAATTCGATTGTATATATGTATGGATTTTGTGCATTCGGCAAAAGTTCATTTTCAAATCGTCATTATTATAATACATATTATAATATCAGTGGCGGTTCGTGGGCTTTGAAAGTGGGAGGGCGATTAAAAATTATTCATTTTAGAAAAGCATATATAGAATCCAATAATAATTGTGTATCAATTTAAAAGGTATTTATTAAACCAAAATGAATTCCGTATAGAAAAACAAAAATATAAATACGTACCTATAAAATAATAAAACTTATAGGTTTTATACTCAAAATGTAAGCGTCTATCTTTAATTTCACTAAACTGGTCTTCTATAAGTTGTTTTATTTCAATTTTCTGTTATATAATACTACATTTTTATCTACTATATTATAATAATATAATATACAACAATAATAAAAGCAGTGGCGAATTTTCAATTTTTATTAGGAGGGGGGTTTTAGTTTTGTTTTTGATTATTTACATTATGATATATATTATTTCCATTTGATGATTCTTTTTGCTTCTTTGGGGGGGGGGGTCCCGCCCCCCTTGTAAATACACCACTGAATAAAATAATACATTTTAAAGAAATATAGAAATATGCAGGCGTCACTAACGCACAGTAAATACACAACTTATTCCGTACCTATTGTTCCGTAGTCCACATGGAAAAAAATCAGTTCTTTTAAAACTGATAACTGAGAAATTAGAGGTACCAACGTAAAAACACAAAAATCTCACCATATTATCAGCACAGAAATTTATTTCATTTATTTATGTATTATATGTCAATGATGGTATTGGTTACCTCATTTAAATTTAATTTTCCATGTTTGATTGTCTTTTTCAATTATCGATCTATTTCAATTAGCAATTAGAATCAAATTAGCAGGAGGAATGATAAGTATTATAATTAGGTAACATTTATTAATGTAATATTTACAATCTAATAAACGTAATAATTAATACATTTTGTAAATTCGAAAACATAATTTGTTCAAAATATTTGAATTGTAACTTTATACATATACCATATTATACAGTCTTGTGTATCAAAGTGATTAAAATTACTCGTTATTGTAATGATATTACTTTACTGTAACGAAATTACGTAATTTAATTAGGTACATTTATTTATGATAAAAATGACATTTCATAAGGAATCTAAGGAACTTGCATATCATTGCATATTATATGAAAAATTTGGGTATTGAAAATGTAATGTCATTACATATTAGGAATGTAATGAGTGATTGCAATTTTATCACTTTAAAAAGCAACGTGCCCAAGACGTATATTAATATATAACTATATGTTTACATTTTTTTAAAAATCGCGGGAATCGTGTAAATTCATAATTTATTTTGTAGTGTTCAGGCTGGTGCATTTACTGATACTAAATTATTGTTCGGAATATTTACATTTTATTTAGGTTGGTGTTGCGTATTTTATAAATTTTTTTCTTATCAGTTTTATGAGAACTGCTATCACCTCGTCCACATGCAAGTCGGGCGATTATTAATATCGCTCCGGTGGCCACATTATTACTGAATTCCCCTCCTTTGTTTTATGTTTAGATCATATATAGTTATGACGGGCGATTGTCAACGTCGCCCTTGCACCGAGCACTGTTCGATGCTCGATAACCGCGCAGATAATAGGTACCTATTTAAACCGTGCTATTACTTACTTATACTTTAAGCTCCGATTACCTCATAATGTTTTCACAACAATGGAAAACAATTTTTATTTAATATTTAAAATAATATATATATATTTATAATAATAATATTATGATGATAATATTTTCAAAATGCATTACAATGTAAATATAAATAATTGTTAATATTTAAATCGATATCTAACTTGTTCATAAGTAATTTGTTAGATACAATTTTAGAGGGGAGGCGATCGCCCCGTCGACCCTACACACGAGCCACCACTGCATAATGTTATTATATTATATAGTATATGGTCGGCGAGATGGTTAATCCATTAAACGTCTCGACAGACTTTTATCGAATCGTCGCCCCGTGGGAAAACGCAATCCCGTTTCGTTTCGAAGTCGAAAACTTCAAAGTCACAATTTCTCCGTATTATTATATACGTGTTTCCGTATCATATATATATATATATATATTGCATTAACATATATCGGTTTTATCGATATTGTTATTATTTTTTTACCGAATATGGCTTTTTTTTATACAATTTTTTGTCGCGTCATTGCAATCAAGCATCAATATCTAAGTGCACGTAAAAAGTTGTTTGGTCATTCGTATATAACGATAATATATGGAAACTATAATGTGATGTAATGGTCCAACAGTATAATGTCGTTATAGTATATTATATTAATATAATATGTATTTGTGACATGTGTTATGCTGGATTTTTTTCCAATAAAACAAATGGCCAACTTTATTTTTGACTCAATATACTCGATACTTCTATAACAATAACATCAATTGGTCATGTATAGGTTTATATAACATTATAATATTATATCATAACTGCAATAATTTATGATATCACTTTTTTTGTATCATCTCATACAATGTTTATAAGTAAAAGTAATTTAATGTTTTAAAAAATATAGTTTCATATTATAGAAAAACAAGTTCGGTAAGCCCACTCTACAGCGAGCGTGCTACATACCCGGTTTCTAAACGTATATTAAACAATAAATTAAAACTATTATAAAACAAAATGAATATTATCCATTTTCCTACAATGTACTAGTTGTAACCAAGGACAGACGAACACAACGGAGATATAAGGTGTCATATAAACTTATATTTAGAAACCTAAAACATCAATATATTATGAAGATATGATTTAAATCCAACATTTAATACATTTTTTTTTACGTAATTTATTGGGGTAAACGAATTTCACATTACAATATGTAGTACAATATTATAGATTTACAATATTTGTAGCATGAAGTCAATGTTTGTAAAATTCAAACACGTACAGTCCGTAGTCCTAGTCAATTTATTTCTTAAAAGATAATTTACTATTCAGAATATATTTTTGGTGCTTTAAATGTTTAATGTAAGTTTGTCTTGAGATTTTTGCAGAAATATTATTTGTTATATAAATATATGCTGTTTTTCGAATCCTAAACAATCCTTTAAGATTTCGCTATAATTATAAAAATACGTTTTTAATCTTTTTAATTGCCGCATTCCTTTCGATCTCTACCTACATTCCAGTAACATTTTCGTATAAAATAAATTCCGTAAATTTATGGAAGAAAAAACATTTATATTATTTTCAGTTTGTACTATATTTTTCTTGAATATTTTAACATTTTAAAATGTCCTCGACAGATTTAATTTAGCCAGATTAAATGTAATTTTAAATGATTTATAAATATAAATGTATTTTGTTATGATAATTAATTATTATTGATTTATATGTGAGCAACTTTTCGGGTATAAAAGGAGTAGAATAGGAGTTTCATTAAGCGTAAAGAAAAACTACCTTTTATACGGTGTGAGATGTATGAAGTATTTTATAAATGTAGGGAAAATAACAAATCAAATTGTCTTAGCAACCAATTTTTTTTTAATTGGCTATTTAAAGTTCAAAGGTGATTTTAAAAAATAATAATATTAAATATAAATTATAAATATTATAAATATAATATTAAAAATACTGAAACTTCACTTAAAACCGTTTATAATATATATATTTCAAAATTAAAATAATATCCTGTCCGAAGACTGAAGGGACCATGGATCAATTTTCATAATCCATATACCTATCTGGATGATTTTTTAAATTTAATGTTATCTGGTCATTTTTTCAATATATATTATCATTATGTATTATAATTTATAATAATAGGTACATTAAAAATTACATGTCCATCGGGCGTAAAAAAAATATAGGTTACAAATGTTCCATAACAATAATTATATATCTAATGTTATAATGCTATAATTTACAGTTTATATAATATATACATATATTTAGAAGCTTACACGTTTTGACTTACTATATATAGTTGTAATTGTCAATATGTTTCTATAGAATACAATTAAAAATAAAAAATAAAAATTAGTCACACTATAATATTATATACAGCAATACAACATTATACATATCCATAGATGTTTTTTTTTTAATATTTAAGAGTTACGATTGAATTAAATGTCGAAGGGCGACTATGTTTTGTATTGCTTGCATTTGGATTTTTGAATTTTAATTCACTTGACATTGTTTTTTTTTCATCTGGAACTTGCCCATCATTTGCGGACACGGTCCACCGGACCCTTGTCCTATATTTATGAACGGATCCCTTCTCAAAGTTTATAATTATTGTCGTGTGTAATATAATAACAACAATTGGACAATCATAACTCGAAATGTTATTTTGACCGATTTTAAACTCATTGTTCCGTAGTCCCATGTTTTTCGCATTCAAATGATGAATGAGCACGACCGAAACGAATTGACTTATTATATAATAATATTATTATATACTGTCGTAAAGGTCCTTCTCGCGGAACAGGAAATTGATATTTATACTTTAAACTCCATAACCGCGGAATCCGTTCATATGGCTGCCGATACAAAAAGGGAGGATTGTATGATTCAATTGAAATCATGATTTTTACCCCAAAATAAAGCATTAAAAATATTCACAATACTGCATCCATTTTTTTTTCAATCCCTATATTATACCTAGTGCCCTGCACGACATATATTCTGTATGCGGTATAATGTAAAAAGCATTATTATTATTAAATTTAAAAACGATGAAGCTGCCTTTTTAATAATATTTTTAATCAGATATAAAGTACATTATATAGAACGTGAACTGTGAAGCTTTTAATAACACCTATATATTATATACATATGTATAAGTTTTTAATTATAATAAGAAACCTAAGTACTGATATTGAAATTTAAATATTTTATTTATTTCTTCTTTTTCTCCTTCGCCTTCTGTCCCAACTATTTGGGGTCGGCCATTTTATTTATCTAACATGCAATTACTTTTTTTTTTTAATGAAGTAGATGTGTAAAAATTTTGTTTGGTTTTAATATATAGGTTAGTATTTTATAATAAGAATTAATTATAAAATATCTATAATATGCAATAAGTATTAATAGCATATCTATATAATTTGTATTTTCATTTAAAGTTACATTTGTTATATTATATACCTATATATTATACATCTACATTTTAATATAGTGTTTAATTTTTTTTAAATATATTTTTTTCATACAAAAAGCATTTCATAATTATGATATTATGATTTGTGTAGTTTAATAATTTATGCTACAAACTATAATTCATGAATCGATTCTAAGGATCGTGGACAATTTGTATAGATATTTATATACCCTTAAAAATGTTAACATGCGTAAATATTGTATAGTATAACAAATTTAAAAATTACACATTATCGTAAAATGATAATGGATAAATTTGCTCCACTCAGAATCCAAAAGCCAATATAGCTAAATAATATGTAATTGTCACTTTGTATTAAGTTAACAACAAGCGTCGATAATTTAAAATTCAAAATCCCTAAGGGTTTATTTTATCTAACAAAATGTGTGTGTTGTGATGAAGATGCATTTGAGCTGAGCATGCGGAACAGGAAGTCGTCACGATTGATTGATGATTGACTGTCGATTGATTGAAGCGACATGTGCGCTCGTTAACGTTCGATTGTCGATAGATGCGCGATTGGAAAAATTAAAAATTGCGGAAGGATTGAACACAGACACAATGATTTTTTGTTCGTAAAACAAAATTTAGTGGTACCTACAGTATATATTTTATGTTTATATAATTCTTGCATTTATAAAAATAAATCCACGGATAGTTCGTTTATGTCATACTAATTTAAAAGAAAATTCAGAATTCGATTTTGAATTTAAAAATAAAAAGTAAAATAAAAAAATTATTTCCAATTTTATTTTATTGCGAATTTATAGTAATATATAATTTTTTAGGCACATCAAGTTAGTAGAAACTGATTGAAAACCCACAAAGCTTGACTGAGAAAATGAGTGTAGTATGTATGTACCTATACTAACCTAATACTACCTACCACATATTATATATTATGACTATGAGTATATGAGTATGGGTCATTCTGTGTAATTTATAGTCTTAAAAAACGATAAAATTATGCCTATAGCAATATAGACGTAGGTATATACCGTATAGTACGTATATTATGTATAGTGAGTAGTACGTATAAAAATCTGGTTACATGTTTCTGATTTTGGTATACTTAAGTATTTAACTAATATAAAATATAAATTAAATATTTATAGTAATTAAATAACTGTAATACTACAAACAATATAAGTATAGTTTTATTACATTTTATAATTTTAAAATAACATTTGTCAATTGTTACAGATGATATTTTTAACCAAAATACGAGTAGGTAAATTAATATATAATATTTGTAAATTTGAATACATATATGTTTACGATAATTTGAATTTAAATAATTAAATAAAAACAATAGATTGGAAAAACGTATAAATTTTCATGTATTATATAGTCAGGGCCCGATTATTGGTGAGGGAGATGCAATGGGGACCATGGCTCCAGGATTCAAATTTTATAATATGTATATATATTATATTTTTGCAGTGGTATAAAATACAATAAATATAAATTGAGCATTTTAAAATTTTAATTATATTAAATTTATTTATATTTTTATAAGTAAATCCGAAAAAGTACAATATTCTAAAATTGCTTATCGCGATCAGTATTTAATATCAATACCTATGCTAAAAAATGCCATAATAGTTCATTATACAGGTATCGTAATGAGACAATAGATGTGGAAACGGTTGATAAACGAGTTTTCACTATTTTGAGAAACAATATTGTGTGTTTTTACACACTAGGCGTTTTTTTTCGCGAGCCTACATGCGTATCTCCGTTATAACGTTTGGCGTAATTTTCATACAAACACTAAACAGCCAGGGTCAGTGTTTATTTATGTACACTTGCACATCTAAAGGTGGATGTGGATATTAACTTGAGAATTTTGATCGTAAATACGAACAAATTTCTCAGGTATGGAGTGTAGACGTTACATCGAATGCGAATACTCGAATTGTGGTTGCGACCACAAGCAACCTCGAGCACTATCCATAAGTTGTCGCCTGTCGGTCTTTAGGCTATGTTCAAAGGAAATATTTGTCAAACAGATGCTCAGCGTGGGCGTGATTTTACACATAAATGCTTTTAAAAATTTCAATGTTTACATAAATTCAGTAGTAGGTAGTAATTATTATTGCCAAAATAAGGCACAATGCCATTACCCAAAATAAAAATGATAGAAAATCGCGCAAAAATAAAAATATACAGTGTCCAATGCAGTGTCGAAACTGGGTAATGACTTGAGGGCAAAAAAATGTATTCACCAAAATTGAAACCAGGGAAGAGGTAGATACATTTTTTTTTATGTATGCTATAAATTGTTTGTTTTTATAAAAAGCTTAAAACTAATTTTATGACTGAACAAATTGTTGTACTTATATTATAGTCTATATACTCTATACTGTAGACTCTATACCGTTAAATTAAATAATAATTATATTGTACATACGAGTATATTAAAAAATATATTAGTATTTTACTCGTCGGGTGGCAATAATGATGGAACCACTTCGAATAAAGGAAATGATACTCATGGTGAATGTATTCCATTTGAATGCAATGATGAATCACTGTATTTAATAAAACAATTCTGAGCGTAGCTTCAGTGTAATATAATAATATATAATAATAATAATAATAATATTTTTTTTAAAATAAGTAACCACAACAATTGTATTTGTTATTTTGTTATTTTGCCTACATTTATAAAATATTTCTATTATAAAAGTGGTTTTTCTTTACGCTGAAGAGAAGTAGGTATTAGAAAAATCAAAAAAATTTCCTCTTCAAAGTATCAACTAGAACCAATTTACTATCAAAAAAGATATTTACTCCAAAACTTCTTTGCTATTTAAAATTCTACAAAATGCTCCGAAGCGCTCTCAAAAATATAATTTTCTTTAATTTTGGTACCTAATAAGTGTTTTAACCTTAAATTTTCTTTATATATGTGCATGTTTAATGTATTGTATTCTATAGATTCCTTTTTATTTTAGAAAATTCAAAGATTTGTACTGTTGGCATAACTGAGGAAGGGATAAAATAATACCTCCCCCTCTACCCCATAATTATGTCACTGGTCCAAAATGATCACAAATATATTTTATTTGTATTCAAGCATATTCGCTATCAAAACACGCAACTTTTAAATATTATAATATTTTACATTATACATATACACATTAGTTAATCAATAACCTGTTTATATATTTTTTTATATCATAAAAATATTGGTCGATA